>CM068299.1:15231510-15745027 GCA_034768395.1 Linum lewisii
TAAAGCTAATCTTTCCAAGTTAACCTCCTTTACCTTTGATTTGCACCCTTTTGATTTGCTTGTTTGTTTAGTTTTTTTATGTTTTTTTTGTTCTTATTTCAAACTAAAACTTATTTTAATTGAATAGACCGTCCATGAACCGTGTGGAGTATAAGCTTTTGAGAGAGCCCTCGTGGGAATACGACCTTGTATGTTGTGAGTTAAATCTCGCGCATCAAGTTTTTGGCGCCGTTGCCGGGGAAACTTTCTCAATCCTTTGAAAGCATTTAGTAGTGGAGCCGTTCTATTCACTTCCTTCCGTTTTAGTTTTGCTTCTTTGTTATTTGTTTTTGTATTTGGTTTTGTGGTTTGTTATCCCGCATTGTTGTACTACTCGATTGTGTTTGTTGTGCGTGTTTGTAGGTCCCTTATCCACCTATCCTTTCTCTACCTCACTTAGTTCATGGAGCAAGGTTTGCAAGTAAGATGAACTCGTGGCATGGAAATCAAGGTTATGGTACCTATCAAGGGTGGAATCCGTCTCCTAACCCATACTATGGTCATCCTACTCCATCCAACTACTACCAAGAAACTTGTGAGGAAGATAACCAATGGTGGGGTCAAGAACAACAAGCTTCAACACCCATGTGGAATGAGCAATGTCCTTATTCATCTCCACCCTACCATCAAGTCTTGCCGGAGTATTATCAAGAGGATTTCACAAGTCATGAACAACATTCTCAACCGCCTTCCATGCTAGAGGAGCTCTTTAAGATGGTTGAAGAAAGCAAGCGTCCTCAAGAGGAGTTCACAAGCTATGAGCAACCCTCTCAACCTTCTTCTATGCTAGAGGAGCTCTTGAAAATGGTGAAGGAAAGTGAGCGTCCTCGAGAGGAGTTCATAAGCTATAAGGAACCTTCTCCATCTCTTCCCACGCTTGAGGAAGCTTTGAATATTGCGGAAGATAATGCGAACCAACTTAATCGCTTAGCTCAAAGCGTGCCGCTCATCAAGGAAGCTCTAGAGGATGAACAACACTTCCTCCTCCACCCACAATTGAGGAGATGTTGCAAATTGCGGAAGATAATGCGGCTCGGTTGGATCGTTTAACTCAAAGTGTGAAGCTCATCACGACACCTTTGAACCGGAAGTACTTGTCATGGAAGAGGAAGAAAGTGAGTCTCCCCAAGAGGAATTCGTGAGTCTTTGAGAAACCTCTTCCATCTCCTTTCTGCTAGAGATCTTGCAAATTGTGGAGGATAATGCAAACCGAGTTAACCGCTTATCCCAAGTATAGAGCTCGTCACGAAGATTCTTGAGAATGGACGCCATCTCAATCATGTGGAGCAAGTTTATGATGATGAAGATGACACTTGTGAATCCGAGGAGCTTGACACGGAAGAAGAGTTGGTAGTGGAGGAGATTTAGAACATGTTCTACCGAGGACACACCAAGTAACGATGATGTGAGGATAGAAGAATCAAGGAGACTTGAGGATGATGACACTTTGGAGGAGGTGAGAGATGATTTGGAGACACTTCAAGAAGAGGTGACACCGAGAGTGGAGCACGAAAGTGAACAACACCACTCTATTGTGGTCCCACCAAGGATTGTGAGTACTCTTCAATCTTCTTGCTTGATCATGAAGTACTTGTGTCAAGAGACGGACACAAGCTTCATAACCCCCCTAAGGTGATAATGGAAGAGGAGTCGCCCATGTTTGAACCGGAAAACTCTTCGAGTGACATCACCAACTTGGGGACGATGGAGCTCAATGGTGGCCCCCTTTCATACTTTCTTCCTCAAACTCCTAAACTCAATGGTAGAAGGCCATGGCAAGGTAACAATTGGAACTCAAGCTTAGTTCATTGGTCATTCTACCATTTGCTTCTATCGCCACTTGGAGCTCAACTCTCATCATGGAAGAAGCTACTTGACTTGAAGGAGGTACTAAGTTGGACACCATAACATAGGTATCGTCGAGCTTAAGACAGTAACCAAGCGCTTCTTGGGAGGCACCCCATGTTATCTTTGATTTTTCGCTTTTAATTATTGTTTGAGGTTTTTGTGTTGTTTTAGCTTTTTGAATAAGGTTTGACAAGCATTTTGGATCACTCTTCACCAAGGATCATCATGGAATTCTTTCACCACTATTACCTCCTATGCTCCTCTCCACCAACGCGGTAACTTCGTTCCACCTTACCCTCTCTCTCTTGATCATTGAGGACAATGCTCATGTTAGTCGTAGGGGAGTTTGAGGTTTGGTGTGATTATTTGTGGTAGATATCTAAGGCTATGCTTTGATGAGTTGCATGATATTGATTGAATGTCAATTTCCTCTATTGTAGAATCATTCAGTTCTTGACTTTTGGTGTTTAATTGACTTCAAGCTTTCATAATGACGTTTAGACTGTTCCACTTAGAACCTATAACCAGCATGTTAGAGCTAATGTCAGATGAGTCTAGGCCAGAACAGAGATTTTATCACTCTTGTATGTGGTTGATTGGTTTGATACGTGTTTTTATACCACTCGATAACACCGGTCTAGGATGATGAAGGCAATCAGATTTTCTTTCCTTTTTCCATGATTTTCTTCAATTTTTGAACTTTTTGTTCCCTTGTGATTGTGGCTTGAGATTAGACGGAATCCAATTCGAAATCTTGTGTTGAAGTTTTAAGGGGCTAAGGGTCAAGTGGCTAATGACAAAAGAAAGGTTCAAAAGAAAAGAAAAGAAAAGCTAAGCTAGGCAAGCTCGGCACCTAAGTGAAGTGTCGGGTTGAGCACTAGCAAAGACAAAAGCTGTGAGCTAGGCAGGTTCAACACCTAAGTGAAGTGTTGGATCGAGCACTAGTATGCAGTAAGAAAAAAAGAGGAAAAAAAGAGAATGAAAAGAAAAAAAAGAGTTCTCAAATGTAGCCCTTGATCCTATGCCCGAGTTTGTAAAGTGCGGATCTAGAAGCGGATGAAGTCGAGTCGATAGCCACATCATAATCACTCACCACTTTCAATCCATTTCTCGAGTTCAAGTCCTTTTGATTAGAGTTGGTGTTGTCGTGGATCGGTTTTGCTGTGTCCCAATCAACCACTACTTGAAGTGTGCAGAAAAGAGTGAGGGCTAGACTTGTTTGGTTGACGTTCTTGCATGTGTAGGTTTAGTTTGTTTGTAGAACAGTTTTAAGCCGAATTGTTATTGCTTGAATCTCAATGGACCGATCTTGTCATTTGTGAGATTGGATGTTTTCTAGTTTATTTGCTTGAGGACAAGCAAAGCTTAGTCGTAGGGGAATTTGATGTGACTATATTTGGTGCATTTTAAGCCTTCGATTAGCCTATGAAATGCCCGTGTTTGATCCTTAAATGCCATGCTTAATATGCTTTTATTGAAGTTTTGTGCAAAGTGTCATTTTGTTGCCCGGTTGCCACTTTCAGGCCAATTCCATGTCTATTGGAGCTGTTTTATGTGTATTTTCAGGTCTTGGCATTGTAGTACTAGTGACAAGGAGCACGTAGGATCAAACGGGAGGTCAATCGGAGCTAGGACGGAGGAGTTATGGCCGATGCAAGTTTGGGAAAAATGCACCTTATAGCTGAAGAAGTTTTCGGCCGAAAACTCTAAGTTCTCGGACCGAAAACCTTAAGCAGAAGGCGGAGGCTTGGTTTATGAAGACATTTTCGGCGAAAACAGCTCAGAGTTTTCGCCAAAAATATTAGAAGAAATGCCCAGCCATTTTTAAAGACATTTTCGGCGAAAATGTTACACAATTTTCGCCGAAAATGCCAGGCAATTCCAGCACAGTATATAAAGAAGAAGGAGGCAAAAATAGAGGAAACAATTCATTTTTTTCAGATTTCACACTTCATCAAAACCCTTTTCTCTCAACTTCTCAAAACACTTTCTCCTCCTCTCAACCAATCCATCATCAACCCTAGAGCAAGGTGCAAATTGGAGTAAGGAGCTTGGATTGAAGCCCACAACCTTGGGGAGAGGAGCTTGCAAGAAGAGGATTGCCATGGAACTCTTGGTGACCATCTCTCTTTCTTTCTCTTGTGTACCCTTGGCCATGTGTGGCTGATTTCCTAGGTTCTCTTGGATTGATAGATCATTATGCTAGGATAGAGGTTTGCCATGATTGATCTTGGATTGTAAGAAGATGGTCTCTATGACTTGTTGTTAATTCCATTGATGGCTATGGCTTGATTGGTCTATTATTTGTAATGTAATGCATGAGAGTGCTTAGATTACATGGATTGTAGGTCTAGGGATTGAAGGGAGTGTGTTCTAAGAGATTAGATCATCTCAATTCAACCATAGTTGCATGATTTCTCACTTGTGCATTTTATCGAACACTTGGCGTGCATTAGGTTTTTCATTCAATTGAACTTTGATTAGTCTTTTGATGATTCTCTTAGTGTTGGGACATTGACATGAGAGTGTGGTGTCTAGCCTAGTGGTCATAGAGTCATAGGAGAGGGTTTTGTAGCTTGGCATTTCATCAAACACCTTTAATGCATCCTTAGTCACTTAGCTTGAGAGCGAGAGCCTAGGTTGAGTGGTTATAGGATAGGGATTTGGTGTGACGAGAGTGCATTGAGTCTTATAGAAGGGATTTGCATGGTCATTCGATTGCGTCCTCGATCATGTTTGGCTTCTTTGTGCATTTATACCTCTTGAGCATGATGAAGCTATCTTTCCAAGTTAACCTCATTTACCTTTGATTTGCACCCTTTTGATTTGCTTGTTTGTTTAGTTTCTTTTATGTTTTCTTTTGTTCTTATTTCAAACTAAAACTTATTTTAATTGAATAGACCGTCCATGAACCGTGTGAGTATAAGCTTTTGAGAGAGCCCTCATGGAATACGACCTTGTATGTTGTGAGTTAAACCCGCGCATCAATGTCCGTAGCTAACAGTGACTGTAACACCCGTTCCGAATCAACCCGAGTAAACCCGTGGTTGAGCCGGTCCCAGGTACTACCGAGTAAAAACAAGGGTAAAACAGTGAAATTGGCGGTGATCAAAAGACAATAAAAACATGGGAGACCTCCATAGAAACGCGAAACTGAAATCCGAGTACAATCCAATCCATCATAAATCCTCCAAACCAACATTAATCGGAAAGTACAAAAAAAAGAACCCCAAAATCCCATGGTCAACTGAAATGAACAGAAAAGTCAACTCCGCGTAATCCCAGTCTTCACCTCATGGCTTCCGTCCAGAACTTCACGAAATCAACCTCGAACTCAAACTCCTCAGCTACCTCTACTAGCCACGAGATCCTGAAAGGGGAAAAGGGATCAATTTCCTATTGAAATTGAGTGAACCCACTGGGCCTACCTACACGTTGTCCTACTCTATGGAGCGGTCCCAACTCCGCACAAGACATCCAACAATGGAACCAAACCCAACCCCCTTTTCCATATTTTAATTCCCTAAAAGCAGTCTAGGTGATCACGTTGGTCAGTTCTTGTTCTCAAGCACAATTCATAACAATAGAATCACACAGAACTAATACATCAATCCACGGCACACACAACATCATCACATCACATCCATCAACCAAGTCACTACCACAACCACAAGCACACAAAACATTCACGTTCATATTATCTAGGTGAGTTATTAGGCGCCAAGGAGTTATCCACACCACCACCGGCCGGCCGACGCACTTCCCTACCGCATGGGAAGTCCTCGCGCTCCCCTACCGCATGGGGAACGCGTTCTCATTAACCATCATCATCATCATCAATCTCATCACTCCCTTGACACCCATGTCAAGGGGATCCACCCCAATGGATCAGACTCAACAACCAGTACCTCGGGTGGGGTAGTGTGGGCTCCTTCCGGTTCTGTTTCCAACATACAATTCTCAACATCACATTCTCAACTCATACATCACACCTACTACCAAAAACAACACAAATCAGCCACATCTCATTCATAGTCCATAGTTCACAACACATCTCGTCCTCCATGCCCCTGTCATGTTCACAGCACACACATCACAATCAATAGGATAACCGGCTAGCTCACCGGCCTCCCCCACCTGCAAGTACAGGGGAAGCCATGTCATGAGTCTAGGGGTCACCCACCTGTTCCTCTTATTCAGAGCGACCCCACATTGGCAGGGCAACTCTCCTGCGTCCACAACCAGCAATTCATAATATCATAGCACCCGCACCCATTTCCCAACCATCCTAATTCTCATTTCTATGTCAATCCATTACTTAATTCACTTCAGTTCACACCCAACCCCAAATCATAGCAATCTACAACAACAATCAACCACGGCAATCATCAATAGCAATCAAGTACATTCACAGAACAGTTTATCCCCTTTTACGCTCATCATTTTCATGCATAACCTAGGTTTTGTTCTAAGTCCAATTGAAGCTCCTCACGCTGTCCAAACTACTTACACAACGCTAAGCCCTCACCTGGAATAGAAGACGAGGCTCTAATCGTCTTCTAGTTCCCAGAAACTCGATTTCCAACCACCAAACTCGTAGCTCTACCCTTCCTTACTGCTCACGACCTACACCCAGAAACCCAAAATGGAGGTTAGCGATCTCTTCTCCTCGTCGCTACGAAACCATAGCAACAAACGGAACTCAATTCCGACCTCTACAGCTCCCGAAATCACCCTTCGAAGATTGCTCGCACTAGGTTCGTCAATGGCTTTTCGGGGAGAGAGAAAGGGGAAAGAAGTTATGAATTTCCGTGCAAATCCGTCCTTTTATGCACGAAAAGTGCGCCTGGTATGTCAAAAAGTGCGCCGGCGCACTTTGGCCCCAAAAAGGCGCACTTTTGGAATTTTGTCAAAATTCCGCCGAATGATATCACAGAAGTGCGCCTGGCATTTCAAAGTGCGCCTGCGCACTTCAGGGCCCAAAATCGGCACTTTTTGGTGCATCACCGTTCCCCTCTTTGCAACTTCGACCCAACTTAAACCGAATGACCCAAACCTCAAGGGGAGCTTAAGAGCACTGATTCCAGTACCCTAGTCCACCGATCTTGAGTTCCAAACCATTTGGTTGAGCGGGGATGTTACAGTGACCTTCTGGATAATGAGTCAAAGTATGGTAATGTCCATAACAATTTTTTTTGTTTAGTGACTTCCGGGTTGTTTGGCCAAAGTTCAGTGACTATTTAGGTAACCAACCCGCATTTTCACAGAACTTATAGAAACACCACTAACTTACAGAAACAACCATCTGATCACTTAACTTTCTCAAGGTGCGCTTTGGTCATTGAACTCTTGTTAGGGTGGAAAACTATCACCTTTCTTCTCGATCATCCCGTCCCGCCGGCGCCACCGCCGTTTCCAACTTTCTTGGAAATCACTACTGCCGCCACTACTTCGTTTCTCGTCGCCAGGGTCCGAAGATCGTCCGCCGATGTTGCTCCTCCACTCACGGGCCTCCTCCTCAACAGGTGGCGAGATCTGTTGGGCTGGAGCAAGGCGCGATAGTGCTGGGTTGGAGCGACGTGACGACGGTGGGGCTGGAGATAGGCGGCGGCGGGGCTAGAGTCGGCTGGTTGGAGCAACGTGACGGCGGCGCGGCTAGAGACAGGCGGCGGCGAGGTTGGAGTCACTTGGCGTCGGTGGTGATGGTGACTGCTGGTGAAGGAACTTGCGATGGTGAGGATGGCAACGGCATGTGGCGGCAGCGGCGTTTGAGAGCTTTTTTTTTGCGGATGTTATTTCTTTAGGGTTTGTGATAAAACACTAATATGATTTACTATATATATTAGTTCCAAATGACTATTTTAACCATTTTAATTTAGTCCATTAGATCTACTCTGTAATCCTACGGCTCTAAGAGGTGTTTTGATATCAAAACACTAAGGGGTGTTTTCATGGTAGTAGATCCCCAATTAGCAATGTTGTCAAGACCGGACCGGACATCGAACCGGTCCAGTGAGAGGTTCAAGGGTTTGAGGTCTGACCGGGATCAAACCGTCAAAACCGGTGTTAAAAACCGGTCACACTATTTTTTAAAAAATATTGTATATTATTACTCATTAACTAACCATTAGGCACCAAATTGTAATAATACTTAATATATATATAATTTTGTAAACCCTAATTATAATTTTAACCCACATCCGCCGTTCCTCATCCAATTTCTCTCTTCACCTCTCTGCTCCAGCCACAAATCTTCTATCTTTCTCCATCCCAACTTACATACAGTATAACAAAAGTGAAAACACCCAAAGAGTGAAAGAAAGGCAATAGCATCATCTACATCTAATATTAAATACTCAATACCTTCTTCGTCTTCTTCTTTCCCCCATGAAAAATTGCAGATTAAACAAATTATATTAATTTTTCTTTTTTCCTTCATCGTCTTCTTCTTTCCCCAGATCTAGTCCCTCTTATTTCTCCCAACCACAATAACTCTTCTCTCCATGTCACTGCGGCAGATCTAAGTCGGAGGAGGCCGACCTGTAGTCATCGATGGAAGAGATAAGAGCTTGCTCGGTAGACTTTGTCAATGAAACAGACTTTGCTCGGTAGTCCTCGAAGGAGGAGACCAATCAGATCTAAGTCGGAGGAGAGTGACCACCAATGATACTTTGCTCGGTAGACTGTGACCCGGAAAAAACCGGCTTTGCCGGTCTGAACGGTTTTCTCGGCTTTGCCGGTTCGACCCGGGATTTTACCCAAATCAGCCCGCTCCCCATTTCTACTCAGACCGGACCGGGCTGAGTCCCGGTTCCCAGTTTTTTCGGTCGAACCGGCTGGTCCGGTCCGGTCATGACAACACTGCCAATTAGCATGCAACTTGATTAATTTAACCCATCTAATAATTTGATTGCCATAAATATATACATATTTCTTCACAAACTCATTGGAATAATTATAGATGTATCCAAACCAATCATTGATCCCCATGACACTAACCATGATTCGATAAATCAAAATATGTTTGACCCATGATATGAATGATCGTAGTCTGATCACCCCCAACTCAGTGGGCATAACTCATCAAACTCAAGTGATTTGTATATTATACAAATACAATATTTTTCATAAATCATTAAAATAATTTAAGATTTATGCAAATCGATTAGTGAGCTTATTCTAATGTTGAATTTACAACAAATTATACGAACCAAAAATTCAAATCACATATAACTTGATGAACTTAACATAACAAGTGCATAACATGCCAAATTATCATTATTCACGTGAACTACCTATAGTATATGAATATTTTTACAACAATATATATAGTCTAACCTACTCAAACATCATCATACATATACTCATAATAATAAACATAATTTTTTGGATTAATATTTTTATTAATTTATTAATTTTTAATCATCCTACACGATATTTGTGTTAGTTTTTCACCTAAAGTTATACCATAATATATTTATATTATTTAACATTAATTAATAAGAATATAATTATCTAGTTGGGTATTGGATTCTGATTATAGTATAGTAATATAACCAATTAAAATAAATAGATGTTATTTAACTATAAATAATAAAATTATAAATAAATATATAGTATAAATTTTATACTTATAATTCTAAGGAACGAAATAAATATTGAGTGAGAGTTAGAAATGAGTACATATGTGTTTTATGAATAATATTATATGTAATGAATGTCCATAGGATGCTACATTCACGGTAATTTCTACCATCAAAATACTCCTTAGTGAGGTTTACTAAAACAGGGGTTACTCGGTCAAAACAGCTTATAGGATGTTCATGGACAATATGACATCCATTTCACAACTGAGGGCAGAAGGTGAATGGATGCGTATTTGGAGAATGCACTAGCCACCTAAGATGAAACATGTGTTGTGGAGGGCCATGAGGGAAGTCTTGCCCACGAAAGAGGTTCTACAACATCGTGGTGTCGCAGTTCCGTGTGGGGGTAACCCAGAGAACACGTGGCACCTGTTCGTTGACTGTGAGTTTGCGAGAGACTGTTGGAAGGAATGTGGGTATGAGGAGATTATTGACAGGTACCGAATGAATAGTGAATCATTTGTGGAATGGGCAGCAGATATTGTGAAAGAGAGTGAGGAAGCTGTCCTTGCCAGGATTGCAACGATTATGTGGGCCATATGGAGAGAGCGCAATGCTCGGGTATGTAGACAAGAATCCCGACCAGCTGGTATGGTGGTCATGAAAGCTAAGGAGGCTGTGGAGGAGTGGAGACATGCCCAGGAAACTCGAAGCATGAGGTTTGGTGTGATAGATAATACCGAGTGTACAATGTGGCATTTACCGCCGGAAGGAGTTATCAAAATTAATTCAGACGCAGCCATGTTCGAATAGCAGAGGCGTACAGGGGCTGGGGTGTGCATAAGAGTAACGAACAGGCCCTTGGGTTCCGTATGTCCCATAGACGAGGTGTTGCATCGGCGCGAGAGGCGGAGGTGACTGCATTATTGGAAGCAATGTGCTGGGCAGAAGAGTTAAATCTGACCAGGGTAATATTTGAGAGCGGCGCGAAGGAAATAGTTGACCAGCTGAGAGAACCAACGACGGACGATACAGGAGTTTGGTGAGGTTATTCGTCAATGAAGGGATGTAATGGATCGTTATGATTGTAGATGGATTTCAGTTTCTTTTGTTAAGAGGAGTGGAAACATGGTTGCTCACGCTCTAGCTAGGCAATCATGATCTTTCCCGTCACCCACTGTTGGGGTGACACCTCCGGAGTGGTTGCATGATTTGTTGATTGACATTTGTGTAAGCGCACATTAATAAAAAGCGATGCTTTATTTCAAAAAAAAAAAACACTCCTTAGTGTTTTCATATGAAAACACCAATCATAACCATTCATTTTTTAAGGGGATGTATTGGCTAATGTTAGAAGGGTAGGAATGTAATTCGATATTTTTAATTTTGATTTTTATTTTCTTAATGATAATCATCCATTATTTCCCAAATCTTTATATGCAATTAATCTAAACTAATGTTGTCAAGACCGGACCGGTCATCGAATCGGTCCAGGAAAAGGTTCAAGGGTTGAAGGTTCGACCAAAATCAGACCGCAAAACTTGGTGCAAAAACCCGTACGATAAATTTTAATTAAAATATATGTATCATGATATAAATTATCTAAATTAAGTGTAGCATATCGTAATATTACCTCTTATATAAATACTTATATTTCCACTAACCCTAATATGCCGCCGTCAGACGTCTTATTCCATTCTGTTCCAGCCTTGTCGCCTGGCCCAATAATGGAAGCCCAAGCCTGTTGGTCCCCCGGGAGTGGTGTACCTCGTAAGTAACGTGGGGGGAAGTTAGTTCAAGGAAAAGGGGAGGCGATCAGTTTAAGGAATGGGAGAGGGAGGCGAGTAACGTACCGCGGAGCGTTTGTCCGCTGGGTCAAAGTGTTGTCCTCCGGTTAATAGGATGTACGGGGGTATTTATAGTACCCCTGCCTTGGTCGCCAAGGCTGAATCCTGGCCATTCGTTTGTAGCTCCCGTAGGATGTTGACACGTGTCCGCTTTGTCTTGGAACCCTAAGTGTCGCCAACTAACCCTAGGAGTCTGCCGTGTGGGCCGTCGCTTTGGGCCTCACTCCACTTCCTGGGTTTACCCATTCAGCCCATCTGACTTACCGCCTAAGTCCGGACCTCCATCCCTAGCCGCCGTGTTTAGGCTGCCGCGTGGGCCCCTGGGATTCCGGCAGGTCGGGCCCATCAATTGCCCCCAAGCCCTTAGTCGAGCTTTGCTTAGCTGAGGGCTTACTTATAGCTCGGATCGCCTGTCCTGTGATCGCCGCAGGAGGACCATCAATTGCCCTCAAGCCCTTAGTGGAGCTTTGCTTGGCTGAGGGTTTTTGGTCGCCTATGCCGTGTCGCTTTGTCGCCTTGTTGTCTTGCTGCTTTGCTGTCTTGGTTCTTAACCCTCTGTT
The DNA here is from genome assembly GCA_034768395.1 of Linum lewisii. Taxonomy (NCBI): domain Eukaryota; kingdom Viridiplantae; phylum Streptophyta; class Magnoliopsida; order Malpighiales; family Linaceae; genus Linum; species Linum lewisii. Next base: position 15,243,391 of record CM068299.1, read on the forward strand.
AAGTCGCCCTTGTGTCTATGTTTTTATCGCCTCATCTCTTTTATCGCTGCTTTCTATCGCATCCATTTTTTAGTTTTCCCTGCGCTTCTCTACCGCTCAGGGTATATGGTCTTTTAATCCCTACCTTGCTAGAGAAGTTGGGGAAATCGGGGTATTTCAGTAATTGCCCAGAAAGCCATCATTACCTTATCCCTTCAAACGTCACCTCAGCCGCGCGTGCCCCCAATGAAACGTCGCGACGGCTCAACTTCCCGCCAACACGCCCTTTTAACCGCACGTGTGCCTCACTCATTCACCGCGACGGTTCCACTCCCGCTCACTGCACTCCTATATAAACCCCATTCTTACCGTCTTCCTCCGTTTTTTACTCTTTCTCCGCCACCTTGCCTCTCTGTTTTTACAGTCTGTCGCCTCCACTGCTTCTTCCTTCCTCCGCCAATCGGAAAACGCTTCATTTTTCCTTCTTCCGACCACCGGAAAACGTTCATCTCTCTTTACCATTTTTCAGATGTCTGGAGCTCCCCGACGCCCACCTGGTACGTGACTCCTCCCTTCTTTCTCACTCTCATTGCCGTCCTGCCGTGTGTTTCCTTCTCTTTTCTGCTTCTTGATATTTTTCTTGAACCATGGATTCCGATTCCGATAGCCAAAACCAAAGTCACTCCTACTCCGCGGGTACCGACTCTTCACCCTCTCCTTCATCCCCTCCTTCAACTTCCAGCCAGTTCCTGAACCAGTGTCCTTAAATCCTCCATCTATGGCCGAAACCTCGTCTGCCCAAATTTCCGACGTAGCAGAGGAGAATTTTGATGAATCTCTTACCCTGCCTTTTTGGGGTCCCCACCAAAAAGGATTCGAGCGGGCCCGTCATGGGGTCAAGATTGATCCTGAGGCGACTAGAGTCACCGGCTCCTACTCCATTGGCAACTGGCGGCCTATGTGGGGAAGAGCTACTTGTGACGAGCGCACGGTCATCGGCCCGGGCTACTTTCCTTCAGGGTCGGTGGAGAAGATCGCCCGCGTTCTTCCATTCGCCATGCTGCCGTCTACCTGGGAATTCGCCGTGGCCTCTCGGCTTTCCACTATTGGCAATTGCCCCAGGGTGGCACGGCGTCTGGACCGAGGCCTTCACCAATGGCCTTCGCCTTTCGCCATCATCGTTCACGGTCGACCTGCTTGGGTGCTTTGGCGCTTCTCTTGGCGCCTTTAACGTCGGGTGTTGGGCTACAGCCTCTGCTTTTGAATGCAGCTGCGTGACTAAGAAGATCGCCCCCACTCTGCGGTTGTTTCAATTAATTCATTATGCCAAACACACCTCCAATGGAATCAGTTTCGTTCGCCGAGCTGATCTTACTCAAAAGGGCACTTACTCATCCCGAAACCTCGCCCTACATGGTACCATTCGTTTTTCTACTTCCGCCCCAGCGACACGGATCACCATTGGGCTTCGCTGCTCCCCTCATCCTGGTCTTCTGGTGACGTGAGTTCTTTCAACGCCGAGCTTGATCCTACTCCTGATGAAATACTCCTACGTCGCCAGATCCTTCTTGATTGCCATCACTTATCGACCACTTCTGGCCTGCGGACTGCCCAGGCGGGGATACGAGGAGGTATACTTTATGTCTTAGGCGGTGCTGATTGTTTTCCTCCCTTCCTAGCTGTCGCCGTTCATCTTGCGTAATTGAGTCGTCGTAGCCAAACCCTTAGGAATGTATAACCTTTACATTACCGCCCACGTGTTTTTTTTTTCATACGCTTATCCTTTTTGTGCTCTCTTCTCTTTCCTTTTTTTTATACTAATCTTTGGATGTACTATTTCTAGGCGCCGTAAGCCTCGCTGGGTGCCTCCTTAGTACCACCGCGCGTGGTCCTGTCGCCGAGACTCGTCCCAGCCGCTCTGAGGCTGCCCCCGTCGCCCCTGCTTCTGCCCAACCTTCGCCTGACAAATCTAAGGGGAAGAGGAAGGCGGCTGAGACGGATGAAAGCCTCCTTTCTTCAAAGAGGAAGAAAAAAGCTGGGGTTTCCAAGCCGAGGAGAAAGGCAGGTGAGGGCTCCACCAATCCACCGCCGCCGCCCCCACCAGTGATAGAGGTGGAGGATGTCGATGCTGAGACTGAAACTCCCCTCCGCCGCTCTCGTCGCCAATCGCCTCCGGCAAATGACAATCCTTCTGCGGGGGAGCCCTTAGAGCATCCTGCTGACAAGAACGTCATCTCATATGACGACTCCTATCTTCGTGACGAACCTATTCCTCTTCCCCGGGATCCGGAGCATCCCGAGTCTACGCCGGCTGCGGAGCTTGATCTTCGTCCCACCGAGCCTGCTCGCGACCACTCTCGCCCGCCTCCTGTCAACACCGACCGTGCCCGCCGGTCCGGCTGGAGAGAGCGAGCTAACACTCTCTTCGATCGCCCTGCTCCTGCTGGTCGCGGAGGGCGAGGGTCCCTTTCGCCTTCCCTACTTCGCTGTCGTTCATCCGGTGGCATCCCACATATCGCCCCGGATGGCGAGTGATATCACGGAGGAGTTCTCTCGAGGTGTCTACGAGGGGGTGACCGCTCCTAGTCAGGGCTCGGAGATTTCGGACCTGCATGGGGCAACTTCTTGCCGCCTCCTTCAGGTACTTATGGAATGCGTCATTTATTTGCTTTGTCCTGTTACCTTAGCTCTGCTCGCTGCTTCTTACCCCTTACATTTGTTTTGCTGCCTAGGCCGTGGCCGAGCTCGGCGATCTTTCCTTTGCATGTAAACACATGCAGGAGGAGAATCGGAAGTTGAAGGAGGATGTTGAGAATCTGCGCTCTTTGCGCATGGATCTCACCCGTTATCATAACGAGGAGAAGGTATTTACTCATCTGCCTCTTCTTTCTCCCCTTTTATATATACTATTTCTCGGCTTGTCACCTTACGATCCTTGCTAAACCCGCACGTTGTTGTTTTTTTTTATCTTAGCGACGGGCAGATGCAGCGACCTCTGCTGCTGAGTCTCTGAAGGAAAGCCTGGCTGAGGCAACTGGGCGGATCTCCCAGATGGAGGGCGTCCAGGAGGACTTGCGATCTGCTAATAAGCACATTGTCGCCCTTGAAGCCGAGTTGGATGCGGCTCGTGTCAAGGTTGCTCAGGTGGAGGAGATAGCCGCCGAAAGGGACAGAGCTAAAGAGCTGCTTAATGACTCTCTGGCGGCTGAATCGGCTGCGGATCGTGATCTTGCCGCTGCCAAGGCTCAGTATGATGAGACTGTGGCTTATTACACTCATGCTCTCGGCGAGAGTATGCGTGTGGTAATGCGCAGCTGTCGTAATGAGTTCTACGAGCTGTTTCCCAACAAGGGCTGGCCGGGGCGAAAAATGGTTTGAGCCGTCCTCCGAGGTCTCAATCGCTACAACTTTGGGGTTCCCGACCTTCCCGATGCCGAGGAGGAGACTTATTTTTGAGATGCTGCTCGCTTGGAGCGGGAGATAGTGGCGGCAGATGCTGAATATGTGGCGGCCACTCGCCGCAGCCGTGGCCTGCCTGATCTGAATCTCGATGGATCAGAGGTTCAGCCGCCATCATCTGATCAAGCCCCCTCGACCAGCGGCAAAGACTTCAATTCCGCCGCTGACCCTTCCAAGGCTGGCGGGAAGGGCTCCGGCGCTAAAGACCCATGATCCCGCTTTCAACCTGTTGTTATTATTGCTATCTTTTCAGACAATCATCATGTTTCTGCGTGCTGTTGTTGTTTTCCTCTCTTTCTCCTTCTCTTTTTTTTGTAAAAACTGCTTTATTAAACTCTTCCTCGCGAATTTTCAATCTCTGGTCTTTTATCTTATTACACCTCCCTTGATCGCTTTGCTTCTTTTCATCATTAACTAGATGTTATACCGATAGCTTTGATGCCCTTAGGTCTTACACAGTGATTCGTTAATGCCGTAGGTCTTACATAGCGATCCCAATGCCCTTAGGTCTTACATGATAAATTTGATGCCCTTAGGTCTTACAAGCGATTTGTTAATGCCCGTAGGTCTTACATAGCGATCCCAATGCCCTTAGGTCTTACATAGTGATTTGTTAATGCCCGTAGGTCTTACATAGCGATCCCAATGCCCTTAGGTCTTACATGATAAATTTGATGCCCTTAGGTCTTACACAGCGATTTGTTAATGCCCGTAGGTCTTACATAGCGATCCCAATGCCCTTAGGTCTTACATAGTGATTTGTTAATGCCCGTAGGTCTTACATAGCGATCCCAATGCCCTTAGGTCTTACATGATAAATTTGATGGCGCGAAGACATATATTAGATTCAATCATTAGGGCCCTTAGTTGCCTTAAAAACTAGCCTCGGTTACAAGTGTCTTTTTAATCATAATATCGCCTGAGATGCATGGAGTTCCAAGTTTTGGGGATCTTTGCTCCATCTAACTCTGCTAGTTTGAAGGTGTTGGCCCCTACCACTCGCCGTACTCTGTATGGGCCTTCCCATCCGGGGTTAAGCTTGGCCGCCCCGACCGCCGGCCTGAAGATCTTTCGCAGCACTAAGTCATTGAGCGCGATGTGATGTGGTCGGAGCTTTAAATTGTACCGCCTGGCTAACTGCTCCTTTTCAGCGATCAGCCGCATCTGTGCCTTTTCTCTTTTTTCCTCAATCATATCTACGGTAAGCATCAATTCTTGTTCGTTGACCTCATCCCTGTATTCCTGTATTCGGATAGATGGGATTGAGATTTCTACCGGAAGGACCGCCTCAGTCCCGTACGTCAATGTGTAGGGAGTCTCCCCTGTCGCCGTTTTATAAGCCGTACGGTGAGCCCATAGTACATGATCAAGCTCCTCGACCCATACGCCCTTACAACCATCCACTCTTTTCTTTAAACCCTGTAAGATAAGCTTATTAGCCGCCTCCCTGTCCATTAGCTTGTGGGTAAGCGACCGAGGCGAATCTCAGATTTATCTTCAGGTCATCACAAAACTCTTTAAAGACCTGCGAGTCAAACTGAGTTCCATGGTCACATATAATACTTTCTGGTATACCAAATCTGGTGACGATACTTTTAAATGCAAACTTCTGTATCTGCTTGGCGGTGATACTTGCCACCGCTTCCGCCTCAACCCACTTGGTGAAATAATCGACAGCTACGATGAGGAATTTCCTTTTCCCTGTGGCTTCCGGAAATGGGCTTAGGATATCCATCCCCCACCTCGCAAATGGCCACGGACTGACATTCGCCTGGAGCGCTGTTGCTGGCAACTTGTGGTAACTTGCAAATTCCTGACATTTGTGGCATTTCTTCACCAGATCGCCAGCCTCCTTTCTCATTGTTGGCCAATAGAAGCCCTGGTATATTAAGTTCCTTTCCAAACTTCTTGTTCCCAAGTGAGTACCACATACTCCTGAATGTACTTCCTCTAGCGCCCAAGCTGCATCCTCCTCTCCCAGGCATCGCAAGTATGGACCCGTAGCTGATTTTCGATACAGCTCTCCCCCTATTATAGTACACCTTCCTGCTTTTCGCCGGAGCTTAGTCGCCTCCAACGGATCGCTTGGTACAGTGTCGTCATCCAAGTATTGAATAATAGGCGTTCGCCAGTCACTTTTCCCAATTCCGTTAATCATGTGAAAACACTGCTTCATCCTTGTTTCCTTTTCCACTGTAACCATTCGCCCTTCTTCAAAATCTGTCGCCGTTGCTAGTTTCGATAATGCATCCGCGTGGCAATTCTCCTCCCTAGCAATCTGGGATATAACCACCTTTTTGAATTCCGATATAAGCAGTTTTACCTCATCAAAATAAGGGAGGAGCGACTCCTCCTTTACCTCAAAGCTTCCATTAACTTGGTTGACTACTATCGTCGAGTCTGAGAAAACTTTGATGTTAGTAACCCCCATACTCTTGGCGATTCGTAAGCCAGCCTCCAATGCCCCATACTCAGCTGCATTGTTGGTTCGATTAGTTGCGAATCGCAATGCAACCTCGTGGAGGATCCCACCAGGAGACCTTAGGACTATCCCCGCGCCTAATCCTCCTTTACTCGAGGCCCCATCTGTAAATAACGTCCACTCATCGCCTTCCTCGTTATCTTCTTGTACCGCCCCTTTGACTACAAAGTCCGCAAGGACTTGAGCCTTGATCGCCGTTCGCGGTTGGTACCGAATGTCATACTCGCTTAGCTCGATCGCCCACTTAGCTAATCGCCCTGCCATGCTCATAGATCTTAACGCATTCTTAATCGGAAGATTCGTGAGCACATGTATTGTGTGTGCCTGAAAATATGGTCGCAACTTTCTGGCCGCGCAGACCACAGCGTATGCCATTTTTTCTATCGCCGGGTACCTTGTTTCAGCATCGACCAAGGTTTTACTTGTATAAAAAACAGGGTGTTCGGCTTTGTCCTCTCTTCGAACTAAGACCGCACTAACTGCCTTTGGAGAGATCGCAATATAGAGAAATAAATCTTCATTTGACTTTGGAGATGCAAGTACAGGAGGGGTAATTAAAAATTGCTTCAGCTCTTCAAAAGCTTTGTTACATTTGTCATTCCATGCAAACTTTGATGCATTCTTTAAAGTCGCAAAGAACGGAGCGCAGCGGTCGGCGATCCTGGGGATGAATCGATTGATTGCCGTCAGTCTTCCAGATAGAAACTGAACCTCCTTCACAGTCTTTGGAGGGGCCATCGCTGTAATCGCCGCGATCTGCGCTGGATTAGCTTCAATTCCTCTCCTGGTTATGAGATATCCCAGGAACTTTCCTGATGTACCGGAGCAATTCCTGGCATGTCACTTGGTGACCATGCGAACAGGTGCGAGAACTCTCGGAGCAACTTAACCAACTCCTGTTTCTTGTTATCGCTCAGATAGGACGAAACTCGAACTGTCTTACTTTCATCTTCTTCGAACAGCGGTATTGGGACGTCCGATTCTGCTGGTACGACTTTTTCTTCCTCATTCTCCGCCTCCAAGCTTATGGTGAGGCACGTGCTTTTAGTCGCCGCCCTGTAACACCTTCTGGCGATGTCCGGGTGTCCCCAGGCAAAACCTATCCCTTCATTAGTAGCGAACTTCAGTACTTGGTGCACTGGGGAGGAGATTGCTTGGAAGGCGGCGAGTGCAGGTCGCCCTAGGATCATGTTGTACGTGGATTGACAATCCATGACATGGAAGTCGATGGATCGGGTGACCTGCAAGTCTCCATCCCCAATGGTTATCGCCATCGTGGCTATCCCCTTGATGGGAACTGTGTGTCCTGAAAATCCTGAGATGGTAGTTTTTGTCTGCCTGAGCAAGCTAGCTGGCAGGTTCATCTTTTTGTACAACTCCAGAAAATAATGTCCGCAGAGCTCCCTTCGTCAACCATCACTCGCTCCACTCGGCTATTGTGTGTGATTACTTGAATCACCATCGCTTCCAAACTTGGGCCTCCTACCCTGGCCATGTCTTCTTCCGAGAATCCCAACGTTGGGCGACTGACTTGGTCTATCATCATCACCTCCTTTGTTTCCTCCTTTCTGACTTTCTTTGTCGGGCAACTTTCCCCACCGAAAATGGTTTGATAAACGTGGTTTACCTCAGGTCGAGGCTTTTTCTTGCTATCTTCATTGTCCATAGGCTCCTTAAGTCGGGCGAAGACATCACCCTTCTTGTCTTGTGATTCTCCTTGTCCACGGCGATCATCTTCTTGCGGCTTGTTTTTCCGCTTTGAGCTGACAATGAAATCCCTGAGACGTCCTTCGTTTATCAACCTTTCAATTTCATTTTTCAATTCCCTGCAGTCTTCAGTGGTATGCCCATGAGAGTCATGGAAATCGCAAAACTTTTGGCGACTTCGCTGATCCGCCGGAGTGAACATTGGCCCCGGCCAGTTGATGGGATGTCCCTTATGCTGCATATACAGCAGAATCTTTCTTCGCGATTCTGAGAGGGGTGTATAATCTACCCTCTCCTCTTGGTATCCTCTCTCCTGATAACCCCTTTGCTCTCCAGGGTATCCTCTCTCTTGGTAACGCCTTTGCTCCCCTGGGCGATATTTCCCGTATGGCCGTGTCTCGGAGGGCTGCCCTTTGGCCTGCTTGTTCCCTGTAACGGGCTTTTCTTCCATCTTCGCCGCTCCACCGACAGGCTCTGCTAACTGCTCCTCAATCAGAATAATTTTGTGTATTCTGGTTTCCAAGTCGGACAGCGACTTCGGAGCCACCTGCAGCAGCGACTCCTGCAGCCTGCCGTTATGAGTCGACTGGAATAAACTTGCCGCAGCGATTTCATGATCTACCCTCTTGATGGATTGGACGACCCCAGTCCATTCATCAAAGAACTCCTTCAGCGACTGGTTCGGCTTTTGCCTCAGGCTCACCAGCGCTTGCAACGGGACCGTCCTTGTTTTCTTGCACTCATACTTCTGTGAGAAGATCCTCGCAAAGCCCTCCCACGATGTTATGATGCCCTCCGGTAGATTCATGTACCACTCCCTGGCTCGCCCTCCCAGTGTCGCCGGAAAAGCTCTGCAATATGCGGCGTCGCCAGCCTGCTGCATTTGCATGGCGATCTGGAAGGCTTGCAAGTGCTCGTCCGGGTCGCCAGTACCTACATACCTATCTAGGTTGGGCGGAACCAACCCCTTAGGTAGTGGCTCGGCGAGTATCGCCCTGGACAGAGGTTGGCGAACCGCCATCTGTGCAGGGGAGATTTGAGTAGCCGGGAGGAATTGCTGTAACACTTCCAAATGGGAGTCCTGTGGCGATTGCCTGTCCTGAGTGTTGGCCCTGAGAGCTTGAGCCTGCTGGGCGATCACCGTTTTCAACATCTGTGTGAGTTCAGCATTCTGTTTCTCAAGGGACCGAAATCGCTGCTCCAACAGCTCATAGGCATCGCCGGCCGGAATAGTACTCTGGGACTCCGAGTCGCCTTCGAATTCGCGCTCCATGTTTCTAGTGAGGTTTGGGTCTGCTCGAGAACCTGGGTTGACATGCTTGACAGGTGTTACTCCATCTCCTCTTTCGCCATCCTCGCCCATCAGAGTGGGAATCGCTGATGAAGCCATTCGCCTTGAAAAGTCGCCTGATCGCCCCCTATCTGGCGCGCCAATTGTTCCAGCCTTGTCGCCTGGCCCAATAATGGAAGCCCAAGCCTGTTGGTCCTCCGGGAGTGGTGTACCTCGTAAGTAACGTGGGGGGAAGTTAGTTCAAGGAAAAGGGGAGGCGATCAGTTTAAGGAATGGGAGAGGGAGGCGAGTAACGTACCGCGGAGCGTTTGTCCGCTGGGTCGAAGTGTTGTCCTCCGGTTAATAGGATGTACGGGGGTATTTATAGTACCCCTGCCTTGGTCGCCAAGGCTGAATCCTGGCCATTCGTTTGTAGCTCCCGTAGGATGTTGACACGTGTCCGCTTTGTCTTGGAACCCTAAGTGTCCCCAAGTAACCCTAGGAGCCTGCCGTGTGGGCCGTCGCTTTGGGCCTCACTCCACTTCCTGGGTTTGCCCATTCAGCCCATCTGACTTACCGCCTAAGTCCGGACCTCCAGCCCTACCGCCGTGTTTAGGCTGCCGCGTGGGCCCCTGGGATTCTGGCAGGCCGGGCCCATCAATTGCCCCCAAGCCCTTAGTCGAGCTTTGCTTGGCTGAGGACTTACTTATAGCTCGGATCGCCTGTCCTGTGATCGCCGCAGGAGGACCCATCACATTCTCTTCTCCTCTTTTCTTCTCTGTAAATCTCATGGACTCCATTCTTCTATTCTATTCTTCCCTTTCTAAATAAAAAATAATCCTATGTCTAAATCAATTAATAACCTAATATGTAAAAAGTCTTTGCCCCAATTCAAATCCTCACACCAGTTCGGAGTAGAAGATGAAGCAGAAGAAGACGGCGGGAGAAGTGGAGAACGGAGCGGACGGTGCGGTGGAAGAAGAGGCTGACAGAGCGGAGGAAGAAGCTGACGCCGCCGTGTTTGGAGTCGAAACGGCGTCTCATTTGGAGTCCAGCCGGCCAAGAACGCCCGAAGCGGGTCGACCAGTTTTATGGAGTCCACCCGGTTATTTTACTTAATTGAGCCGGTGGTTATTTAAAGGCCGACCAGACTGGTTTTGGCACCGGTTCTCCATTTTATCGATTGGACCGGTCGGTCCAGTCCGCTTATAACAACACTGATCTAAACTAAATCATCAAATTACTAGTTTTTTTTCCGCCGACTGCCATAATATTCTAGATGGCTACATTTCATATTTCCATATTACTAGTTTTAATATTCTAAATCATTCGTTGTTCCATTTTCATATTTAGAAACAATCGTATAGGGAGTCTTTTTATAATTATATCTTTGTTCATTGTTCCGTTTACATATTTATGAACAATCTTCTTCAAATATATCTTTGTTTATTGTTCTGTTTTCATATTTAGGAACAATCTTCTTAAAATTAGGGATGGCAAACGGGTGGGTCGGGGACGGGTTTGATATATCCGATCCCCGCCAGTTTACTTGGTGGGTTTTACCCGTACCCACCCGGTCAAGCTAATTGGGTACAATTTCGAAACCATCCCCACCCACTCTCGGGTGGATGGGTTTGCCGGGTAATTCCCGGTCAACAATTTTAATAACAAAATTCAAAAGGCTCAATCAAACCAAAAGCCGAAAACTGTAATTCTGAAACTCAAACAAACTAATAGCTCAATTTAATAACGTACGCATTAAACAAATAATAACTAAAAAAGGTTGAGCTGCAAATAAAACTGTAATTCGATTCATGGACTATTGAATAAGGGCAAAGACTTTAAAAGTGTTGCACAGATAAAACCAATGAAACTAAAGAATATTAAAGAATATTTATATACAAATGAAACTATTTCGTTTTGATTAAATGGGTGCCTAACAGGTCGGTACCGGGGACGGGTTGCCTATATCCGATGCCCGCCCGCCGCCCGCAATTAACGGGTTCCGGGTTTGCCCTGACCCGGAAAAAGCCCAAGCCGGTCGGGTAAATTGAGCCCAATCCGGGTGGGTTTTGGGTCAAACTGCCAAGCCTACTTAAAATATATCTTTGTTCATTGTTCCGTTTTCATATTTAGGTACAATCTTCTTAAAATATATCTTTATTCATTGTTCTATTTCTATATTTAGTAACAATTTTCTTAAAATATATGTTACTAAATCGTCAACCGGAACAAATCCTATTAAATAAATGCAGGAAAATAGCACCCTCAAAACCAATCCAGCCACCTCCAACGAGACCAAAACCAAACTGGAAAAATAGGATCCAGATCGAAACTCTATTTCATGATGGAATCTCCAATGATAGTATCTTAAGGGTGTTGTTGTTGTTGAAGCTGATTAGGAAGAGAATCTTGTTCGGCGTTCATGAGCTGGTCCATGTCTCTAAGCCTTGTCCTCACCACAGTTGTAACCAATACTGCAAATGCAAAATGAAAATAAAAATATAAACTTGGGCAATAAGATGGGGCGGGAGCGAGAAGTCGGGTGAAGGAAAGCGCCTGCTGCGGTGCCAAGGGTCCAGAATCATAGGATCTTGAGGCCTGGGCTCGTCTCTCTTAGCATCTTCTTCTTCCAATCGGGGAGAGACATAGGGCCCAGAACCATAGGATCTTGACGACGAGGGTGTGGATGACGTGTGTCGACGGTGGCGTCTGGACGATCGGCGTCGTGGCTGTGTGATTCGCGTTTGTGGAAGGGACTTACGATGCGATGAGGACGGCAGGGGCGTGGAAGTGGTTGAGTTCCATGAGTTGAGAGCGCAGTTTTTTTTGGGCGGATTATATTTTGTAGGGTTTGTGGTGAAACCCTAGTATGATTTACTATATATATATATATTAGTTTCAAATAACTATTTTGTACATTTTAATTTAGACCATTAGATCACTCTCTAATCCTATGGTTCTAAGAGGTGTCCTAATATAAAAACACTAAGGGGTGTTTTCATGATAGATGCTTCCTTAACATTAATCATAAAAATCAATGTCTTTCATGGCTCATTCTTCTCCCCATTCATGTGTAATTATATGAGCTCATTCAGGACTCGTTATTCTCTCTATTCATGTGTAATTACATTAGCCTATAGGAGTTATGTATTATGCGCCTATAAATAGAGCACATCATTGTATCTACTGACATAAATAATAAGTAGCAATTCTCCCATCTTTCTCTCTTGTATTTTCTCTCTACTTTATTGTTCATAGTTCTCCATCACTTTCATACCAATGTGCAATTAATAAGACATTTAATAAGAAAGATAAATTATGGATTTTCATAGAAAACAATTAAGAATTATGTGAAAATTTGAGAGAATGACTACATCCAATGTGGCAAAAAAGGTTTCAACATCTACCATAGTATATTTTAAGATAAGGTTCATCTACTTCATTTGTTTCACCAGCACATTATTTTTTTTATATAAGTATGGATACTTATTTTTAAAGCCTCATGTTGGTTAATTGAGTTCTTGTCGTTTAATGGGTGGTGATTGTGCTTTGTTTTTCACTCTTTCACTGCTTCCCATTCTCGTTGGCATTTAACTCTTCACATTGTTATCTTCTTGGATTTGCTTACCGTTTTCCATATGGTGAGATTGATGTGGTGTTTTATCTGTGACCAAATGTGTGTGTGAGAACCCGTATTATGACCATCTCCCACTCTTCTTGCTTGTAGTTTTCTAGAAACTTGCCCTTATCGTGTTAGTGAACAGTTGACTTGTTAATGTGTAAGACTTGGTCTATCTGATGCTCGAATTCTCTAGTTCAATGCCATGATCGAGTCTAGATAAGGGATATTTTAATTTCATGTTTTTAATTGGTGTTAATGTTCCCAATCAGAGAAAATCTAATGAATGAGTGGTTCGATATTGAAGTTGTGGGTCGATTCACGAGTTGGCATACGTGCCTGCCCATTGTTGTAGTCCCAAAGGTAAGTCTCAATGTGGCATTATTTTTCTAACGTGTCCCGATCGTGGCTGGGGTCTAGGATAACGCGGAATTCCAAAGGTTTCTGGCTGCTCCATACCTGGTAGTATCCACATTGTACAGACCATTCGAAAGTAAATGTAAAAAAAAAAAAAAAAAAACAGAAAAAAGGAAGAAAAAAATAGAAAAAAGAAAAGAAGAAAAAAAATACGAGTCTGGCTTGGGATCAAAGAACTCATTTCTTTGATCCCATCAAACAAGAGTAGTTTTGGTATTTAAAAAATGTCATCCAACTAATTATCAATCTCCGTCGCCGAGCCGCCGAACCTCCTTCGCCAGCCGCCGGACCTCCGTCGCCGGCTTCTCGCCGTCTCCTCGCCGAAATTCAGCCGCCGGTCGCCGGACGCCATCTTCTAGCGTGACCTCCGCCTCCATCTTCTCGCTGGACTTCTGCCGTCTCCTCGCCGGACTTCCGCTCCGCCGCCACCACCATCGCCGAGCCTCCGCAGCCACCACCGTCGTAGAGCCTTCGCCGCCACCACCATCGTAGAGCCTTCGCCGCCGTCCTCCGCCGCCGGCCACCGTGCCTCCACCGCCACTGCCCTCAATAAAATAATTTTAAAAACATGTTTGTTTTTTATGGGATTCGAAATCATGACGTCTTTCTTTAAAAGTCAAACTCTTACCACTACGCTACTGAGCACTAATTGATATTACACAACAATAAAATTCTTTTATTAAATAGTGTGCACGTGATTTGTACTAAAATGTGCGCACGAGTACAAAGTATGTGTACACTAGTATATAAAAATACACATGTACACACATTATTTTATCAAGTAGTATGCACATAATTTATACAAAATATGTGCACACGAGTACGAAGTATGTGTACACTAGCGCAAAAAATAATTGTTCACGTGTACGGAATATGTGTACACATGTACACACATTATTTTATTAAGTAGCGTGCATATGATTTATACAAAATATCTGCACACGAATACGAATATATGTACACTAGTATAAAAAACAAGTGTGCACGTGTAAGAATAGGCGTTTACATGTAGACACATTACATTATTAAGTAGTGTGCACATAATTTATACAAAATATGTACACGTGTACACCGTGTGTAAATGTGTACAAGATAAGTGTACACGTATACAAAAATGAAGTACATAAACGTGTACGTGTATAAAACATGTACAAAACATGTACACATGTATAGAAACATGTACACATGTATAATATGTGTACGAAAAAACTTTGAAAATGAGTACACAGTTTATGTACAAAAATGTGCACGTACACATGTACAAAAATGTGTACACATATTAAAAACGAGTACGAAGCTTCACCGAAAAAATTTCCAGAAAATAGGTCCGACGACGGTGGCCGAAAAAAATTTCAAAATCGGAGCTCCGATCGTCTAGAAAATTCATCGGAGAAGTCGCCGGAGTTCCGGTCGCCGGAGATCAGGTCGCCGGCTGTTTCCACTTAAATTTTAAAAAAAAAACTAAAAAAGAAATTAAATTATATTAAATGGTGAAATGACCTTTTTACCCTTTTAATTTAAATCATTAGATCTGAAAAAATGAATCAATGGTTGAGATTGTTCCTTGACCCCATCAAGGAAGCCAATTTTGTTTGATGGCAAGCTGGACTCAAAAAATGCTCTTTAATTTTGTTCAAGTCGTGTCCCCTTATCTAGCAAGTGTCGGGTTGCGTCCTAGAGTAAGTGTAGCGGAAGTAAGTATTGTCTTCTCTTTATCAAGTCAGGTTGTTCACTAGCTCGTTAAAGTCTTGAACCTCTTTTACTCTCGTAGAGTTTGGTTTTTTAACTGTGTGGTCAGTCGGGTAATCCTTTTGTTTGATAGAAGCACCGTATACATCGTTCTAGGAACCAAGAGATTTTCGGTTTGATCTTTCAGGCTGGTGCATTGTTGTGTTGAGTTCTTGCTTGCTCTATCAAACCTACAAGCTCTTACGGTCAAGCTAACTTGCAAGTAATCAAGAACGAACAAGAACAATGAAATGTCACACGATCATGTAAAGAAATTACACTACAACAAAACGGAGTATTAGTGGCGGTTATTTTCCACAATTGTGCAGGTTATAACCGCAACAGTTGTATTAACTGTGGCGGTTGCACAACCGCCACAATTGTGGAGAAAAACCGCCACAAAAGTGTCCGACACAAACGAACAAAAGTGGCGGTCAGGAACCGCCACAAATAGAGTACACTGGCGGTTGTTTTGTGGCGGTTATAACCGCCACAATTGGTATTAAATTACTGGCGGTTATAACCGCCACAATTGTTATTATATTTTTGGCGGTTTTAACCGCCACATATCATATTATTTGGCGGTTCTGGGCAGCTGAAGCACAATCAGATTGGCGGTTCTGGGCAGCTATATTGGGGGTTATAACCGCCAATGTTGCTATTAATTTTGCAGTTTTTTTGCTGCAAATTCAGCTCACCAATTCGTCCATTAAATGGCACCTGCAAGTCACATCAGCTCAAATAAACACTACTAACACCACATAATGCAAGTACCAAATCACCATTTAATTAATATCATCATCATCATCCAAATGTACCATTACACAATTTAACTATGATCATCATCATCCGAAGCTCAAATTAACACACTAGAAAGCAAGTACCATATAACATACTAGACAATATAGTGAGATACAAGTAACATATCACCTCCTAACTATCATCATCCGAAGTTGAATTGTCATAGTAGGGGATCAATTCATCATCATCATCATCATCATCATCATCATTACCCTGACCAACGTTTTCGCCCTCCTCACCTACAATGTCATCGTCCTCCTCCTCCTCATCATCATCATCGTCACTTCCAAGCTCCTCATCATCGTCACTTTCAAGCTCCTCATCATCGTCATTACTCGCAACATTTTTACCTTTACCGGCAACTGTAGAGCTACCTCCATGCCTATCTAAGGGTGTGACTATGTAATCATCGGGATTGTCATAATCACCCGATCCAGTATCATCTCCACTCACCTGCAGAAAGTAAAATAGTATCATAAAAACTTAATAATATCAAGTTATCTCGACTAACTACGATACTTACATATAAAATCAAGTTATCAAGATTACCTTTCTCATTTTCTCAGTTGATGAGGAACCTTTCTTTTTACCCTTCAATTTAACCAAGAACCTCTTGAATTTTCCTTCCATTTTCGAGCAATATCGGTATGAAAAGTTTATGTAAATGCACACTTGGAGTGACAAACGATATCGAAACGATCCCCAATTCAAAGTATAGAGTCAATATATCACCAATTTCATGAATATCATGTCAATTTCTCAAAATCAGAAACTTGATAAAATTAGGGTTTTGGTTCAAGAACACCAAACCCGAATTTCTGAACCTACAACTCGTTTTTTCACGCAATAAAGCACTGGAATATTGTTGTAAGAGGTAGGGAGAATGGAGATTATTACCTGGAGATTAATACCGTCGAGCTAGGGAGATGGCCGCCGCGTCGGAGAAGAAGCAGCGTCGTGTGAGAAGAGACAGCCGCGTCGGAGACGGCCGCCGCGTCGGAGACGGCCGCCGCGTCGGAGATGAAGTCGCGCCGCGAGAGAGAGACGGCCGCCGGCGAGAGAGAGAGAGATGGCTGCCGGCGAGAGAGAGAGAGAGAGCCGCCGGCGCTTGGTTCTGAAAGTCGAGAGAAAGTCGAGAAAGAGAGTTGTGGTTCTGAAATCGCGTGAAAGAGGAAAGGGGGTTTAAATATCAAAGATAGTGGCGGTTGTGTATTGGCGGTTCAAACCGCCACAATCTGTTCAACACGTTGTGGCGGTTTTAACCGCCAATACACAACCGCCACTGTCATTAAATAATAGTGGCGGTTGTACAACCGCCACTATTGTATCCGCCACTTAATGCTTTTTTTCTTGTAGTGTTAGGTCTGTCCAATCCTATGGTCAAGCTATTGGAAGAACCTAACAACCTCCTAAAATCTAGAATGAAATGCGTTCATGGTCAAACCCGCAAATCAAAGATAAACTTAGAAACTAACAATTGATCAAGTTGTCAGGATCAAAACGTTTAAATTAGGGTTTAGGAGAAATCACAACTGATCGAGTCTGAAAAATCATCGATTAACATAACCGGGTTAGAAACCCGAAATCATCCATACAAAATCCTAGCTAACGCTTCATCTAATCTAAACAACCCTAAGAGTTTAGCTCGACATAGCCAAGAAAAAAGTATAAATTACAATCAAGAACATAATTGAAATTAGGGTTTCAAATTAAGAAATTTTAACCCCACTTGAATCAACTCTTGAACCAATCTTTTTTCTCCGTGGAAAGCTGTTGCCTGCAGACTCTTTCTCCTACTGCCAATCCCTAATTGAGCTACCAATTTCTCTGCTCCGGCCAAAGGCCGTATGAATTATCCTGCGCCCCTCTCTATTTTCTTCGTCTGATCCCCACTTCCTTTCCCCTGCTACCGTCCAATGCAGATATATATAATTTCCCCACTGTCGCCCTTTTCCTTCCCCAAAACTACATCAACGCCTCATATGGCTCAAATAGATCCCACTTATTATAATGGCCGGCCCAACATAAAATTCTCATGAACTGATGCGTTGCAATTGTGGATCATGTTCAGTGATGGATCATGATGTTGACCATGTCATCCAAAACAAAGATAACCCATTTACGTTGCTTAACATTAGCCCATTTTGCACATCTAATTATTCTACACTTCATTTCCCAATTAGATGACATGTAATTAGCTTTCCAGGCCCCTTATCTTCATGTCCTTGGTTTGATTCTTTAATGTTGTTTATTACCTGAAATACATAAACAATGTGTAAAACGACATAAAACAGTCCAAAGGTCCAAGAGGTACGAAACTCACACAAAATTATGCAAAACTGTCAAGTAGAGTATGAAAAATATCGTCTAATGAGGGACTGAATACGTCAATATTTAAGCGCATCAGTATACAACTTGTATAAACATCAATACAAAGTGTAAACATAAATACAGCTTGGAAGGCCAGTACACATTGTACAACATTATATAGAGTGTACAACCACGCATAAAGTGTATACAATTTGTACAGATCGTATATGTTCCAGCCTTGTCGCCTGGCCCAATAATGGAAGCCCAAGCCTGTTGGTCCTCCGGGAGTGGTGTACCTCGTAAGTAACGTGGGGGGAAGTTAGTTCAAGGAAAAGGGGAGGCGATTAGTTTAAGGAATGGGAGAGGGAGGCGAGTAACGTACCGCGGAGCGTTTGTCCGCTGGGTAAAAGTGTTGTCCCCCGGTTAATAGGGTGTACGGGGGTATTTATAGTACCCCTGCCTTGGTTGCCAAGGCTGAATCCTGGCCATTCGTTTGTAGCTCCCATAGGATGTTGACACGTGTCCGCTTTGTCTTGGAACCCTAAGTGTCGCCAAGTAACCCTAGGAGCCTGCCGTGTGGGCCGTCGCTTTGGGCCTCACTCCACTTCCTGGGTTTGCCCATTCAGCCCATCTGACTTACCGCCTAAGTCCGGACCTCAGCCTAGCCGCCGTGTTTAGCTGCCGTGTTTAGGCTGCCGTGTGGGCCCTTGGGATTCCGGCAGGCCGGGCCCATCAATTGCCCCCAAGCCCTTAGTCGAGCTTTGCTTGGCTGAGGGCCTACTTATAGCTCGGATCGCCTGTCTTGTGATCGCCGCAGGAGGACCCATCAATTGCCCTCAAGCCCTTAGTCGAGCTTTGCTTGGCTGAGCGTTTTTGGTCGCCTATGCCGTGTCGCTTTGTCGCCTTGTTGTCTTGCTGCTTTGCTGTCTTGGTTCTTAACCCTCTGTTAAGTCGCCCTTGTGTCTATGTTTTTATCGCCTCATCTCTTTTATCGCTGCTTTCTATCGCATCCATTTTTTAGTTTTCCCTGCGCTTCTCTACCGCTCAGGGTATTATGGTCTTTTACTCCCTACCTTGCTAGAGAAGTTGGGGAAATCGGGGTATTTCAGTAATTGCCCAGAAAGCCATCATTACCTTATCCCTTCAAACGTCACCTCAGCCGCGCGTGCCCCCAATGAAACGTCGCGACGGCTCAACTTCCCGCCAACACGCCCTTTTAACCGCACGTGTGCCTCACTCATTCACCGCGACGGTTCCACTCCCGCTCACTGCACTCCTATATAACCCCATTTACCGTCTTCCTCCATTTTTTACTCTTTCTCTGCCACCTTGCCTCTCTGTTTTTACAGTCTGCTCGCCTCCACTGCTTCTTCCTTCCTCCGCCGATCGGAAAACGCTTCATTTTTCCTTCTTCCGACCACCGAAAAACGTTCATCTCTCTTTACCATTTTTCAGATGTCTGGAGCTCCCCGACGCCCACCTGGTACGTGACTCCTCCCTTCTTTCTCACTCTCATTGCCGTCCTGCCGTGTGTTTCCTTCTCTTTTCTGCTTCTTAATATTTTTCTTGAACCATGGATTCCGATTCCGATAGCCAAAACCAAAGTCATTCCTACTCGGCGGGTACCGACTCTTCACCCTCTCCTTCATCCCCTCCTTCAACTTCCAGCCAGTCTCCTGAACCAGTGTCCTTAAATCCTCCATCTATGGTCGAAACCTCGTCTGCCCAAATTTCCGACGTAGCAGAGGAGAATTTTGATGAATCTCCTGCCCTGCCTTTTTGGGGTCCCCACCAAAAAGGATTCGAGCGGGCCCGTCATGGGGTCGAGATTGATCCTGAGGCGACTAGAGTCACCGGCTCCTACTCCATTGGCAACTGGCGGCTTATGTGGGGAAGAGCTACTTGTGACGAGCGCACGGTCATCGGCCCGGGCTACTTTCCTTCAGGGTCGGTGGAGAAGATCGCCCGCGTTCTTCCATTCGCCATGCTGCCGTCTACCTGGGAATTCGTCGTGGCCTCTCGGCTTTCCACTATTGGCAATTGCCCGCCAGGGTGGCACGGCGTCTGGACCGAGGCCTTCACCAATGGCCTTCGCCTTCCGCCATCATCGTTCACGGTCGACCTGCTTGGGTGCTTTGGCGCTTCTCTTGGCGCCTTTAACGTCGGGTGTTGGGCTACAGCCTCTGCTTTTGAATGCAGCTGCGTGACTAAGAAGATCGCCCCCACTCTGCGGTTGTTTCAATTAATTCATTATGCCAAACACACCTCCAATGGCATCAGTTTCGTTCGCCGAGCTGATCTTACTCAAAAGGGCACTTACTCATCCCCGAAACCTCACCCTACATGGTACCATTCGTTTTTCTACTTCCGCCCCAGCGACACGGATCACCATTGGGCTTCGCTGCTCCCCTCATCCTGGTCTTCTGGTGACGTGAGTTCTTTCAACGCCGAGCTTGATCCTACTCCTGATGAAATACTCCTACGTCACCAGATCCTTCTTGATTGCCATCACTTATCGACCACTTCTGCCCTGCGGACTGCCCAGGCGGGGATACGAGGAGGTATACTTTATGTCTTAGGCGGTGCTGATTGTTTTCCTCCCTTCCTAGCTGTCGCCGTTCATCTTGCGTAATTGAGTCGTCGTAGCCAAACCCTTAGGAATGTATAACCTTTACATTATCGCCCACGTTTTTTTTTCATACGCTTATCCTTTTTGTGCTCTCTTCTCTTTCCTTTTTTTTATACTAATCTTTGGATGTACTTTTTCTAGGCGCCGTAAGCCTCGCTGGGTGCCTCCTTAGTACCACCGCGCGTGGTCCTGTCGCCGAGACTCGTCCCAGCCGCTCTGAGGCTGCCCCCGTCGCCCCTGCTTCTGCCCAACCTTCGCCTGACAAATCTAAGGGGAAGAGGAAGGCGGCTGAGACGGATGAAAGCCTCCTTTCTTCAAAGAGGAAGAAAAAAGCTGGGGTTTCCAAGCCGAGGAGAAAGGCAGGTGAGGGTTCCAGCAATCCACCGCCGCCGCCCCCACCAGTGTTAGAGGTGGAGGATGTCGATGCTGAGACTGAAACTCCCCTCCGCCGCTCTCTCGTCGCCAATCGCCTCCGGCAAATGACAATCCTTCTGCGGAGAGCCCTTAGAGCATCCTGCTGACGAGAACGTCATCTCATATGATGACTCCTATCTTCCTGACGAACCTATTCCTCTTCCCCGGGATCCGGAGCATCCCGAGTCTAACCCGGCTGCGGAGCTTGATCTTCGTCCCACCGAGCCTGCTCGCGACCACTCTCGCCCGCCTCCTGTCAACACCGACCGTGCCCGCCGGGCCGGCTGGACAGAGCGAGCTAACACTCTCTTCTATCGCCCTGCTCCTGTTGGTCGCGAGGGCGAGGGTCCCTTTCGCCTTCCCTACTTCGCTGTCGTTCATCCGGTGGCATCCCACATATCGCCCCGGATGGCGAGTGATATCACGGAGGAGTTCTCTCGAGGTGTCTACGAGGGGGTGACCGCTCCTGGTGAGGGCTCGGAGATTTCGGACCTGCATGGGGCAACTTCCTGCCGCCTCCTTCAGGTACTTATGGAATGCGTCATTTATTTGCTTTGTCCTGTTACCTTAGCTCTGCTCGCTGCTTCTTACCCCTTACATTTGTTTTGCTGCCTAGGCCGTGGCCGAGCTCGGCGATCTTTCCTTTGCATGTAAACACATGCAGGAGGAGAATCGGAAGCTGAAGGAGGATGTTGAGAATCTGCGCTCTTTGCGCATGGATCTCACCCGTTATCATAACGAGGAGAAGGTATTTACTCATCTGCCTCTTCTTTCTCCCCTTTTATATATACTATTTCCCGGCTTGTCACCTTACGATCCTTGCTAAACCCGCACGTTGTTTTTTTTTTATCTTAGCGACGGGCAGATGCAGCGACCTCTGCTGCTGAGTCTCTGAAGGAAAGCCTGGCTGAGGCGACTGGGCGGATCTCCCAGATGGAGGGCGTCCAGGAGGACTTGCAATCTGCTAATAAGCACATTGTCGCCCTTGAAGCCGAGTTGGATGAGGCTCGTGTCAAGGTTGCTCAGGTGGAGGAGATAGCCGCCAAAAGGGACAGGGCTAAAAAGCTGCTTAATGACTCTCTGGCGGCTGAATCGGCGGTGGATCGTGATCTTGCCGCTGCCAAGGCTCAGTATGATGAGACTGTGGCTTATTACACTCATGCTCTCGGCGAGAGTATGCGTGTGGTAATGCGCAGCTGCCGTAATGAGTTCTACGAGCTGTTTCCCAACAAGGGCTGGCGGGGCGAAAAATGGTTCGAGCCGTCCTCCGAGGTCTCAATCGCTATAACTTTGAGGTTCCCGACGTTCCGATGCCGAGGAGGAGACTTATTTTCGAGATGCTGCTCGCTTGGAGCGGGAGATAGTGGCGGCAGATGCTGAATATGTGGCGGCCACTCGCCGCAGCCGTGGCCTGCCTGATCTGAATCTCGATGGATCAGAGGTTCAGCCGCCATCATCTGATCAAGCCCCCTCGACCAGCGGCAAAGACTTCAATTCCGCCGCTGACCGAAGGGCTCCGGCGCTAAAGACCCATGATCCGCTTTCAACCTGTTGTTATTATTGCTATCTTTCCAGACAGTCATCATGTTTCTGCGTGCTGTTGCTGTTTTCCTCTCTTTCTCCTTCTCTTTTTTTTTGTAAAAACTGCTTTTATTAACTCTTCCTCGCGAATTTTCAATCTTTGGTCTTTTATCTTATTACACCTCTCTTGATCGCTTTGCTTCTTTTCATCATTAACTAGATGTTATACCGATAGCTTTGATGCCCTTAGGTCTTACACAGTGATTTGTTAATGCCCGTAGGTCTTACATAGCGATCCCAATGCCCTTAGGTCTTACATGATAAATTTGATGCCCTTAGGTCTTACACAGCGATTTGTTAATGCCCGTAGGTCTTACATAGCGATCCCAATGCCCTTAGGTCTTACATAGTGATTTGTTAATGCCCGTAGGTCTTACATAGCGATCCCAATGCCCTTAGGTCTTACATGATAAATTTGATGCCCTTAGGTCTTACACAGCGATTTGTTAATGCCCGTAGGTCTTACATAGCGATCCCAATGCCCTTAGGTCTTACATAGTGATTTGTTAATGCCCGTAGGTCTTACATAGCGATCCCAATGCCCTTAGGTCTTACATGATAAATTTGATGCCCTTAGGTCTTACACAGCGATTTGTTAATGCCGTAGGTCTTACATAGCGATCCCAATGCCCTTAGGTCTTACATAGTGATTTGTTAATGCCCGTAGGTCTTACATAGCGATCCCAATGCCCTTAGGTCTTACATGATAAATTTGATGCCCTTAGGTCTTACACAGCGATTTGTTAATGCCCGTAGGTCTTACATAGCGATCCCAATGCCCTTAGGTCTTACATAGTGATTTGTTAATGCCCGTAGGTCTTACATAGCGATCCCAATGCCCTTAGGTCTTACATGATAAATTTGATGCCCTTAGGTCTTACACAGCGATTTGTTAATGCTCGTAGGTCTTACATAGCGATCCCAATGCCCTTAGGTCTTACATAGTGATTTGTTAATGCCCGTAGGTCTTACATAGCGATCCCAATGCCCTTAGGTCTTACATGATAAATTTGATGGCGCGAAGACATATATTAGATTCAATCATTAGGGCCCTTAGTTGCCTTAAAAACTAGCC
Source organism: Linum lewisii (assembly GCA_034768395.1). NCBI lineage: Eukaryota > Viridiplantae > Streptophyta > Magnoliopsida > Malpighiales > Linaceae > Linum > Linum lewisii. The sequence goes on from CM068299.1 coordinate 15,266,865, forward strand.
TCGGTTACAAGTGTCTTTTTAATCATAATATCGCCTGAGATGCATGGAGTTCCAAGTTTTGGGGATCTTTGCTCCATCTAACTCTGCTAGTTTGAAGGTGTTGGCCCCTACCACTCGCCGTACTCTGTATGGGCCTTCCCATCCGGGGTTGAGCTTGGCCGCCCCGACCGCCGGCCTGAAGATCTTTCGCAGCACTAAGTCATTGAGCGCGATGTGATGTGGTCGGAGCTTTAAATTGTACCGCCTGGCTAACTGCTCCTTTTCAGCGATCAGCCGCATCTGTGCCTTTTCTCTTTTTTCCTCAATCATATCTAGATAAGCATCAATTCTTGTTCGTTGACCTCATCCCTGTATTCCTGTATTCGGATAGATGGATTGAGATTTCTACCGGAAGGACCGCCTCAGTCCCGTACGTCAATGTGTAGGGAGTCTCCCCTGTCGCCGTTTTATAAGCCGTACGGTGAGCCATAGTACATGATCAAGCTCCTCGACCCATACGCCCTTACAACCATCCACTCTTTTCTTTAAACCCTGTAAGATAAGCTTATTAGCCGCCTCCGCCTGTCCATTAGCTTGTGGGTAAGCGACCGAGGCGAATCTCAGATTTATCTTCAGGTCATCACAAAACTCTTTAAAGACTGCGAGTCAAACTGAGTTCCATGGTCACATATAATACTTTCTGGTATACCAAATCTGGTGACGATACTTTTAAATGCAAACTTCTGTATCTGTTTGGCGGTGATACTTGCCACCGCTTCCGCCTCAACCCACTTGGTGAAATAATCGACAGCTACGATGAGGAATTTCCTTTTCCCTGTGGCTTCCGGAAATGGGCCTAGGATATCCATCCCCCACCTCGCAAATGGCCACGGACTGACATTCGCCTGGAGCGTTGTTGCTGGCAACTTGTGGTAACTTGCAAATTCCTGACATTTGTGGCATTTCTTCACCAGATCACCAGCCTCCTTTCTCATTGTTGGCCAATAGAAGCCCTGGTATATTAAGTTCCTTTCCAAACTTCTTGTTCCCAAGTGAGTACCACATACTCCTGAATGTACTTCCTCTAGCGCCCAAGCTGCATCCTCCTCTCCCAGGCATCGCAAGTATGGACCCGTAGCTGATTTTGATACAGCTCTCCCCCTATTATAGTACACCTTCCTGCTTTTCGCCGGAGCTTAGTCGCCTCCAACGGATCGCTTGGTATAGTGTCGTCATCCAAGTATTGAATAATAGGCATTCGCCAGTCGCTTTTCCCAATTCCGTTAATCATGTGAAAACACTGCTTCATCCTTGTTTCCTTTTCCACTGTAACCATTCGCCCTTCTTCAAAATCTGTCGCCGTTGCTAGTTTCGATAATGCATAGTTCGATAATGCATCCGCGTGGCAATTCTCCTCCCTAGCAATCTGGGATATAACCACCTTTTGAATTCCGATATAAGCAGTTTTACCTCATCAAAATAAGGGAGTAGCGACTCCTCCTTTACCTCAAAGCTTTCATTAACTTGGTTGACTACTATCGTCGAGTCTGAGAAAACTTTGATGTTAGTAACCACCATACTCTTGGCGATTCGTAAGCCAGCCTCCAATGCCCCATACTCAGCTGCATTGTTGGTTCGATTAGTTGCGAATCGCAATGCAACCTCGTGGAGGATCCCACCAGGAGACCTTAGGACTATCCCCGCGCCTGATCCTCCTTTACTCGAGGCCCCATCTGTAAATAACGTCCACTCATCGCCTTCCTCGTTATCTTCTTGTACCGCCCCTTCGACTACAAAGTCCGCAAGGACTTGAGCCTTGATCACCGTTCGCGGTTGGTACCGAATGTCATACTCGCTTAGCTCGATCGCCCACTTAGCTAATCGCCCTGCCATGCTCATAGATCTTAACGCATTCTTAATCGGAAGATTCGTGAGCACATGTATTGTGTGTGCCTAAAATATGGTCGCAACTTTCTGGCCGCGCAGACCACAGCGTATGCCATTTTTTCTATCGCCGGGTACCTTGTTTCAGCATCGACCAAGGTTTTACTTGTATAAAAAACAGGGTGTTCGGCTTTGTCCTCTCTTCGAACTAAGACCGCACTAACTGCCTTTGGAGAGATCGCAATATAGAGAAATAAATCTTCATTTGACTTTGGAGATGCAAGTACAGGAGGGGTAATTAAAAATTGCTTCAGCTCTTCAAAAGCCTTGTTACATTTGTCATTCCATGCAAACTTTGATGCATTCTTTAAAGTCGCAAAGAACGGAGCGCATCGGTCGGCGATCCTGGGGATGAATCGATTGATTGCCGTCAGTCTTCCAGATAGAACCTGAACCTCCTTCACAGTCTTTGGAGGGGCCATCGCTGTAATCGCCGCGATCTGCACTGGATTAGCTTCAATTCCTCTCCTGGTTATGAGATATCCCAGGAACTTTCTTGATGTTGCCCCGAACACACACTTCAAAGGGTTCAACCTGAGCGAATACTCCTGCAGTGTATTGAAGGTTTCCCTTAAGTCGCCAAGATGGTCATCAGATCTCTTACTTTTGACCAGCAGGTCATCCACATACCCTCCAAGTTTCGGCCGAGCTGCTTGACAAAGACTTTGTCGATCATTCTCTAGTAAGTCGCGCCAGCATTCTTGAGCCCGAATGGCATCACTCGATAGCAGTAGTTCGCCGTGGGCGTCATGAAAGCCGTTTTCTCTTGATCTTGCTTGCTTAAAGGTATTTGATGATATCCTGAGAACATATCCAGAAAGGACAGCATTTCATTGTTCGCCGTTGCGTCTACCAGCTGCTCTATGTTGGGCAAGGGGTACGGATCCTTGGGGCAAGCATCATTAAGGTTGGTAAAGTCGACACACATTCGCCATGCTCCTGACGATTTCTTGACAAGAACTACATTAGCCAACCACTCAGGATACTGTACCTCTTTGATAAACCCTGCCTTCAAAAGTTTTTCCACTTCATTTGCCACCGCTTGCTGCCTTTCTCTGCAGATGTTCCGCCGCTTTTGCTGGACTGGGCGACTCCCGGGTTCGATTGCTAGAGAGTGTTTGATGATGTCTGGAGCAATTCCTGGCATGTCACTTGGTGACCATGCGAACAGGTGCGAGAACTCTCGGAGCAACTTGACCAACTCCTGTTTCTTGTTATCGCTCAGGTAGGACGAAACTCGAACTGTCTTACTTTCATCTTCTTCGAACAGCGGTATTGGGACGTCTGATTCTGCTGGTACGACTCTTTCTCCCTCATTCTCCGCCTCCAAGCTTATGGTGAGGCACGTGCTTTTAGTCGCTGCCCTGTAACACCTTCTGGCGATGTCCGGGTGTCCCCAGGCAAAACCTATCCCTTCATTAGTAGCGAACTTCAGTACTTGGTGCACTGGGGAGGAGATTGCTTGGAAGGCGGCGAGTGCAGGTCGCCCTAGGATCATGTTGTACGTGGATTGACAATCCATGACATGGAAGTCGATGGATCGGGTGACCTGCAAGTCTCCATCCCCAATGGTTATCGCCATCGTGGCTATCCCCTTGATGGGAACTGTGTGTCCTGAAAATCCTGAGATGGTAGTTTTTGTCTGCCTGAGCAAGCTAGCTGGCAGGTTCATCTTTTTGTACAGCTCCCAGAAAATAATGTCCGCAGAGCTCCCTTCGTCAACCATCACTCGCTCCACTCGGCTATTGTGTGTGATTACTTGAATCACCATCGCTTCCAAACTTGGGCCTCCTACCCTGGCCATGTCTTCTTCCGAGAATCCCAACGTTGGGCGACTGACTTGGTCTATCATCATCACCTCCTTTGTTTCCTCCTTTCTGACTTTCTTTGTCGGGCAACTTTCCCCACCGAAAATGGTTTGATAAACGTGGTTTACCTCAGGTCGAGGCTTTTTCTTGCTATCTTCATTGTCCATAGGCTCCTTAAGTCGGGCGAAGACATCACCCTTCTTGTCTTGTGATTCTCCTTGTCCACGGCGATCATCTTTTTGCGGCTTATTTTTCCGCTTTGAGCTGACAATGAAATCCCTGAGACGTCCTTCGTTTATCCACCTTTCGATTTCATTTTTCAATTCCCTGCAGTCTTCAGTGGTATGCCCATGAGAGTCATGGAAATCGCAAAACTTTTGGCGACTTCGCTGATCCGCCGGAGTGAACATTGGCCCCGGCCAGTTGATGGGATGTCCCTTATGCTGCATATACAGCAGAATCTTTCTTCGCGATTCTGAGAGGGGTGTATAATCTGCCCTCTCCTCTTGGTATCCTCTCTCCTGATAACCCCTTTGCTCTCCAGGGTATCCTCTCTCTTGGTAACGCCTTTGCTCCCCTGGGCGATATTTCCCGTATGGCCGTGTCTCGGAGGGCTGCCCTTTGGCCTGCTTGTTCCCTGTAACGGGCTTTTCTTCCATCTTCGCCGCTCCACCGACAGGCTCTGCTAACTGCTCCTCAATCAAAATAATTTTGTGTACTCTGGTTTCCAAGTCGGACAGCGACTTCGGAGCCACCTCCAGCAGCGACTCCCGCAGCCTGCCGTTATGAGTCGACTGGAATAAACTTGCCGCAGCGATTTCATGATCTACCCTCTTGATGGATTGGACGACCCCAGTCCATTCATCAAAGAACTCCTTCAGCGACTGGTTCGGCTTTTGCCTCAGGCTCACCAGCGCTTGCAACGGGACCGTCCTTGTTTTCTTGCACTCATACTTCTGTGAGAAGATCCTCGCAAAGCCCTCCCACGATGTTATGATGCCCTCCGGTAGATTCATGTACCACTCCCTGGCTCGCCCTCCCAGTGTCGCCAGAAAAGCTCTGCAATTTGCGGCGTCGCCAGCCTGCTGCATTTGCATGGCGATCTGGAAGGCTTGCAAGTGCTCGTTCGGGTCGCCAGTGCCTACATACCTATCTAGGTTGGGCGGAACCAACCCCTTAAGTAGTGGCTCGGTGAGTATCGCCATGGACAGAGGTTGGCGAACCGCCATCTGTGCGGTGGAGATTTGAGTAGCCGGGAGGAATTGCTGTAACACTTCCAAATGGGAGTTCCGTGGCGATTGCCTGTCCTGAGTGTTGGCCCTGAGAGCTTGAGCCTGCTGGGCGATCACCGTTTTCAACATCTGCGTGAGCTCAGCATTCTGTTGCTCAAGGGACCGAAATCGCTGCTCCAACAGCTCATAGGCATCGCCGGTCGGAAATAGTGCTCTGGGACTCCGAGTCGCCTTCGAATTCGCGCTCCATGTTTCTAGTGAGGTTTGGGTCTGCTCGAGAACCTGGGTTGACATGCTTGACAGGTGTTACTCCATCTCCTCTTTCGCCATCCTCGCCCATCAGAGTGGGAATCGCTGATGAAGCCATTCGCTTTGAAAAGTCGCCCGATCGCCCCTATCTGGCGCGCCAATTGTTCCAGCCTTGTCGTCTGGCCCAATAATGGAAGCCCAAGCCTGTTGGTCCTCCGGGAGTGGTGTACCTCGTAAGTAACGTGGGGGGAAGTTAGTTCAAGGAAAAGGGGAGGCGATCAGTTTAAGGAATGGGAGAGGGAGGCGAGTAACGTACCGCGGAGCGTTTGTCCGCTGGGTAAAAGTGTTGTCCCCCGGTTAATAGGGTGTACGGGGGTATTTATAGTACCCCTGCCTTGGTCGCCAAGGCTGAATCCTGGCCATTCGTTTGTAGCTCCCGTAGGATGTTGACACGTGTCCGCTTTGTCTTGGAACCCTAAGTGTCGCCAAGTAACCCTAGGAGTCTGCCGTGTGGGCCGTCGCTTTGGGCCTCACTCCACTTCCTGGGTTTGCCCATTCAGCCCATCTGAATTACCGCCTAAGTCCGGACCTCCAGCCCTAGCCGCCGTGTTTAGGCTGCCGTGTGGGCCCCTGGGATTCCGGCAGGCCGGGCCCATCAGTATACAAACTGCATGACTGGTCGGCGAGAAATTTTTTAGAGATAGATCTAATAACATGGTGAAAAAAATTTTGTCCACGGAGACTCGTGTCATTGGGAAATTCGTTAAGAAATTTTTCGGTCATGAAAATGAAAAAAAACCCCAACATTCTATAAACAAAGGTTTGAGAATATAATATTATACAATTAAAATATAGGGATAATAGGCCGGGAGGCCCCTGTACTATTAAAAGATAACAAATAGGCCCCAATACTATTAATTACACCAAACAAGCCCCTCTACTTAGAACATATAACAACCAAGTCCTTCCGTTACAAATGTGACAAATGGCGTTACTGAATTGTTGACACAGTTGACACGTCATTGACCCGTATGTTGTTAGAGGTTACAAGTAAGCTGAGTGGAATGTCAGCAACCCTAAACAGCGTCATTTTTTACTATTTGGATTATCAGTTGCTAATAACCTTGAGGCAAAACGGGGCCGTTTAGGGTTGCTGACATTCCAATAGGCTGACGTGTAAACTCTAACAACCGATGAAAAAAAACTCTCAGAAGTTGAGTTTGGATTTCACTTTATTCCTTGCCTTTGCTATCACTATTTCGGTGGAATGAAATGAATTTTTTCCCAATCTAGAGTAACATGATAAATTATTTCTCAAAATAAGGTACTCAAATAATTAATTCTCATACTAAGGTGATATTTTCTAATTAGGAAAGAAGATCGCCTATTAAATAGGCAATACATTATTGCCAACCACACTAGTGATATATGCTCTCATAAGTCATAACTCACACTCCTTTTATTATCATCAACAAAGTATCAAACCTTTATGCAAAAATCAAAAGTAATATTATTTACTTTTCATCCATACACACTATATCATTATGCCGACATATATCCTATTAACAAATTATAATATGTATATTGTAATATAAAATTAACGTTTTCAAAATAATACCGGTTCGTCAAACTGAAGAGTCTAACAATATGCGATTCAACCACTAAAATCGTTATAAATAATAGTTGCATTATTAGACTCGTCAATTTGACGAACCGGTACGATTTTAAAAATGTTAATTTTATAGTACAATATACATATTATAATTGATGTAGTGTGCATTGATGGGGAACGGATCCACGTCCAAACTTCAAAGTTTGGAACATTCCAAACCTAAAGACAGGGAGGGCAAAATCGGAATATCATAAAAGGAAAAATAAAATCCTAACTTAATTAAGTTCCCCGCTTCTTATTCCTCTGACAACCCTCTAGCCTAATTAAGCCGCTCCATCCCACTCCGGCCGTCTCCGCCTCGACCGCCAACTCGATTTGGGTCTTGCTCAGCGCCGATCCGGGAGAAGCCTTTGGGCTCTTCAACTTCTTGATGTTGTACGTTTTGTTTGTACTTTGTTTTTATTTTTGGGTACTGCAAATCACAGGGGGCAGGTGGGAGATGGAGCTGGGCGGCGATTTTCGGCTCCCGAGGTGGCAAAGGCAGGATTATGCGTGTGAGGCTTCCGATTGGACGGAGACGAAACAACTTGTACGGAGGTTCCCGGAGCCGATTGGACGGAGACGAATGAATAGATTTTGTTGATGAATCTTTGTTGTTATGTGAAGATGATATTCTGATTGTTTGTTCAGAGATGGCGGTGGAGGAAATAAAAAATTCAATGACAACGACGGAGGAGGGAAGGTGATGGGTTTTCAGATGCGGTTGCTTCCGCCTTGGAGATCGATGACAACGACGAAGGAGTGAAGGTGATGGGTTTTTAGATGCGACGGCGGCCGAGTCTTTGACTTCGGAATTTCTCGTCGGATTCGATTGCGATTCCTCCGTCGTCGGATTTCTCTCGCCTCCGCTCGATTTCCCTTCTGAAGACCTGCTCCGCCACAATCGAGTTCCAATTCCGGATGATTATGGTGAACAGCTGAGGATTTCCGGCGAGCAATACCGTCAATTCGGCAGCGTGGAGCAGCCCTCGTCGTATTTGCAAAAATCAGCCACTGGGTAGGTTGAAGAAGAGTGATTAATATGTCACCTAGATAAGTTAAGTGACTGATTTGTAATTACAAAAAAGTAAAGGGATTGTTTAAATAATTATTAGAATTTCCAAATTCGAGTGGTTGGTTTTAGTAATCAGATTGTAAATGTTTCATTGAGAATTGATATATTATATAACCCCTGTTAGGGAAAAAATCCGGCAATATTCCTCTCGCTAATTAAAAAGAAGAAACATGGGTTACATGAATATCCTTTATGAGGGCCATTAAAAAGAAGAAACATGGGTTACATGAATATCCTTTATGAGGGCCGGACATTAGGGTGTGCTGGCCTGCCCTCCGACACAGGGCACAAAATTTTTGGGGCCTCAAAATTTTCGGGTTAAGTAGAAATACCTGCAAAATGTATTAAAATTTGTTATGCAAAAGGAAAATTAATGCAGTCTTAGTCTAGTGGCTTAACTTGTTGTTTTGTTTTGGAAGGGCAAGGGTTCAATTCCTTGCTTTGACAAAATGAAATTAAGCTTATATTTTAATAAACATTGTTTATTTTCTTTCTAAATTTTTATATATCTATTACCATTTCGGTCTCTTTTTTATATGGTATTAATTTAATTTATTTATATATTAATAAATTAAATTTTCACACATTTTTATTGTTTTAACAAAAAATTCATGTAGGCCAGGAATGACAATGAGTCTAGGTCAAGGTGGGCAACTCAATACGCAAGTCGAACTTGTGAAACGTAGGAGTAATTTACTATGGAGCATGTGACTGAGGGGGTATACCCATTATGACAAATGATTTGAATAATATAAACATTTTTTTTTTGCAAAGAATAAACATGAAAACTCGATTTTTCACCAAAAAATTAGTAAAATATAATTTTTAATTTAAAAGACGTAGTAATAGTTAAAATATAAATTATATTATTAAGACAATAAGGTTAAATTTAAGAATAAATATGATTGAGTTATACGTACATAAAAAATAGTTAGAATTTAATAAACAATACTATAAGTCTTATATACAACAAGCCGAGAATGAGGTGAAACGATGCGTAAGAAAATTCTAAATATGTTATAAATCTATTGCGAGTCAAGTTTTACGTGCCCCAAATCATCTCAGGTCATATTAATACAAGTAAACCGAGTATATATTATCATTTTTTAATATGACTATACTATAATTTTGAAACAGGGCTTCCAAAATTCATTGGACAGCCCTGTCCTTTATCAGTATTTAGTCACATCACACTTCCCAATAGCTCCTCTCTTGGACACCGGCCCACCATGTGCACCTTAGAGAAGCGCGGCGATTTCTTCATCCTCACCTTCACCGGCGACGGCAGCGATGAGCACCGTCTCAGTCCGGAACTGATCGCCTCCCTTCTCTCGGCTCTCCGCGAAGTCAAGTCGCAGGCGACTCGAGGATCGGTCCTCATCACCACATCGCAAGGAAAATTCTTCTCCAACGGATTCGATCTCGCTTGGGCCAGGTCTGCCGGATCCAGATCCAAGGCCGCCGAGCGTCTCCTCCACATGGTCGAATCATTCCGGCCGATCGTGGCGGAGCTGATCTCCCTCCCGATGCCCACCGTCGCCGTCGTTCAAGGCCACGCAGCGGCTGCCGGATTCGCCCTTGCTCTGAGCCATGACTACGTGTTTATGAGGAGTGATAAGGGGGTTCTGTACATGAGTGAAGTGGATTTGGGGCTTCCGTTTCCAGACTATTTCGCGGTGCTGTTCCGGGCCAAGCTGGGATCGGTTGCGGCCCGGCGAGACGTGCTGTTGGGAGGGAAGAAGGTGAGGGGAGAGGAGGCGGTGAGGCTAGAGATCGTGGACGGGGCGCACAATAGCGAGGAGAAGTTGAAGGATGCTGGAACGCGCGTAGCTGAGCAGCTGGCAGGAAGGAAGTGGGAGGGCGAGGTTTACAAGGAGATAAGGAAGAGTTTGTACCCAGAGCTATGTGGCATCCTGGGATTGGTAGTTGTCAACCCTGTCCTCTCTAAGCTCTGATGTAAACGTCGCCGGTCCCAAAATTAGTAAACTACTTCATTTAGCTTCCTCATTGTAATTCTGATCAACTTGCTCGGTTCGTTAAACATAATAATAATAGTAATAATACATTTGGGTTCAAAATATAATCTCACGACTAAACCAACATGTTACAACAGGATTAAGTGAGACAAGCTAGAGCTTAATTACATTTGAGCTAAAGAGTTGGTTACCGAGAAGCAATTCGAATTTCTGGGGAAGTAAGGGACTCGATCGTGCTTCTTATTAGTGGTCAGTTTAGACCACAAGTACTCAGCCTTCAGGAATTTATGTAGCTCATAGCTTGGGCTTGGAGATAGTAAGAGTCTCTGTACTTTCTGTTACTATTTATGTGAATGCCACTGCGAATCCAGTCTTCCCTGTGAATCCAAGCATCACGACCAAAGTCGAGGATTCCAAGTATCTGCATCCACACACATCAACGAGTGTGTACCATAAGTAACACCAATAGGAACAATGCCAGTAACAGTAAATTGAGCATCAGTAAGTAAGAGCAAATTTAGAGTGTTAGCTGCTTAACATACCGCTCCGCCTTTCCATGCCACGTTCGTTTGTCTTGTTCTTGATTGCAGGACCTATTTTGCAGGGATGTGAACAAGGGTAAATATCAAACAAAACAGCATCCCTACTAGGCATGAACCCTCTGTCAAAAAAATACTAGGCATGAACCAGTCGTCATGCACATTAGAGCATCTCAGAAATGGCATCGAGTAATCGCTTCTTGTTTCGATATAATCATACTTGCCCAATTAGTCCATCCATCAACTGAAGATAGATAGATCTATTTATTTTTGGAAAAAACAACTGAAGATAAATCTATGGTAAGAGGAAGGCCCTTAGTAACAGAAGTACAGATCATTTGACCGCTAGCAATATTTTTTCTACACATTATTCTGTCATTGAATTTGAAATAAATCAAAGACACATGAACAACAGCAAAACAAGAGCAGAAAATAGTGTTCAGGCTCACCTCTACCGTATCAATTGCCTCATTCGGGGGGATTGTATGCAGAACTCTGCATCCATAAAAACAGAAGACTTGTTGAACAAGAGCTCACAATTTTTCCATGCCAACATTGCTTGAGTCAATAATACGTTGATCAAGTTGGCTAAAGGGAATTGTCAAAACTGGCTCAAACCTTAACAAAATGCCAGATCTCAATAACTCTTCCTTGCTTATTATTTTGGTGGATTAATGGTCAACAATGTTTGATCTTTTCAAATTAATATAATTCCTTACTGGCCTTCAACTTATTACCTAGTGAGCAGTGAGGAATAACAGGTGGAATTCAATACAACTAACTAAATTATTCAGCAAAATGGCTAGGTTTAACTTTCACGTGCTACTAGCTGTCTATAAGGTCCAGTGTATAAACTTCTGAATGGTCGGCTAACATAGCTGAACCACACAAGATAACACGGTTTGGTACTAGCCACAGACACGGGTTTCCCCACATAAATCCCCACAATAGCCCTCATATCATCATTTAATACCATATGAATGCAGAACTCTATACTTGGCTGATAAAACCAAAGTTAACCAACCTTTCTTCCACAGCAGCGATGAGACCAGCGGTCAAGGCTACTCCACCAATCTAGAACACAGCACAAAATTACTTTCTATCTTCAGAGATGTAAAATTTGAATTTAATCATTCTAGGTTAAAATATTTACCAACTGAATGCTACAGAACAACTTCCTCTGAAGCTCTATCCGGCCTGTCAACATATGACATTAATATGGGAGTATCAAACAACATTAAAGTGAAAAAGAATACGTATGTAAATACACGAGTATCTATCAGGCAAAAGATAAAAGTATCATTATGTGCGTCTTACCACTTGAGAGAATGCTACCGGTGATGGCTTCTGCAAGGCCGACTTTTTCTTCTTTTTTTGGCTTAGAAGCAAATATTGGGTAGTTGTCCCACATGGGTAATCCAACATTCATCCCAGGATACATACTGTCTGATATGTCAGGCCTTCTGGGATATTCTATATGCCATGTTTCTTCCAGCATGTCATCGTAGTCATTAAACCTGATTATCAGAAAGATCAAGGTACGGCTAAGATGAATCAGACAGCTGAAATGATTTAATGAGAAGAAATTAGCAAAAACACTCAATAAATGACCTCACCAAGAACGAGGTGGGGGAGGGTACACATCTGGAACCAAAAGCGTAGGGTAGAACAGTCCCATAGGAGCTACCTAATCGAGAAAAGTAAGACGCGATCTATCAACGCATACAGCATTTCATTATTAAATCCAGATATGCTAATTAAACAAGGCTTACATTAAGAGCACTCAACCTAGTCTTATGAGATCCAGGTGCCAGGCCATCCTCATAAGTATGAACTATGCAAACAACTTCAAGCTCCCCTTCCTGCATGACGGGAATAGAGATTTCAGAATGAAAAAAGAAGTAAGACCACTTCACTTGTGACACTGTCAATAAGAAAGATCATTTATCTTTGAAACTTTCAGATTCAACCACAAACTCACTTGTTGACATGTTTAAAATATGAATATTCAACCAGTAGTTTTAAGGAGCACACTTATCTAGAAGTCAAAATGCTATTTGGCCAGCATAATCAAGTAAACGTCGACAGATGAAAGAGAACATATTTGATTCGAGTGCTACTAGACCATATAATTTTGTATGAGCTGAACAAAGGTGTCACTATTTTCAGACCAAAAGTAACCAACTCACTTCAATAGAGAGAGGACAGACTCAAATAAAAGAACAGAAACATCAAAACCAAAAACGATGATCTCACCTTGATTTCACAATAAGATTCTTTCAGCTTGTTTAACATAAGCAAATCCATAGGCTTTGTCAACATGTCAGTTCGAATTGATGGCCATGTCTGATGGTGTCTTTGGGTCCAGAGTAGACACCTTGATATGTCCTGAAAAAAGATAAGACACAATTAGCTGATGACCAAATGTCCAAATGGGTCAGCAAAATTTACAGATGCGACGCTTTAGAGAGAACATAAGTTTACAAGATACTGGACACAAATTGATGGAATGTCCTTAGTTTGCTGAAGCAGATAAACAAAATGAGGAGAGAAATAGTTCACGTGAACCTAGAAACCCACCTCTCCGCCAAACGGTAATGTCTTTTCGGTGTGAGGTAATGCTGCCCCATCCTGCAGTGAAGCGAAAGCAGGGTGATTAAGTAGAAGCCATAAATTCATGCCCCCGGCACTTCATTTTTACAGGTGAATAGTGACACCAGAGGTTTAAGATATAGTGTTAAGATGAACCAAAAGAACCCCATAAGAAAAAAGAGCTGTTCCTCTTTTCCAGAATCCAAAAATAAAATGGTAATAAGTTTCCAGAGGCCAAGTCAATATGTCAATACCACACTTATGGTTGATGCTTGAAAATGCTGCTGCCAGACTTTTTCAAATTACAACATAAAGTCAGATGGTGGCAGAAACTGAAGGTACCAGATCATTCCAGTTACCTCAATGCAAATAACAGTAGTTACTTGAGCACCCATATTGACTACGCATGCTGTTGATAATCCATTTCCAAATACTGCAGCAAGCCCTTCCTGTGATGATTAAGTTCCTTGATCATGACAGGACAACAAACACTACAGTTTCTAGAACAAGCAGATCTGATGCATAAACACAAACTGGACCTACGTACTACTTGTGAAGTACTACAACAACCTTACTCCACCAGAAAGAAACAGGTGATCTTATACTAAACGCAAGTATTTAACAGGAAAAATAATTTCTGGAACAAAGCAAAGATTTCTTACCTGATGTACTACTGCTGAGCTGAATTGCAAATCCCGTAATACAACAGATAGCAGTTCTTTCATTTCTGCTCAAAAGTAAGAAGCAAAATTAAGGACACCCAAGCTATTCACTTCAACTATTGAATTATTTACAACACTAACAACAGAGCCAGAGAAGCAAAACAAAATCCTCAACGCCTTCCAATTTCCTGTAAATTAATGGAATCACCTCGATTATCAAAGCTTTCTGACAGAACGAGCACAACTGAATACTTGTTTCTATCTGATCGAGGGACATCAAGTTTCTCTGTCAAAATCCAGTCCCAGATAGTGTGCAGGTCCTCAATCACCTAGCCACAAAGGAAGCTGAACGATTAGCAACCTCATGCACATGGGCAATATTTTCAAGGATATGAGTAACGAGCAACAACATTTAGCAATTAAAGCAGATCATGCACCCTGACATGGGAGAATATTAATCCTTCAATTTAATATCTGTTAAAGTCAAAATGACTAACTAAGCCACTGCTGATCAGAAAATTTCACACACCAACAAAGTAATCCTGGCAATTTGAGGACACACCTGCTGCAGTGGATACTGCTGAGAAATGTTTAAGTGACCTCTACGAATCGGACGGCGTAAGCAATATGGCTCTGTAGGGGATATTCTTAATGCTTCATCCCCAATAATGAATTGTCTGAATCTATATTCAGTAGAACAGAACTTCTTTGGCTCGTCATCCTGATGCTCCTCTGAGGATTGACCAACCTGCTCTTCATTTGTCATCCTTTCTGTACACAAATATTTGAAAGTCAATAGAGACATAAAAATAGGAAGAGCACAATAAAAACATGGCATATCTCCGTAAGCCCATAATAACAAGCTAAGCAGCAAGAGATTAGCTTAACTAATCACGTGCTATCAGATTACCTGGTGCTAGACTGGAGTTGGCATCCTGCTCATACACATTAGTCCATGCAAAACTCTCATCCTTATGTCCATCAACGCGGCCTATCTGCACAACAAACCTGTGATTATATTTACTTGATAAGCCAGAGAATCAAATAGTAGTTCACAAAAAACTGAAACTGCCATCTCTGCTACACCAGTAAGTGAGCAAAGCGCTCAGAAACAATTCAATACCTTCCTTGGGACACTAACTTGTTCCCCTAAAAAAGGAATCTTCAAGAATGGTGCAATCTACGCAAAAAAAAAAGAAAAAAAAAAAAAGAACGGTAACATTCAGTTCTAAGTACGTTTTATGTTCCACGATTCTAAGGATCAAACTAAACAAAATTGGCAAATGGAAGACATCTGTATGCTTACTTACAGCATTATACGCCTGCTCACGGTCCATGTGCTGACTAGTCGTCACTTGACAATTTAGCATCTGGGAAACAGAGGCATAATGAAGAACGAGAGGTACGGAGAGCTTTGAAAGTAAGAAATTAGAAGGAATCAAAAAAATAAGTGCAGGAAAGGATCAAAGAACCTGATCTTGAACATTCAACTTGGGCGTTTGATTGGTATGACGAGCAATACAGTGAGGAATGGAGTAGGGAGCATCCTGTTGAGCGGCTCCGATTCGGACGTTGGCCGAACCTGCGAGCCAAACAGAATCATCCTCATTGCCACCAAGCAGGAAGAAGAAGAAGGAACCAGAGCTCTAGAATTCAAAACAGTGAGCTCGAGAAGAAGTTAGGGTTTAAATCTCGGCAGTTACCAGGGTTAATAACGACTATATTCGATCCTCGCTCAGCGATTAGTTGCGAAGGAACCACGGTTTTCAAATAATCCTGCGCCATTGACAGCCAATAGAGGGAAGAAAATGCATCAATTGATAGGGGAGGAAAAGAAACAGAACCGCACCGAAAGTTTTGGTATTAGTTGTGGACCGTTACCATTGGAATGAACGGAACCCGAAAGCTTAGTTACTGCTACTCCGCCTCCGACGGCGGCGCCAAGATCCTTGAGGTTTCCTTATTAACTATCATCTCACCGACGGAATAGGCTACTATCCAAGTATTTAGAGAGAACCAGTCGATACGGCGTCGTCCTTGTTAAGTTTCGATTCGAGTCCTATTATTTTATTCGTTATGAGCTGCAGTAGAAACTCATATTTCTGCTGTTAACGAAGTTTTAATCAAATTTCCGATTAGTTGGCATTCTACGATTACCATAAAAGTATGAGCAGTAAACAGAAAATCGATCAATAGATGAAGATATCTTGGTTACAAAATGTAGATGCAAGTGTTGTTGAATTGAATCTGTTGGAGAGGATCACTTCCGAAACTAGAATTTAGGAAAACCAAACACAAAAAGAAAAGTCTAGTACATGTTTGGGCACTCGATTATCCTAAATATCTCTGGGCTAAAGCTCTTTGTAGGTGAGTGAGTGTTTGCTTCCTAGCTAGCTGATGGTGTGCGCTTAACCAACTTTAGTTTTGGAGGCTGGCTTCTTCTTCATCTGTCTCCTCGAGATCAAGGTCTTCATCCCCAAGAAGAAGAGCAATGCACCGAAAAGGGCAACACTCTGCGCAAAGAAAACAAAGCATTTGTTACTACAGAAGAAGAACATCTCAAAGGGGGTTGAAAAAGATAAGATAAGAACACAAACCTGCAAGAAATCATTCAAGAGAATCAAGTACTCAATCTCGCCCTGTTGGTAGTTGTAAAAGTCATAGAGGAGTGGGGTATTCACAGCCAAGTAGACGAGCTAACAACAGCCAAATCAAAATGTTAATGATAAGCAAACATAAACAACAGGTGACAGATTGATTGAGTGTCTATCAGTTAGTCAGTCCCACCAGGAGATAAGCACCGAAAGGGGTGCCGAATACGAAGAGGAAGCCACCCAGACCCTTGAGCCCAATGTTGAGTGCTACGACGTTCCTAGCCTGTTCGATAATGAAGAAAAGCCAAAAGAGGTTGAGGCTGATGTAACTGATGGTCACATATCCATGAGAGGTGTTTTGGAAATTCTTACATCAATATCTGGAATATTTAGTGCAAATGCAGTTGCAAGATGAGTCTTCACAATAGAAAGCTTTGACATGATCTCTTGAGCAGCAGGGCCACCATCATCCGCATACTCATTGAACCTAATCATGTCCATATATAAGACACTAGTCTTCAGTCCGCATGAACCAAATAAGGAAAATCATTGAATTGAATAGGCATCTACTGTGTTTGATGAAAGGGCATATCCTCTCTCACTATTTAGCTAAGAAGAATGTGTATGTCAATTTAATCTAGAGAGGGAGGAACTGTTGCTTCCATAACGACGACAGGATCAAAAATTACACAAGGGCAACAGAATCACGGATGGTTTATTTTACTAATCGGAACACAAATCAAACACTAGAAAGGTACGTGCTGGGGGCACAGGGGCAACGGAAGAAACCTAGAAATAATCAATCCCCAAATGGAACAGTAGACCAGAGAAATAAATCACGCATATCAAAGGTGGAGGATGGAAGAATGACAAACAGACAATAACTGAACAGAGGACGATTCAACAAGATCTAAGAAATGAAGGTGCAGATTGATTCATATTCATATTCACACACGGGTGTATGCATTAATGGATATATAATACGTATAATTAAAAAAGAGAGGAGAGAAAATTACATTTGCCAGGCGGAGAGGATGAAGAGGGAGGAGAAGAGGACTCTGCCGAGGAAAGAAAAGAAGCCCATTTCTCTGTCTCTGTCTGTCTCTCTGGTGAGTGGTGGCAGGGAGCTTTTAGCTTATGTTGCCGTAAGTCGCCGCCGTTGCCGGAGAAGGAAGCGGAAATGCGGAAGGGATTGAGCTGTGTCCAGGAGTAGAGTACAATAAGCAGCCGGGAGAGAGAGAGAGAGGTAGATAGATTTGGAAGATAGTCCCGAGGAGAGGTCTGGTGGTGGTGAGGGATTAATGGAGGTCAATTCTCAATTATATTACTACTATATACAAATACAAACATCACTCTACTCTACGATTTGGATTTACGAACCCCGATAGAAAACGACACGACAAAACAAACCAACAACTGACGGACGAATATCGATAAGCTTGGGTTGCAAAGCCAAGCACGCACCGGCCCAAACCAGTTTTTTTTAGGCCGAACACGCCGTTAACCTCAACTGTCAGATCTGGCCCAACATTTCCGTATTACCCAGCCAAAATGCAAGGTGAACTACTAAACATCAATTGGGAGGACTAGTACTAAAGTCTGTTTTTTAATTATGATCTCTAATTTTTTTTCGAAAACTGCAACGGCTACAACCATCATACGGGTAAAAAAGTATCATATATATAATTTTTTGTTGTAATTTTAATAAATCTAACTTATAAGTAATTAAATTAATATTTTTAATTTGACTATTTTATAATTTTTTATGATAATTCAAGATAAACATTTTGATAAAATCTGAGTAATTTTTAAGGTGTTTTTTCGCTTTGAAATATTATTTTTGTGATGTTGTCATTGTTTCAGTGATGGTTCACATTATCTTTGATTATGTGCACACTTGTATATGCCAACTTGATCATGTCTCAATAATTAAGTGATATAGAGTTACACCACTCATTTATTGGATCAACTCACATCACTCATCAGTTATTTACATCTAACTTAATTATCTATAAAATACAACGTTCAGACTTGGAAAAAAATTCACACCTCCCATTACTTTCATACAACTCCTCAAAACAAACCACCATGAGTTCCTCAAACACTTCATCATTTAAAGAGCAAGAGTATGCAAATCTTCAAATGTTTGAAGTCCAATGTCGGCTACATATCAATCGCTTAGCGTTAGAGCATGCAACACATAGCCTCTAGACCGTAGCTTGTCGTCACATATGTTGTAATAGGGAACCTGTCCATTAATGCTTGATGGATGATTACTTAAAGTGCGCTGGTATGATGTCAAAGTACGATGAACAAACATTCAGAAGGCAGTATCATATGTATCTGATGTTGATTCAACGTATATTTAAGGGCATGGTGGGAGATAACACAACATTTGCTAGAAGAATGGATATTGTCGATCGTTGGTCACTGTCACATGAATTGAAGATTATTGTCGCTTTGCATATGCTTGCGTCTGTTGCACGGTGACTCTCTCAATGAATACTTCCAATTTAGTGACAGTACTGCCTTAGAGAACCTCGGGAAATTTTTCACTATTGTACCTCAATACCTCTGTGAGCCCACTTGTGAAGATCTGTAGAAACTATTGCGCAAGGCCTCCCAACATGGATTTCCTTGGATGATCAGCTCAATTGATTGTATGAACTAGGAGTGGAGTAACTATCCTACTCTTGGGCAGGACAATTCACATGCCATGTTATCGACCTATGGTGGTTCTCAAGGCAGTTGTGGGCTTCAGCACTTGGATATGACATGCATACTTCATCATCGCATGGTCTCTAAATAACATAATATTCTAGGCCAATCTGTTTTTGATCGGGTTGTGAATGAGTCCAACCCAGAACCCAGGCTCAAGGTCAAAAACTTTTGGTACATTACATATTATTACCTTATTAACGATATCTACCCTTCGTGGCCCACATTGGTTAAGATGATTTCCAATCCAACCGACAACAAAGAAGCATTGTTGAACGTCAAGAAAAATACCGCAAGGATGTTGAGAGGGCCTTCGACATTCTCCAATCTCATTGGGCAATAGTTTGTAATGCTTCTCGTTCTTGGGATCTCCCAACCTTAAGGAATATAATGCTTACTTGCATTATATTGCATAATATGATAATTGAAGTTGAAAAAGTTGATGAGTCCGACAAGATGCGTAGAGATCCAAATTATGAATTGTCGAAACCAACCTGAACCGTGATAGGCCAACACTCCGCAATATCTATTGTGGAATGTGATGATTCGTGATGGCAATGAATATCGAAGGTTGGAGAAAGATTTAATCAAACATCTTTGGAAGGAGGTTAGTCGCTAGTAATATGTTTGAGTGTGTTTAATTGAGTTTTAGTCTATTCAAGTGTGTTTAAATGACATTGGAATAAAAGTTTAACGATTTAGAAATTGAAATTGAAATTGTAATGAAACTCAAATGGAATGCAAATTCAAGTCCAACAGAAACAAAAATTATAATTACATACTCAAATGCAAATGAGAACTCAAATGTAAACTACAAGTCTACAAACCACTAGTCCCATTATCATTTTCATCTTCACCCTCATCATTATTAACGATCTTGTCTTGTTGACGTTTAACACCTTTCTATTTCTTAGAGTTAACTCGCTCAAGTCAATCTGTAAAATCTGTAACTCCTCCGCCCTCATGTTGAACTCCTCACGTTTCAATGCCACTTCTCGTTCTTTAATACTCAACTCCTTCTATTTCCTTGTAAATTCTTATTGTTCTTCATCTACCTTACACTACCTTCTTTGATGCTCCATCTTGTATGCCTCAAAGATAGCCATAGTCTCATTTCTTTCCTTGAGTTGATTCTCTTATTTTAACAATGCTTTGGTTTGTGCATTCATGGATCCGACACTCATTTTTTCCTTGTTTCTTGCCTTTGTTTGTCACGTTCTTTCGGTCTAGACAACCCCTAAATGAAGACTAAAGAGATAGTTAACAATAATTATTTTTGAAAAGGGTGCTGCTATACATAGTCCGTATTTTACTTCGCGCAGTCTGTATTTTTAAAAAACATACTATTATACCCTTATTGTATTTTACTTCGTGCAATCCATGTTTTACTTCGCGCAATCTGTTTTTACTTCATACAGTCCATATTTTACTTCGTGCAGCCCGTCTTTACTTCGCGCAGTCCAAGTTTTATTTTGCGCAGTTGTTCTTACTTCGCGCAGTCCAGATTTTACTAACACAATCCATATTTGAATAAAATAATTATTTTTATTATTTTGAAAGTAAAATAAAATACAGATTCAAAACTACGACACATTTCATATCGAAAATTCATATTCTAATAAAATAAAAAATACATTTTTCACAAAACAAATTGAATAACTATAAACCATTACATATCTTCAAAAATATCCAAAAAAAATTAAGGTTTATAGTTACTCAAGTTATTAAAATCTGGATTGCGTTAAAATATGGAGATGCTGCGCGAAGTAAAAATGGACTGTGCGAAGTAAAACCTGGACTGCGCGAAGTAAAATTTGGACTGGGCGAAGTAAAAACGGACTGCATGAAGTAAAAATGGACTGCGCGAAGTAAATAAAGTATAATGATCAATTTTTGAGAAAATATGAACTGTATATAGCAAATCACTTTTGAAAAATATGTAAAGGTTAAACATATTATCGAGTATGTGACTCGATTTATGAATCACTAACAGATTTGGAGACTGATAGGTGCCACTTTCAACATATGCGGGGGAGTTCTTGGATTATTGTTCCCCATAAGACAGGCTAGTAGTCTCCCTCCAGGTCGGTAAGGAATTTGGCTGTAGAGTGTAGACAAATAACAGGCCACCAAGCACTTGAAACTGTTGCAGTGGCCGTATAATACAGCACGTGTCACATGACGGTAATGCAATTGGCTAATTGACGTGTTCCGGACGTGTAAAATGCCAAGCTGTCATACAGCTCGGAGCACGTCATCCCCGATTGCCCATTTCAATTGAAAACACTCGCCACGACGCTCTCCGCTGTCTGCCTTCTTTATTAACGCGCCCAAAGGTTGATTAAAAATAATAAAATATTGGCTGCTTTTGTAAATTTGTCTGTCTCTTCTTAGTCGTCCACCCTTTTTTTAAGGGCCCGTCTCTCCTCCTTCTCTTGCAGACTGCAGTCCTTGACTTGTTTTTAAATTCTGAAAAAGCTCGCCGGAAGAGGGGCTCGGGTGGCTCTACTCTCTCTTTTTTGTCTCCCGCGTTAAGAGATGGCGTTTGCTTCCTTTATCGGACGAGTCTTCTTCGCTTCCATCTTTATTCTCTCTGCTTGGCAAGAGTAAGCCTCCTACTAAAGATCTGCTATTTTCCTTGCTTGCACCACTTCCTTTTTGCTTCGTTAGAGAGAGATTCCTTCGAGTTCCTGATGCAACGGATTTCCTTTCACGATTTCACGCCGGAGTAGATGATTCATGATTGAAATCGATTTTGAGAGTTGTTTGTTTTTCACCTGCCTCCTCCAGTGCATAGAAACCTGGAGGTTTCAAGTTTGAGATCTTCAGATATTTTTTTTCCCGTTTTCATCAACTGTAGTTACGGAATCTCATCCACTTTTTTGATCCCATGCCAATCGTGGCCTAAGATGATTTTGTATTTTCATATTCTGAATCGTTTAGCTATTTTCGTTGTCAAACAAACTGCGAGATATTGAATAGTTAAGTAGTTGCTCTTTGTTTAAGTTGGGTTAATATGTGGAGGTACTGCTTTGGTAGACAATGTTAGAGGAGCTTGAAATGCTAGATGAGAAGGAAGAAATCTTTCTTTCTTCTTTTCTCAACTTAAGAAGAGATGGAACGTAGCTCCGAAATTTGTTGTATTGAATTGTAGAAGTTATTGAATTGTAGAAGATGGAACGTAGAAGATATTGAATTATACCTAATTGATTAGACATCGTAAATCGTAATCCTCTGATTAGCCGAGGAATCGACTGATCCGTCTTCAGGGCCCGAGTTATTGCCTGCGGCAAACAATGAAACTTTGTTGTTCCTGATTTCATTGATATCAATGCTTCTTCCTACTGATGCCTTTTTGAGAACTAAAAACTTGTGACCTTGAACTTTCTGGGGTCGTCTTTGCTCTTTCCTCTACTTGTATGTGATATCCTCTACCAATTCATCAATGTCCACCAACATTTTGTCCTGATGAATAAAAGAGAGTCCAGATTCCGAGATGCTGGGTCATATATCGTTAGAGCTAATGATGTTCGTATTTGTAAGATGTTCACGACATTTTGTTATTGTTTGTAGGTTTCATGATTATGGCACAGATGGGGGAGTAGCAGCAAAGTCATTAACACCAAAGCTTCATGTCTTCTCGAAACATGTGGCAGCACATACTGGGTTTGAAATTCCGGAAGTTGAGGTACTTAATCCTTCCACTTGTGCTTCATGTCTTGCTTATCTAATTTCTCTTGGTTTGTTTTTATGATCCACAAATTTCTATTATAGAACAAGGCTGCAGTTGCTGCTGCTATAGGCATGAAAGGTGTTGGAAGCCTTCTTTTCATCTTCGTCAGCTCTCTTGGAGCTTATCTTCTGGTATGCCCTTTACTCTCCAGTACTTGTGAATCTGAAAAGATGGTTACTATCTTATCTAATATGAAACAATTTACTTGTCCTTGTATAGCTTTTGCACCAGGCAATTTTTATCCCAATACTGTACGACTTCTACAACTATGATCCAAACACGAAAGAGTTCAACCAACTTTTCATCAAGTTCACACAGGTTAGGGGTGCATCTCTTATTTTTGCTATGGATAGATATCCTTTTGTGTCGGATAAAATGTAATGGACTAGTGATTTGATGTTTTTGGTGCAGAGCTTGGCGCTGTTTGGGGCATTGCTATTCTTTGTAGGGATGAAGAACTCGATTCCGAGGAGACAACTGAAGAAGAAGGCTCACAAGAAACAACTATGAAATGGAGCTTTGAGTTGATTTTGTCATGGTTTTGTAAGAATGTAATGAGAATTTGACGTTTGATTAGAGGTGTAGTAGGTACAATACACAACGTTGAGAAGGAAAGGAGAAGTGCAGGACGAAGTTGCAGTTTAGCTTTGTGGTTACATTGTTAATGCTATTTCTATAAATTTACTGAGTTGTTGTGACAGGATGTTCCTTAGGTGAGGTTCACAATCCGAGCAAAGATTGAGGCAAACACAAACTGTTTTGTTTCTCTAATGACCCTACAGTTACAGTGTCTTTTAAACACTCAATGCGACTTTTTAAAAGCGTTATATAGTAGTTTTAGCAGACGGACCAAGAAACCCTCAATGCATTTTGCATTTGCTCTCGTGTACTTTCATCTCTGCCTCTCCAAGAGGAGGTAAATAGTAGGGCTAGGAAATAGGTTAAGGTTAAATGCTGAAACTAATTAACCGACTAATTTTGGTTAATGATCGGTTAATTGATTTGAGTTTCAGCCGAGGTGGTGGTCAAGGATTTCTTAGCAGTTAAATGGCGGTTAACCACCGGTTAACCATGTTGATTGATTTTGACCGAAGTTGCTAACTATATAACTACTAATTAACTTGGGCTGGGAAGTGGGAATCGCAAAAAATTAGGGTTCACTGGTTCAACTTCAATTCATTTGTCAAATTCTCCTACCTGCTAGGGCTGAGAATCGGTCGGTTCGACAAAAAATCAATAAAAATCGGTTAACCTATGATTAACCGCCCTGAGAAGGCTTTAACCGATTAGCCAACCGATTTTTCCATATAGGTTTTCTGGCCGATTTCGGTCAAACCAAAATTTGACCGAAACCGATGTCTGCCCATATGACCGACCGAGAAGCTTGACCGAACCACTTTTTGACCGAATTAGGAATTTTGACCGAAATTCAACCGTTTTTAACCGAAAATGGGAGTTTGAGTCTTTGACCCTTAATTAAATAACAAAAACACTAGATACTGCAGAGTCTTTCATTAATCAAAATCAGCACGCCCTATGATCATCACCTAAATAACTCTCAACTACCAGATTCGGTTTGCATTGGACTATCGGATGGCTAAACAAGCTAAACAAGCTAAACAATTATATAGTACGACGAGCATCTTTATTGATGAATGCAGGCCTCTTCGTGTTGTAGTAAAAGTGAGCAATCAACTGCACCAGTTCCTCCGATGTTCGAAATTCTGCATATGAATGTAGCAAATTAAGAGGAAACAAAATAAAGAAATGACTGATGACTGAACAGCAACCATGTATTCACTGATCTCACCTTTTTCTCTGCACATCAGCTTATGCCCTCTTAGAAGCAGAATCTGTGAACAGTCTTAAGCTTTCAAGGTACACGATGTTCATATCAATCTTCACTGTCTGCCATCGATGAACATATCAAATCAGCCATTCAAATTGGTAGTGAGTTTCAACAATAACAGATAAACAAACATACAGTCTTGCTAGCTTACCCTAGGAGGCAATCGATCCTTGGCATACCAATATACTTGAGCTTCCTTTTCTTGTAATTTCTTCCAGTTCTGCATCATCATGATGATGATGATAGAACCATGAACAAATAGAACTATGAACAAGCTCCATGGCAGCTCAACGATGAATTGGATTTGGAGACTTAAGCTGACCTGTTATATCGTTCGAAAACTAGAACAATCAAAGGACTAGGATGAAAGGCGATGCTCTCCCACTCCAAATAGTTGATCTCTTGAACCCATCCTTCGTCAAGCTCTTTCTCCCAATCAATCCCGAATCTGTCTTCTCCTACAACGTTCTTGATTGGATGCTGCTTGAAATACTCAGAAGCTCGAATCCCCACCCTACGACGGCGTCCAGCGGCAGTGCGTAGCCTCCTCCTCCATGATTGTCCTCTTTTTCTCTTACTCTCCTCATCTTCGTCTCCATCTTCTTCGTCGTCCTTGTCGGATAATTGAGAATCTAGGGTTTCGTCAACGACTCGCTCCTTCATCACGCTATTCATCGTCATCTTCATTTTCCTCATCCTCTTCTTTGGGCTTCCGTCGGCGAGCTCTTGAACTGGCCTTGGAATTGGGCTTCGAGGAGATTTTGAAAGGGGATTACGAATCGGAGCTCTTCCGTAGAGCTTAGCAGGAGCAGTATCTCCATCGAGGAGTAGTGTACAGTGAAGGAAGAGCAGGTACAACCGGAGATGGGTGTTGACGCCAAGTATGAGATCAACGGCGGTATGCTGGTGAAGGAGATCGACTGGGGTAGGCTGGTGAAGGAGATCGATGGCGGCGGACGACTAAGAGAGACTGAGACGAGGGTCGAGAGACGAATTGCAAACAAATGACTACTAACTAACCCTAACATTTTGTTCCCACTCCATGGTTTCAGTCAAATTGGTATGGCGGTTAATCAGTGGTTAACAGCCGCTTAACCAATTTTTAGCCGATTACCGAAAATGGTAAATCCTTTTGACCACCCCGACCGAAAATTACATCGGTTAACCACTAGTTAACCGAAATCGGTCGATCAAACTTTTTACCTATTAACCTTAACCGATTTCCCAGCCCTACTCTCCGCGTCTCTTTGGTTGTCGCCGCGACGCTGTCGTCTTAAGAGCTTAAAGTCGGAAATACTATAGAAGAAGTTGATGTTGCTACTGCTGCTCGATGTCGCATTCCTCGCCCCGCTTCCTTCGTTGTTGTTTCACCCCTAATCGCTCAAAGGTAAAAAGAAGTTTGTCTTCTTCTCCGTGTTCTCTACTGCTTGTGCTGTGTTTCTTCACTTCCTATCCTTGCTCTGAGTTGTCGGTTGAATTGTAGACGGTAAGACATTCTGAATCTGCGATTGCCCTGTTCGTTGTGTTCTGAACAGGTTGTCTAGCTACCCCTTCGAACCCTGAATCATAGTTACACTCTTTCCTCTCCTCTGTTTTAGATGTTACACCATGTAGATGGCTGAGTTAGGAATGGGGGCAAGGGTTTAGGTTTAGTTGAGTTAGGAATGAGAAGACCTTACGATCCATAAAGAAAAGAAAAATGACATTTCCGATAAGGTATACTTTTCTATCCTTCTATTGGAGTAAGGATGGTTGAAAGTTGCTTCTGTACATAATAAGGATGGTTGAATTTGGGTTGAGATTGAAATGTTGGTTTTTGGTTAATGCAGGAAGATGATATACTTCGTCAGCAGATTAGCTTACATGGGACTGAGAAGTAAGAACTTAGAAGCAATATGAACGAATGATTTTTTTTGTTTTTGTGTTCAATGATTTGCTTGAATGAAGACTTAAACATTTTGTTTGTATTGCAGCTGGGCGATTGTAGCATCTAAGTTCAATGATAAGACTACTAGGCAGTGTAGGAGAAGGTTAGTGTATATGGTTACTTCATACTTGAGTTTAGGGTGTTAATGAGCTTTCAATTTCAGCTTATCAGTGTGTATATGTAGATGGTATACATACTTGAATTCAGATTTCAAGAAAGGCGATAGGTCGCCTGAGGAAGACTTGCTCTTGTGTGAGGTGATATAGTATTCTCTTGATGTTATGATTTGAGATTAGGGTTTGTAACTGTTCTGATTCGGATGGTTTTTCGATTCCTTATGCAGCCCAAAGAGTGTTTGGTAACAGATGGACAGAGATAGCAAAGGTTGTTTCAGGCAGGTATATGAAAAAAGTTTGAATCTTTGTAACTTGTGCATGATGTCTAATGCAGATGAGGTTTTTCGGCTGGTTTATGTTAATGCAGAACGGATAATGCATTGAAGAACCGGTTCACAACTCTGTGCAAGAAGAGAGCAAAATACGAAGCTTTAGCGAATTAGCTGATTTCGGAATGTTTAGCAGCTCAAAGTGGCAAGACTCAAAGAAACTTCTCAAATAAATGTCAAAATCGGTCGAATTTCGGTCAGTCGGTCAAAATCGGTCGAATTTTGTCCAGTCAGTCAAAATTGGTTCAGTCAACTTTTCGGTCGGCCAAGTGGACAAGTGGACATAAATCAGTTTCGGTCAAATTTTGGTGTGACCGAATTCGGCCAAAAAACCAATATGGGGTCGTTTGTGCCCAAGAATTGGTTTGGAGAGAATTCAATTCTCTAGAGAATTAGGAATTGATTCTCTAGAGAATTGAATTCTCATTCTAGGGTACTTCGAGAATCAATCGTTTGGATAAGTGAATGTGTAAGATTCTTGAACTGAGAAAATAATAATAAATAAAACAAATAAAATAAAAGAATATGACAAATACCTACATATCCAATAACGAGGACATCTTTGTCATCTTACTTTGAATTCATCCTAGAATGTGAATTCTCACCTTGTCATCAGAGAATTCGGAGGAGGTCCGAATTTTAGGATGGGCCCACTCCTAGAATTCAATTCTAGGCAATTCTCAACATTTTTTTGTGAAACAAACAATAAAATTGGTTGAATTCTAGGATGAGGCCCAATTCTAGACAATTCTCACCCTTCAATTCTCTGGCACAAACGACCCCATGAAAAATTGGTCGACTAATCGATCAAACTAGTCTTAGGGGCGGTTAACCATAGGTTAACCAATTTTCATCGATTTTTGACCGAACTGACCGATTCCCAGCCCTACTCAAGATAGATCATTCCATTATTTTTTATTAGCTATATTCAGACCCAATCAATTTCCTTAATATGATCATATTGGGCCCAATTGGCCCTTTCATTTTTTTTCAAATAGGCGACTTTCGATGTTCGAGATCTTTGTGGTCAAACTAAAGTCCATCGGAGAATTTTGAACTAACAAGTGAAGTGACACGGAAGCTCAAAGCTCCGCAAAATCTTCTCGTTTTCTCGTAGTAAATTGTCCGCTGGGATTAATGGGAGAAGAGATAGCCAGCCGGAGCGATCTTCCCAGTGACGAAACAGTCGGACTGTTAATGGAAAACGAAACTTATCATCGGTGCTTGGAGAAGTTCCAATGGAGGCGACGAATCAATCGGTCGACGGGCAGAATTACTCGTACTGGCCTTCGGTTAGGTTCGATGTGGCTCCGCATAGAACCTACCATTTCTCTCAACAGATCAGAGGTTCTACCGCCTCCAACAACTTCCTCAAAGGCGTCAAATGGTTAGTTTCCATTTTTTCCTCCGTTCTCTAATCGTTTCCAGAGGAAGTTGCGGTTTCTGAGTTTGTAATGGTTTCTTACGAATTGATTAGGTCACCGGACAGCTCGTGCTTTCTTTCGAGCTCAGAGGATAATAAGTTGTGGTTGTTTTCCCTATAGGTTTTCGTGCTCCAGTACAATGTTGTTAATATCTGGTAACGGATTTTCTAGGGTTTAAGATGATATGATTGAGAGAATTCTTTATTTTGATTCTTAATTTTTTGCATTGTGAGACCAGATTATTATGATGGATGTGATGCATCTGCTTATGCTACAGCTCCTGGTAGAGGTGATGTGAACCACGACCGGCTATGCTCCGTGACCCTAACCACCGCAAGCTGATCTCCTAGCAACAAGTCGAACTTATGAAACCAGGATGGAGAGTACTTGGACCAACTAGCACGTGAAGTCTAGGAACCCTAAGTGTCCAGTCGAAGGCGCCACTTCAAGGGGTGAATACCCTAGACGATAAGCCAATCTAGACGACAATCAATTCCATGAAAGTCGAAAAGAGAATTACAAATCCATGCAAGAGGAAAACCGAAGTTTAAGTGTTTATTAATTTCAAGGTGTGTCGTACAATGAGGCGTGTAAGCCTCTATTTAAAGGTGAGGATGGAGAACAGGCTCTTCAATTCCTCCTATGACTCTAACTCCTAAAAGAGTAAAATACTAATAAAGAAAACAAAGAGTCCTAAGCAAAGACTTAAAATAATCCAATAAGGAAGCAAAATTTGGACTCCTTTTCCTACAAGGGAAAGACTCCTTCCTAAACAATAACTCTAAACTAGGCAGAAAAACAGCTCAACGGGTTCTGGAATAATTAGCCAAAACAATACCAAAAAAAAATTAATCCCTTTGACAAATCACTAGTAAACTCCATGGGCTTCAACTTTCATGTTGGACATCAACCCAAATTCCTCCTCTAAGTAGCCCAAATTTGTCAATCTTTGTCATACTACGAATCTGTCCAAAAATCCAGCATTGGCCTAGTATTGGTTCAGCATTGGCCCATTACTGCTTGGCCATGGATTGACCTCTCGGCCCAGCTTCAGTGCTGGGTTTTTCTTGGTTATCTTCTCTCGGATCGCCGGGCATGGCTATGACAAGAGGTTAGGAATGCTGAGAAGTTCTCATTTCATATTGTATCCCTTGTGTTCCAGCCTCGTCGCCTGGCCCAATAGAGGAAGCCCAAACCTGTTGGTCTTCAGGAGGTGGTGTACCTCGTAAGCGATAATGGGGGTAGTTAGTTCAAGGGAGAGTGAGGCGATCAGTTTAAGGAATGAGAAGGAGGGTGAGTAACATACCGCGGAGCGTTTGTCCGATGGGTCGAAGTGTTGTTCCCTGGTTTATGGAGTGTACGGGGGGTGTTTATAGTACCCCTGTCTTGGTCGCCAAGGTTGAATCCTGACCACTCATTTGTAGTCTCCATAGGATGTCGACACGTGTCCGCTTTGTCTTGGAACCCTAAGAGCCGCCGCGTTGGGCCGTCGCCTTGGGCCTTCTTTTACTTCTTGGGCTTGTTTGTCCGATCTGCCCAAACTGTCGCCTAGGTCCAACCCATCAGTTGCGTGTGTGCCGCTGCCTGGGCCTTCAGGACGCTGGCGGGTCGGGCCCATCACCTTGCATGTGAGTTTCTTTTTTAAATTTCACGAATTTGTGCTTTGGTATGCAGATTCTTATGGTGCAAGCATGATTATGGATGAAAGGGAGCTAGTGTATGATTTCTGTTGGTATCCCTATATGGCCTCTTCAAGTATTTAGCTGTTTCTGCTCATGATGAAGTTGAATAACCACTAATGTGATATGATGCTTGTAACTGATAGTGGCTTCTTGCTTCAGACCCTGTTAGCTATGTGTTTGCTACTACGACTCGTGACCATCCAATTCATCTATGAGATGCTACTTCTGGCTCGGCAGTTGCTGTTTTTTCATTTTTGTGATTTATGCGATTCTCTCTTGTTTGTTTAATGTTAATCTTTCTTGCCTCATTGGTCCAAATTGAATCCAGAGTTCCTACTGTTCTGTCTAGCTCCTAGGTTTTGTGTTGTAAATACTATAGGTTTACTTCTTTTCTAATTCAGTTGGGATTAATATATTGGATGGAAACATTGCAGCTGCGCTGCACATACCGTGCTTATGATGCCGTGGACAAGATTACTGCTGCCATTTTAGTTGCTTTTAATCCTGCCGGAACCAAGTAAGCAAACGATCCTTTCCAAAGGCCATTCTTTGGTTAACTTTTCTTATTGTACTTGGCATGATTTAATCTTCTGGAGTTCATTCTTTCCTAGACTTGAATTTCCTCGTGGTTCTATTCCACTTTTCGCTCATGAGTTTCTTTTAATCTTGGTGTTTGAATGCTGCTCAAATTCGGAATTGTATTCATTGTTCTGTCTGAAATGGTTCAAGTCTAACTAGCAATGGCATTAACTATAACATCTGATCTCTTTGGCAGGATATAACAAGTGTATCAAGATTTTTAATGTGCATCGTCCTAGTAGAGATTTCGTACAACATTCAATGCTTAAAGGAAACAAGGAAGGGCAAACAGGTATCTGATCAATGTTAGTGATTTTCGAATTGTGAGGGTTAGACTTTGAACTTGTTGCTACCTACAGGAGTAATATCATCCATTGCCTTCTCTCCACATCATGGTGGGATGTTAGCCACTGGTTCATTCAGCCAATCAATTGCAATTTATAGAGAAGAAGATAATATGGAACTCTTGTATCTCGTGCATGGACAAGAAGGTGGGATTACACATGTAAGTATGAATTCAATTTCATTTACCTTGATTCTACGTTGGGAACAATAATGATTCCAATTACTTTTCATGTTAGGTGCAATTCTCAAATGATGGAAACTATTTATACACGGGAGGCTAAAAGGTAGACTGAGTTGCCTTTATAATATGTTGGTTACATGTTTAATGTCCTTTTTAGAGCCTGTTATCCTTTGATCCTCTTTGTCTCTTTGACCTTTACCTATAGAGGTTATAGCTGCTTATTGCTTTGTCATATTGTTGCCTATTGGACACAGTTTTCTAAAAACAACATGATTATGCGGTATAGTCTGACTGTGATATGTGCAAAAACATAGTATAGCTTATTCATTTTAATCGTTTCCCTTTATTTCAAAACTAGAGGCCCCTGAGTCTGCTGGATAAGCGAGTATAGACGACGCCTATCCATTTCATTAGTAGGACCATACACAAGCAACAACTTGAAATCCTTTTGTCCCTCAGTAACTGAAGCAAGTATATGGTGACTTGAAAAATTGATAATATTCATACTAACATTTCGTCTCCAGAGGAGCCATATTTTCCCCAAATGATTCAAGTAGGTCTCGTGATGATTCCAGTCTAAAAAAGTTGATGAGAGGAAGCTAGAAGCCTTATTCATAACTATCCGAGTTTCCAAAGTTGCAATTATATCATAAATTATTTTTATTTATGAGGAATGATACGAATACTAATCGGAAAGAAATCTATACCTATTTAAATAAAAATTCATATCTGTGTCGCAAATCTAAAAATCAGTGTGGGATGAGAATTATATATCCATATTCAAAATCCTATCCCGGTCTTAAACCATATAGCTTTTTATCGCTATGCCATGAAAATCTCCAACATTTTTCCAGTCGCATTCTTTTTCCTTTATCGGACACCATCGATTGCTTTAGGCAATCAATACATATGTCATCAAAACCATAGGTTGGAATATCAAGCACGACCAAATTGATACTATTCCTATTTCCCCAAGTATTGCAGGTTACTCAAGGCCTTCAACCCAATTAAGTGTCTTGACTGTTATTAACTCTAATTACTACAATTTTAATATTATTTTCTTAAATATATCCATCATTTTTACTCAAATCTTACTTCAGGTGATTAAAATTTATTGCCAATCGACCCTTATAAGCTTGCAATAGGATTAATTCATAATTCAAATTACATGTGACATGACTAACATGTCCCTATTAAACTCAACTTAACCCGAGACTAATTAGCTTCTGTAACCCCTCAATATCCAACCAAAACCATGGCAAAAGTAAATAATATATTTAAGTACATGATAATCATCGTCCAACCTATTTATAATTCAATTGAACCCACAACATGTATAACTCATATAATCTTATTAACTCGTTATCTACTGGACCCTACTTCTCATAAATCAAAACACTCCAATGCTACAAATATATTTCTTTCATAAATTTCAAAAACAATTCTTACTAATATGAAACATGAACGAACTTGATTCATGACCAAAATCCCTAAACCCATTATATAAACAAATGAAATTTTTATATAATGATTTATCGATTAAATAATTAGAGATCCATAGATTTATTTAAATAATTTAAAATCTGGAAAGTATGCACTAATACCTCCAAAAGTGTCTATGATTATTTATCATTAAATATTTAATACTTATTTATTCATATTATCGTCATTTAACCATAGTTGATTTACATTTATTGAATAATTATTTCTATTTAAATTTAAAAAATTTATAAAATATTATGTTTATTTTTTCATGTCTATAATTTATAAATATACGTATATAACTAAAATAAAATGAATTATTATTGTCGAACTAATTAAGAAAATATTTTACAAAATTTATGTATTTAGAAAAAATTGTAATAATTTTTTATAAAATATTTTAAGTTAAAATTATTTTTCATATATTAGTTATGTTAAGATAATATTGTTGAACATCAAAGTACTTATAATTTCATTCATAGGGTGTTTAATTACATTCAACATTTAATGAAAAGAAAGAGAAATAATTGAATTTTGATTTAAAATTGAGTGATGATGTGGAAGTTTGTGAGAAGGGTTCTATCCTATGTGTCAAATCCAATTATACCATACTACCATTAAGATTATAAGATTGTATTCAGAGTGTCTTTGGCCTCTACCTGTTAAGATATAGCATAATTTGGTGATTTGTCATGTAGATTTCCGGTTTGGATTGTGATGAGGATTCATCATTATGCTACATGATTCTTGCAGGACCCATATATTATGTGATGGGATGTAAGGAAAGCCGTCGAAGTTGTCTACAAGTAAGTAGTCCAATCTTTCTCTAATTATCTTGTTGGCGATAAGCTTAATAGCTTATGTTATGAGCATTCCCTTAACAGGATGACCAGCTGTAATGCCGGTTTAGGTTAGGTTAGATTGTCACTTGATGAAATGATACGTTTAGAATGCCATCATTATCGTTCATCCCTCGTTAGTTAATGACATAGAAGCTTCTCTTCGCATAGTTACATAACGGCTAAAATGGGACAGAAACCTACCACACCTACCACTCCAGTTGGGGGACTGAACGATTTCTCCGTTGCTGTTATCCCTCCCATTAAATAATGGCATAGAAGCTCTCTTCGCGTAGTAACATAACGACTTCAATTTGACAGAAATCTACCCCACCTACCACTCCGTTAGGGAGACTGAATGATTTCTCCGTTACCGTTATGCCTCCTGTTGGCATAGAAGCTCTCTTCGCGTAGTTACATAACGACTTCAATTTGACGGAAACCTACCACACCTACCACTCCGTTAGGGAGACTGGATGATTTCTCCCTTATTTATACCAAGTATCATTCCTTTCATATTTCATATCGCGCCGCAGCCTTATACTTTCTCTCTCAATAGGCTGTATAGATCTTCAGCTCAGACAAATCAGCGAATATATTTCCAGGCTGCTGTAGGTATTTGAATCATCATATCTGCTCTATTCGCTTCGTAATTTTCATTTCTAACTGCATTTATGTATGTTCCTCGCATCGTAGACATAGTTAACGGCTTCGCTTTCCACCCTTCCCTGCCTATGTCTGTCTCTTCATCCGGCACCAAAGATTATAGATCCCTGACGACGAAGATGACGATTTTCCATTGACCGGTACGTTCTAGATCCAACCGGTTATAAATTTTTACTCTCTAATGTGCAATCCTCATGTTTCATCATTGTCTGATTTACGTTACTGTTATGTGGTATGCAGACGACGAAAACTGTGTATCTATTTGGAGCTTCTCATGCGGATCAACAATCAAAACAAGGGACATCGACGCTTGATCCATTGTAAAATCGACCTTCTTCCAGGAAAAAATCTTGTCAATTTTTTTGCTCAAAATTTTGTATCTGGATGATTTACTTTTAATTATTATGTGGTTGCCATTGGATTGAATTATGTTGTAGACAAATCACTTTTCATTATCTATATATGTTTTATTTGATTTTTAGATGTTAGTTATATTTTTTGTGTCATTTTGTTGTCACGGAGACTCTACGAAGACAACCATATAAGATTAATTCTATCGTTGATTTTTCACTAATCTCATATTTTTTTGTAAGAACACTAATCTCATAATTAGTTTTAGACATAGAGAAAAATCATGTTTCAAAATTGATTAATTTCATCGTAATTGTCGATTTGCAATATTAATATTGGTCTTATTGATAAAGTTTATTATAATTTGTCTAGCCGTAAATTGTTGGTGTTTTTATATGTTTGAATAAGATATATGATATCAAGAAAATTAAATGTTTAAGATTTTTTCTTGTATGATCCTTTTCTTGTTATTGTTTATGAGGTAGGTGGATAAGCTATGATTCGTTGTCTAAAAGACGGGATAGCTAATTTGGGAAAAACTTGACGATTATACATTTTAGATTGAATTTAAGATAAATGTTTAATTTTTGACATTTTTAATTAAATATATATAAGAGAGAAAAATCTTAATATTTAATCTTATGTAGTCATTTTTGTGTTGTTACTTGTAAGTTAGGTGGCTTATGGATTTGATTCAAGTGCACTAGGAATTTGATGGAAGTTTTATTTATGGTAAGTAAATCTTTAATTATGTGTCTTGTGATATAAATTTATTTATGAAAGTCTACTGTTATAAATATTTTATTTATCAATTCTTTTTTAGAATATAACAATGACCACGACCTAGTTACCCCCGCTGTTTGTTGAGGCAAATGAGTGATTTAAGGATTTAATTTTTGGATTATCGTGTTGGTCCATTATTTGACCCAATATATGAATGGGTATTGAACATTGTTCGCCAACCCTCGGTTGAAGGGGGAGACAAAGACCAATTTTTTGCCATTATTAAACAGTACCTGAAAAAATAAGTATGCAAATTGAATTATCATAGGCACATGTATGTATTATCAAACAATTAAAATTATTATGGAATGTAAATGAATATGATTCAACAATTATACAAAAACTTTTACCTGAGCGACTTGGCTACAATGTTGAATTGGGTAAGCTACATGTGGTCCAACAAATCAATGTTCTTTTCTACCACATCAACGGGCAAAGACATAAAGTCATTGCATCCAATTGCGTTGTTGGATGCAAGGGCTTCATGTCCTTGCTAGTTTATGTGGTAGAAAAGATCCTTGATTTTCTGGGCCCATGCAGCTGACCCAATTCAACGTTGTACATAGCCAAGTTGTTCAGGTAAAAATATTTATATAATTGTTGAATCATATTTAATTATATTCCATAATAATTTTAATTATTGTTTGACAATACATATGTGTGTCTATGATAACTCAGTTTGTATATCTAATGTTTTAGGTATTGTTTTACTAATGGCAAAAGGTAGGACTTGGACTCGTCCTTCCATCGAGTGTTAATGAATGGTGATCTATACCCATGCATAGTGAGTCAAATCATGAACCAACACGATGGTACAAAGATTAAACCTTTGAAGCTTTCGTTTCCCCCGACAAATGGCAGTGTTAACCAGGCATTGGTCAATGGCTGGATCAACAAGGAAGCACATAAATGAGTTGAGGAGCTTGACCTCAATTTCAACCATGACCCATTCATGTATGAATGTTGAAAAGGTTATCATGGTGTCTATCTTAATTTGTGTGATACGATCAACTAAGTTATCACAACATTGAATTTAACCAACTTGAGTACAATACGTTTCAGGGTGACACCCGACCTACTCCAAATTAAGACCCTTGAGATCCTCCGACTTATGTTTGTCGGTCTTGGATTGCAGACCGAGAATTTTCAGGTCACGGGGCTCCAATTCCTCAATATTTGCACCATGAATAAAATGAGCATAAATTTGTTCATTCTCAACGCCATGCTCAACCAGTGTCAGGAATTGGAGACTTTAGAGATCATCAATTGCTCCACACCCATCAATATGAAATTTTTTACAGGAAAATTGAAGAAATTCAAAAAGCTTTGACTAGCGAACTGCGTGATTCTAAGGGAGATCGTTCTCGAGGCATCATAACTCATAGCCATGCACTACACTGAACATCTCCTCGAATTTGATTTCGAAAATTGCATGAAGCTTGTCGATTTAATGCTCGTTTTGAAGACTACTCGATGATAAGATACAACTTTAAAAACATACATAATTTTTTAGAAAAAAAATTAACAAAATCATTATAAATTTTCTTCACGATCATTTTTTGTAGGGCGGCTAACAATAACAACCACATCTTCTTAGACAAGCTCATGCTCAACCTTGCCAAGATCGAGGTATTGATCACTACTATTTGGTTGTTGGAGGTATGCGCACTTACTTATTTTTTCTGATTTGGTCTTTCTATTTTATTACAATAATCATATTGTTGTTATTAACAGAGGTTGTGCACAAAGTTTATCGAGTCGGGATCGATAGAGAGATTCTACAATTTATCGACAGTTAAAAAATTTCAGTTGACCTTAAAAGAATCAAGACTCTGCAATCTCTACACCTTCGATTATTTCATAACAAGTTCCCTCGTGCTGAGATAATTTTTATTCATGTTCATAATTGGATTCAGGTATTTCAATTAATCATTTTTTCTATATATACATGTCTATATGGTACATACATTTGAATTTAACTTTAAATAAAAATGTTCATTATTAATTAACTACCATATATAACATTTTTTTTCTATTCCTTCCATATTTTAAAATGATGTTAATAAGTTATATTTTTTAAGGACATTACACACGAGTTTAAAAACTTTGGCTAAAGACTATTCGATGAGAACAATGACGATCAACCAGAACAACAACAGTTCAATTACCGAACACAGAAACAATTAAGCCTAATCATGTGGGCACTAACCCTGAGCTACCCACACCTAGAACAGCTAAAACTAACTAATTTTCGATTCAAAGATGAAGAGATGAGATTATTGTGCACTTCATAAAGAAAGGATGCAACTTGAAAATGGTGGCAATATTCTTGGCCTCGTCGCGCCACTAGCAGACTGTGTGGCCCGATGAGAAGATGTTAAACTACAACCTTAGATCAAGGATATCATCTCCACATGTGCGGATAAATATCTTCTCACATAGTCAAGAAAAATTGTATTATCCGGCTACGCACCCCACTGGTGCAATAGTTAGGGCTGAGGTTTGGTTTTTTTAGAAGGGTTGGTTAGGAATTTTGTTCTTGGAAGACCCCAACGTTGGAAAAAATCCCCATTAAGAGTGTTTGTTTTGGTTTGGTTATGAGTCAGGTTTGAGTTTAGTTTTGGATTAGTGATTTTGTTCTTGGAAGACCCCAACGTTGGAAAAAATCCCCATTAAGAGTGGTTTGTTTTGGTTTGGTTATGAGTCAGGTTTGAGTTTGGTTTTGGATTAGTGATGTATAGATGTTTTAATTTAATGAGTTTTAATGGGCCTTTGTTTGGGTGTTGTGCTTTGTAGTTTGATTATCAATGCAAATAAAAATAAGACTAAAGATTTTACGTAAAATGTGGGTCAAGGCCCAACATACAATCCACTAGGGGTAATACACATGGGCCCAATAGAACGAACCATTAAAATAAAGCCTAAACTCATTTGCTCATTTGGCACTGACAACTTATTATCTGTTTGGTTGGTTCAGCGACTTAAATACACCAAACATCACTGAACTATTGCAAATGTGTCAAATTGATCACTAAATTAATTTTATTTCATTGAATATCACTAAACTCTTAATTTTCTTGGGTAATCTGTTACGAATATATATATATGGATGGAGAACTGACGTGGACATAACAGAAGTCTTATAGTAATGGCTTCGATTCCACGTAGTGGGAGAAGGAGATTCGTGGTAGATATTCTTTTGTGATGGGATGGACCCACATTTACGGTCTGAGTCATTTTTGGGCGATGCAATATGAATGAAGTAGTAGTCGGCTCTGGGCGATGCAAAGAATATTTTAGAGAAACGGTGATGGTAAAAGTACGTAACGAGAAAATGTTCCCTGTTAAAAGTGTATGTCTCCTTCTGTGATGGGATGACCTCATATTTACAGTCTGTGCGGTATCGTTTTTGGTCGCATTTCATTGTTTGATGGTACGGAAGCGACAGCCATCATAGATTAAAATCATATCAGACTGGATCTGTTCACGTGTACCTTTAAGGTTAAGACGACGTGCATCAACCGCCTAAAATTTTATATGGCCCATTTGGGCTTCCTTAGTTCTAGTACTAGACACATACGTGCTTTTGTCGCTTAATCAGCTCTTGATCTCTAATATGGGCCTAGGCTAGTATGGCCTGACCCATATTCTCCATTGCTTTTGTGGGCTTCTGGCCCCTTGAAAATTCCTTGAAGATATTTTCTTCGAACTGTCTAACCCGCTCTGATCGAATCGCCTCGACAGACCCATCAACAACGAATTCGAGTAGAGGCCATGAAATCATGTTGCAATAGTTACCTTTTAACTTGATCAATCATCTTGTTTTAAGCATTGACTTGTTTGAATCTAACAAACATTCTTATGAAAATGAACACCGAGCAATTACCCCATCAAAATTAATTTTCACCATTCCATCTCAAAGCATTGCCCAAGTTAATCAACTTCCTCTCTAAGCAGCCAAAGCTAACAGATTTAATCTTCACCATTAATGCTTGGTCCGTATTCGCAAATCGCAATGCACATCTTAATAGCTTTTAATTCTTCCCTTAGCAAGCTTGCCAGCTGTAATGTCATTTAAGATTGGGTTAGGGTGTCACGTAATGTAACATGTATTTATAATGTCTCCGTTACTGTTAAGCCTCTCGTTAAATAATGACATAGAAGCTCTTTTCGTTTAGTTACATAACGGGTGAAGTGAAGGAAACCTACCACACCTACCACTATGTTCGGGTGACTAATGATTTCTCCCTTATATATACCAAGTTTTTTCTTTTCATATCGCTCCGCACTCTTATGTTTTCTCTGTCAATAGGTTGTACAGATCTCAAGCACAAAAATATCAGCAAATACATTCCAATGTCGATCCCTATGGACGACATCTTGGCACTGGTGGCCAGGTAATTGTTTGAATTTCCACTTAGCTTTCTCGAAAGAGTAGTTAAATTGTTGGTCTATAATTTTCTAATTAGCATGCCTTTGCCCTTTTTGTTATGTCTAGCAGGATGGATTGGTTTGCATATACGATCTACAAACTAAATAGTAGATATATGATATTTCAATCTTTCGAATCTACTCAATTTGCTTACATTTCAAGATTGTAATTTTCATCTCTAATCGTATTTATGTATGTTTCTCGAATCACAGACACAATCAACGATTTCACTTTCCACCCTTACATGGACATGGTTGTATTTTCATCCAACCACCATAGATTTTAAGTTCCTGCAGACGAAGACGAGTACAATGTTTTATGGG
Source organism: Linum lewisii (assembly GCA_034768395.1). Taxonomy (NCBI): domain Eukaryota; kingdom Viridiplantae; phylum Streptophyta; class Magnoliopsida; order Malpighiales; family Linaceae; genus Linum; species Linum lewisii. The sequence continues at coordinate 15,306,925 of CM068299.1, forward strand.
CCGGTACATTTCACACATCCATCACTTCCACTCTCTTTAGACTTATCTGCAATTATCGTGTTCATCATCGTCTAACTACATTAATATTATGCATTACGCAGATGATGAGATCTGTGTATCTGTTTGTAGCTACCTGTGTGGATCAACAATCGAAACTGGGGACATCAACGAAACCCTACATGCTCGATTCATTGTAAAATTGATCTTCTTTGAGCAAATTTTTGTCAATTGCTTGGTTGAAAATTTTGTTTATAGATGATTACTTTTGTTATTATATGATTATCATTAAATTGAAATTTTTTAACCTAAAGTTTGGCAGACTATCCGTCCAAAAGGGGAGCCTGTGATCTGGAATGAGCTGATTTGGAGAGGACCAAGTATACATAAACACTGCATGATATCTTGGCTGGCAGTTAGAGGAAGGTTAACTACAAAGGAAAATATCTCACATTGGGGGCTGTCTATAGACATTTCCTGTTTGATGTGTGATAATGGAGTTGATGAGATAAATCATATAATGATAGAGTGTTCTTATACTGCTAAGGTAAGGAGTATTATTAAACTGCAGCCTTGTGCTAGCTGGGAAGATGAGATAAACTGTCTTGCAAATGGTACATTGGGGGTACTTGTACAGCTGGGCGGAAAAGACTATGTTGGAGAGCATTGATCAGCAATATTTGGTATGAAAGGTGCAACAGAAATGCAGGAGCTGATAAAAGAAAGCCTGAGGAGCTGGCAGAAGTAATAAAGTTTGAGTGTTCTCAGTTCCATTCCTTTTGTTAGTTTGTGTTAGACTGAAATGATTTGGATAGTCTGCTATTGTAGTTTGTTTGTTTGTGGTTGGATGGTTTCTAGTTAGGGTTCCCTACTAGTACTTGATGAATAAAATTGATTAATTATTCATAAATTTTTTTGTTTTAACCTCTATGCACAAACACAACACATTTAAATGTGTTTAGGTTAAGATTAATTTAGGTTTGTTCAATATCTTGATTTTTAAAAACGATTTGCTATATACAGTCCATATTTTACTTTGCGCAGTCCATATTTTCTCAAAACTGACCATTATACCCTTAATTACTTCGCGCAGTCCGTTTTTACTTCGTGTAGTCCGTTTTTACTTCGCCCAGTCCAAGTTTTACTTCGCGCAATCCAGGTTTTACTTCGCGCAGTCCGTTTTTACTTCGCGCAGTCCAAGTTTTACTTCGCGCAGTCCAGATTTTAATAACTTGAATAACTATAAACCTTAATTTTTTTGTTGCATATTTTCGAAGATATGTAATGGTTTATAGTTATTCAATTTATTTTGCGAAAAATGTATTTTTTCATTTTATTAGAATATTAATTTTCGATATGAAAATGTGTCGTAGTTTTGAATATGTATTTTATTTTACTTTCAAAATAATAAAAGTATTTTATTCAAATATGGACTGTGTTAGTAAAATCTGTACCGCGCGAAGTAAGAACGGAAGTAAAATTTGGACTGCGCGAAGTAAAAACGGACTGCGCAAAGTAAAACTTGGACTGCGCGAAGTAAAGACGGACAGCGTGAAGTAAAATATGGACTGTATGAAGTAAAAACGGGCTGCGCGAAGTAAAACATGGACTGCACGATGTAAAATACAGTAAGGGTATAATAGTCTATTTTTGAAAAAATACGGACTGCGCGAAGTAAAATACGGACTGTATATAGCAGCACCCTTTTTAAAATGGTTGATTATGATATGCCTACGATTTTATCTTCTATTTTAACTAAGAGGTAAAATATTCATTTGTTTATATCTTTGATTGAAATATGTAATGTCACTGAAATTAAATTTTAAGATTTGTTCTTATATGAACCTTTTCGTTCTGCTGTTTGTGAGGTCGATGACTAAGTGCTTCTATTAAGAGCTAAAATCCAAATTGTGGCTAACTAGTTTAAAAAGAACTTATATGATTTTACAGTTTGTATTCAATTTAACACTGAAATAATTATTTTTTATATGTTTGATTAAATATGTAAGAAATAAAATTAAAATTGTAAGATTTTTTATTATATCTTATTGTTTGTGTTATTATGTCTGGGTAAGTGGCTAATGGATTTTTTTGGTAGAAAGAGGTGCATCGCACCTAAATATTCAAATTAATAGATCTAGGGGAAGCAACCCCAATACAATCTCAAAACAATGCAAGCCGGATTTTCGGATTACAATCAACAGTGTTATGACTACCAATGGCCAAAGAGTGACCGAGGTGAGCAAGGAGATCTGCAACTGAAGGATTTATGTCCATCGGTCCAAATCCCATAGGAACTAGTTCCTATGCGCCATAACCCTAGCCGCCATAACCCTACAGACCGTTCTTCGACCATAGGAAGTTCTAGCAAGCTTTGGCGAGGAAGATCCAGATCCCAGCTAGCGTGGACTAAGTAGAGGAGCTACATTTGAAGCTCTCTGGATCGATCTGAAGGCTACGGGAGCTACGGGAGGTATTAGGTTTCGAGCTAATATCACGCTTCAAGAGGTTTGTCGTGATAACTCTCTTTGTTATTGATTTATATGCAATCGGGCTGATCTAGGTTGTTAGATGTTATCGTATTTTCGTTGCGATTCTGGTTTATGCATCTAACATTTTCCTTCAGTGGTATCAGAGCCCCTCGTTTTGCATATTTTTTATAACAAAATGAATTGCGTTCTTAATAAAATTATTCAATTAAAAGATGGGATTGTGTCGTGTTAATATTTTGTTGAAAATCATGTTTTCAAAAGTGTTCATGGATATTTCTGAGTTTAAGTATAAACTGATTTAAAAAAAAAACTTTAATCACTGTTCCGACGCCGTCGGCCGCCGACCGCCGCCGCCGCCGACCGGCGGGGGCAGCAGCCGACATCCGACGGCGTAGCAGCCGCAGCGGAGACAGAAGATGCGAGGGAGTGGCGGCAGCAGCTAGGTTTGGATCCTAGTGCTGCCCAGCCCAGCCCAATAGCCTGGTCGGCCCGTTTGGTTCGGGCCGGACCGGGTTGAACCCTCTGGTTCCCCAGTTCGGCCGAACCAGTTCGTCCGACCAGTTTTGATTCGGAATTTAAAAAAATGTTTTTTTTTTCTGTTTGGTACAGATTTAATTCGAATCGATTTAAGGGCAGTTTTTTCGATTTTAATCATTGGTTTGATTAAGTATTGAAAACTTTTAAATTCATAATTAATTTCCTATTTAATTTTAATAATGAGTTATTAATTTGAGTGGGAGTTTTAATTGATGGATTTTATGGGCAAATTTTGAAATCTATATCCATGAAACTTTTAAATATTAACGATAGTCCCTATAATTGAATGAATTTTATTGTTGAAGCAATTATAATAAAGGAGTTTGTTATTAGGGTTTAATTAGAATAAAATTGTTTTATTCATAATTAATTACCACCTTAATTAAAATTGGTTAATTAGGGTTAAATCTATCAAGCATGCTAGATTTAAGGTCATTCACTCATGCGGTAGTGAATGAATGAATGTTCTATATTCTTGTGTATATTGTGCGTTTTGAGAATAGCGTGCAGGTTCTTGGTGATCGGATAAAAGGCCCCACCCCAATTTAAGTTTATTATTATTTTATTTTGGGAAATATGGTCTGTGTACCATTTATTTTGTTGTAATTTTAATATTTTTGTAAATTAATAAGATAGATTAGGAATCTTGTATTTATTTTACAAAACTATGTAATTACAACAAGGAGGGATGGACGCTAGTCAAAGACTCAAGGATAGGAGATCCTTCGATCATGAACATGAAGCGCTTTCCAAGATTAAAGGGGGCCAAGATCCGATCACCTATAAGCGTTTATTGTCTGAATGCTTAGAACCATATTTTAGGTTGTTGTGTATGTCTCTTGCGCGATTAGTTCACTAGCAAACGTAGATAAAAACACATCACCTAAAATGTCCCCAAAGTAAAATTGAGGCAATGCTTTACCATAACGAGACCTGTGATGCCTGTACAAGAACTAGGTCTTTTTCTGCCAAAGTAGACTATGGACCTATTATTGCACTGGATAGTAAGGGTGGATCTTAGGGGTCCATAAGTTCGTTTTTGGTCGTACTCAACGAATACAAAAGATAAAGTTTTGGTTCGAAGCAGAAATGATTTTGTGAGTGTCACATAATCAACCAAGAGTCACAAAAGAGTTGTGATTGACCAGTGATTGGTCTACCTAAGTTACAAAAATTTAGTGGCAGTGCCAAAGTACGGCTAACTTTTTGATGGATTTAGGATCTTGGGAAGTATTTCATTCAAGGGGACACACTTTTGTGTGAATGAAGTACACATATACTCTCAATTTTATAGAAAATTGTTGAGCTATGTGTTTTTATTGAAATAATAACATTTTCCTTCGCACTTTATTTTGTAGAAATAATGATTACTCAACCCAACTACCCCAATTTAAGAACGTTCCTTGAGAAGGAAAAACTTATTGGAAAGTCCAATTTTCTCGCATGGGAAAGAGCCCTTAAAATTGCTCTCAGATTAGAGGGCAAACTCAATGTGATTGAGGGGCCTCTTGAACCGTTGCAAGATGGGGCAACAGCAAAAGAGGTCAAAGCTCACAAGTTTGCTACAAGAGACGAGGAGTTCGTCACTTGTACTATGCTAGGGAGCTTGTCTGCAAATCTGCAAAGCACTTATGAAAATGAGAGGGCTTACCCCATGCTTCTAAGCCTCCGAAAGATGTTCGATGGGCAAAGGAGAGGGGACAGATTTGCACTGATGCAATCAATCATGGGCGACAAATTGGAAAAGGGACAACCTGTTGAACCTTTCATTTGTGCAATGATTCAGAAATTGCAACAGATCCAGCTAATGGGTTTCAAGATGGATCCCGAAATAGCTAATGACATGATCCTCAATAGCCTGTATGATGGTTTTCTTCCTTTTAGGATGAATTATAACATGCGAGGTGAGGTGCATGACCTCGATCAAATGCTTAATTTACTTATAGCAGCAGAAAAGGACAGAAGGTTGAACAGTCAACTCCCCTGTCCAATGATGTGCTAGTAGTAAATCAAACACAAAAGTTCAAGCGAAAGGGGAACAAGCGTGGAACTTACCTAACGAAGAACAAATCTGTTGTTGCTTCAAAAGGCAAGGCGACTGATGTGACTATATTTGGTGCATTTTAAGCCTTCGATTAGCCTAAGTATTTCCCATGTTTGATCTCATTTTGCTATGATTAATATGCTTTTATTGAAGTTTTATGCAAAGTGCTATTTTGTTGTCCGGTTGCCACTTTGAGGCCAATTCTGTGTCTATTGGAGTTATTTTCTTTGCATTTTCAGGATTTGGCATTGAAGTACTGGTGACAAGGAGCACGTAGGATCAACCGGGAGGTCAATCGGAGCTAGGACGGAGGAGTTATGGCCGATGCAAGATTGGAGAAAATGCAGCATTTCTAAAGGAGTTTTCGGCGAGAACTCTATGTTCTCGCCGAAAACTATGGGCCATTTCCAAACAGTGGAAAGCCGGATTTCTGCAGCCGATTCCTGAAGAAGTTTTTGGCAAAAATCTTCCAGAGTTTTCACCAAAAATGTATGAAGAAATTGCAAGCCGCTCGGTGTTTTTCAAAGATATTTTGGCGAAAACTTCATAGGTTTTCGCCGAAAATTCCAGCCTTTTCCGGTGCAGTATATAAAGAAGAAAGCCGGCGAAAATTATAACACTCAAAACCCTCTTTCCCTTTTCTCTCAATTCTCTTCGGTCACCTATCCAACATCAACCCTAGCTACTTCTGGTGCAAATTGGAGTAAGGAGCTTGGATTGAAGCCCACAACCTTGGGGAGAGGAGCTTGCAAGAAGAGGATTGCCATGGAGCTCTTGGTGACCATCTCTCCTTCTTTCTCTTTTGTACCCTTGGCCATGTGTGGCTGATTTCCTAGGTTTCCTTGGATTGATAGATAGTTATGCTAGGATAGAGGTTGATTGTACAAATTTGCCATGATTGATCTTGGATTGTAAGAAGATGATCTCTAGACTTGTTGTTAATTCCAAATTGTGTTATGGCTTGATTTGGTCTATCATTTGTGACATAATGAATGAGAGTGCTTAGATTACATGGTTTGTAGGTCTAGGGATTGAAGGGAGTGTGTTCTAAGAGATTAGATCATCTCAATTCAACCATAGTTGCATGATTTCTCACTTGTGCGTTTTATCGAACACTTGGTGTGCATTAGGTTTTTCATTCAATTGAACTTTGATTAGTCTTTTGATGATTCTCTTAGTGTTAGGACATTGACATGAGAGTTTGGTGTCTAGCCTAGTGGTCATAGAGTCATAGGAGAAGGTTTTGTAGCTTGGCATTTCATCAAACACCTTTAATGCATCCTTAGTCACTTAGCTTGAGAGCGAGAGCCTAGGTTGAGTGGTTCTAGGATAGGGATTTAGTGCGACGAGAGTGCATTGAGTCTATAGAAGGGATTTGTGTGGTCATTCGATTGCAACCTCGATCATGTTTGGCTTGTTTGTGCTTTTGTTCCTCTTGAGCACGATAAATCTATCTTTCCAAGTGAACCTCCTTTATCTTTGATTTGCACCGCTTTGTTTGTTTGTTTAGTTTTCTTTATGTTTTCTTTTGTTCCTATTTCAAACTAAAACCAATTTCAAATGAATAGACCGTCCATGAACCGTGTGAGTATTAGGTTTTGAGAGAGCCCTCGTGGAATACGACCTTGATAGTTGTGAGTTAAATCTCGCGCATCAAGTTTTTTGGCGCCGTTGCCGGGGAACTTTCTCAATCCTTTGAAAGCATTTAGTAGTGGACCGTTCTATTCACTTCCTTCCGTTTTAGTTTTGATTCTTTGTTATTTGTTTTTGTGGTTTTGTTATCCCGCATTGTTGTACTACTTGGTTGTGTTTGTTGTGCGTGTTTGTAGGTCCCTTATCCACCTATCACTTCTCCACCTATCTAATTCATGGGAGCAAGGTTGCAGGTACGATGAACTCGTGGAATGGAGGTAATGGTTATGGCACCTATCAAGGGTGGAATCCATCTCCTAATCCATACTATGGTCATCCTACTCCATCCAACTACTACCAAGGAACTTGTGAGGAAGATAGCCAATGGTGGGGTCAAGAACAACAAGCTTCAACACCCATGTGGAATGAGCAATGTCCTTATCCATCTCCACCCTACCATCAAGTCTTGCCGGAGTATTATGAAGAGGATTTCAGAAGTCATGAACAACATTCTCCACCGCCTTCCATGCTAGAGGACTCTTTAAGATGGTTAAAGAAAGCGAGCGTCCTCAAGAGGATTTCACAAACTATGAGCAACCCTCTCAACCTCCTTCTATGCTAGAGGAGCTATTGAAAATGGTGAAGGAAAGTGAGCGTCCTCGAGAGGAGTTCGTAAGCTATGAGGAACCTCCTCCATCTCTTCCCACGCTTGAGGAAGCTTTGAAGATTGCGGAAGACAATGTGAACCAACTTAATCGTTTAGCTCAAGGCGTGACGCTCATCAAGGAAGCTCTAGAGTATGAACAACATTCTCCACCTTCCCCCACATTTGAGGAGATGTTGCAAATTGCAAAAAATAATGCGGCTCGGTTGGATCGTTTAACTCAAAGTGTGAAGCTCATCACTAACACCTTTGAACCGGAAGTGCTTGTCATGGAAGAAGAAGAAAGTGAGTTTCCCAAAGAAGAGTTCATGAGCCATGAGAAACCTCTTCCACCTCCTTTCATGCTAGAGATCTTACAAATTGCGGAGGATAATGCAAACCGAGTTAACCGCTTATCCCAAAGCATAAAGCTCATCACGAAGATTCTTGAGAATGAACGACATCCCAATCATTTGGAGCAAGTTTATGATGATGAAGATGACACTTGTGAATCCGAGGAGCTTGACACGGAAGAAGAGTTGGTAGTGGAGGAGATTGAGGAACATGTTCTACCCGAGAACACACCAAGTAACGATGATGTGAGGATAGAAGAATCAAGGAGACTTGAGGATGATGACCCTTTGGAGGAGGTGAGAGATGATTTGGAGATGCTTCAAGAAGAGGTGACACCGAGAGTGGAGCACGAAAGTGAACAACACCACTCTATTGTAGTCCTACCAAGGATTGTGAGTACTCTTCAATCTTCTTGCTTGATCATGAAGTACTTGTGTCAAGAGACGGACACAAGCTTCATAACCTCCCCTAAGGTGATAATGGAAGAGGAGTCGCGCATGTTTGAACCAGAAGACTCTTCGAGTGGCATCACCAACTTGGAGACTATGGAGCTCAATGGTGGCCCCATACCATACTTTCTTCCTCCAAGCTTCGAAACTCAAAGGTAGCAAGCCACCCCAAAGTATCAAGTGATATACAAGCATCATTGTGCATTGGCTAGTCTACCATTCTCCCAAGATGTTTCTTAGAGCTCAACTTTCATCATGGAAGAAGCTACTTGACATCAAGGAGGTACTAAGTTGGACACCATAACGCAGGTATCGTCGAGCTTAAGACGGTAACCAAGCGCTTCTTGGGAGGCACCCCATGTTATCTTTACTTTTATTGCTCTTGTTTGCTCTTTTTCGTTTTTGTGTTGTTATAGCTTTTCGAATAAGTTTGGCAAGCAATTGGGATCACTCTTCACCAATGATCGTCATGGAACTCTTTCACCACTATTACGTCCTATGCTCCTCTCTACCAACGCGGTAACTTCGTTCCACCTTACCCTCTCTCTCTTGATCATTGAGGACAATGCTCATGTTAGTCGTAGGGGAGTTTGAGATTTGGTGTGATTATTTGTCGGTAGAAGTCTAAGGCTATGGTTGATTTGCATGATCTTGATTGTTTCCAAATTCCTCTATTGTAGAATCATTCGGTTCTTGACTTTTGGTGTTTAATTGACTTCAAGCTTTCATAATGACGTTTAGACTGTTCTACTTAGAACCTATAACCAGCATGTTAGCACTAATGTCAAATGAGTCTAGGCCAGAACAGAGATTTTTTTCACTCTTGTATGATTGGTTGATTGGTTTGATACGTGTTTTTGTACCGCTCGATAACACCGGTCTAAGATGATGAAGGCAATCAGAATTTCACCCCTTTTCCATGTTTTTCATTCTCTTTTTGATCCCTCGTGATTGTGGCTTGAGATTAGACAGAATCCAATTTGAAATCTTGTGTGGAAGTTGTAAGGGGCTAAGGATCAAGTGGCCAATTTGCAAAAGAAAATGCTCAAAAGAAAAGAAAAGCTAGGCAAGCTCGACACCTAAGTGAAGTGTCGGGTTGAGCACTAGCAAAGGCAAAAGCTGTGAGCTAGGCAGGTTCAACACCTAAGTGAAGTGTTGGATCGAGCACTAGTGTGCAGTAGAAAAAAAAAAGAAGAAAAAAATGAAAAAGAAAAAAGAAAAAAAAAAGAGAGTTCTCAAATGTAGCCCTTGATCCTAGCCAGAGTTTGTAAAGTGCGGATCTAGAAGCGGATGAAGTCGAGTCGATAGCCACATCATGATCACTTACCACTTTCAAAAATTCTCCTACCCCCGCCTTATCCGTTCCATCTCCCGAGTTCAAGTCCTTCTAATTAGAGTTGGTGTTGTCGTGGTCGGTTTTTCTGTATCCCAATTAACCACTACTTGAAGTGTGCAGATATTAGTGAGGTCTAGACTTGTTTGGTTGACGTTCTTGCATGTGTTGGTTAAGTTTTTTCGTGGAACAGTTTAAACCAAATTGTTATTGCTTGAATCTCAATGGGACCGATCTTGTCATTTGTGAACTTGGATGTTTTCTAATTCATTTGCTTGAAGACAAGCAAAGCTTAGTCGTAGGGGAATTTGATGTGACTATATTTGGTGCATGATGACACTCGATTTGACGTGATTATCAGCCTCATTTAAGCGACATTTCCTTGCTTGAAACGTGGGTTTAGGGGTAAAATAGCGAATATTCACTCAACTACCCTATTTCCTACCGATTTGGTTACTTTGGCCCTTTTTGGGTCAATTTGATGGTTTTCTAATGTTTTTATGATAGCACAGATTTTTGCCATCATTTACGTAGCCTTGGACGTATTCAAGACCTCAAGGAGTGAACCGAAATCGAACCAGAAATCGAACCAGAGTCAGAACCGAAGATCCAACTGCCCAACACAATGTTTTCGTCGAAAAGACTATGAGGATTTCGGCGAAAATACCTTCAGAACTCACAGGCTGATTTGCACTAAAGTCTTCGGCGAAAACTTCCTTATGTTTTCGCCGAAAATCCTAGAAGAAATAACACAGGGGATTTTAACTAAAGTTTTCGCCGAAAATCATTTGATATTTTCGGCGAAAATATCTTCCTTTTCCGCGGCAGAATCAGGAAACCCTAATCAACCCTATTTAAAGCAGGAGTCGGCAACCATTCATAAGACAATTGACACCACACAAATCATTATTCATATTTTCACAAATCAGACTTTTGAGAGTCAGCCGACTCTAGGTTCGATAGATAGAGTTTGGAGAGTTCGAAGATCCGTGGAGAGATCGTGACGCCATCCTTCCACCTCGGAGAACTCGGAGCATAAAGTTGAAGATCCAGGAGACTGAAGCTTCGCGGGAGTCGTCAGAATTAGGTTTTTCAGTTCTTATCTGTTCTTCCTCTGTATGATGATCTTCATTGTTGCCTTTGATTCTCTTGTTTCCGATATGAGTAACTGAACTTGTAGAGCTTAGATTAGATGAACCCTAAGTGACCCAGGGCTTTAAAGCGGTCACGGATTGGCGGTAATTAGATTCGAAGTTCAATCAGTTTCTCTTTGCATGTTTGATTCGTTCTTTATTGTTCATGTTTCTTGTATGGATTGATCCCCTAGATTAGATTCTTGTTAAGCTAAGGATAGAAGCGAACGCTCGCCTTACTTTAGAACATCTAATTGAACAATTAACCTTATAATTGGAGCGTGCCTTTCGTAGGAACCAGTTAGGGTTAATCCACTGCAAGAGTAACTCATTAATCATTAGTAATTGCACCAGTTAATTAAGTCGTTGCGAGAGGCGACCGTACCCGGGCGGCTAGTTAATCTTGGTAGTTAGAACGGATAGAGCAAACGTTCGCCGGTCTTAAACCTAAGGGTAAGGAGTTATGGTGGTGTCTTAGTAATTAATTGAATTAGAATTGAAAACGCTGGTCTTGTGATTGCCGTTGCTCTGGTGATCTAAGGGGGATTCAAAGTCTAAGCTCGTCTATCTTCTCGTTAGTCAACCTTTTAATCTTTCTGTCTTTTATTTTCATGCTTTATTAGATAGAAGTCGTGGAACTCACACCACGCACAACGTGTTTAAACCTGAATAAATTGCCAGCTTCTTCAAAGTAGTCGATTAGAAGAAACCCCTGGAATACGATCTAGTCTACTTTGGTAGGTTAGTTATTTGATTGACCGCTAAAACTGCAGCTATCAAATTGGCGCCGTTGCCGGGGACTCTTCTAATTGTTTGAAAGAAGAGTTGGCAAATTATTCTTCTACCTTTCCGCCTTACCATTTAATTTTCCTCCATATTTTCATGATTTACCTGGGTAGTGTTTTTGAGTTTTAATTATGCAGGATTACTGGTGGGAGACCAGTACCAAGAGTGGTATGTCAATGAAGCACCGTATATTGAGGATAACCAAGAGATGTATATACTAGCTCATCAGCATCGACAACAGAGGACGAGAATACAATCCTTCTTGGAGAATATCTCTACAGAGCTACAAGCTCACAAAGAGATAAACTCACAGGTTCATCAAAATCGACAACAGACGGCAAGAGTAGAATCCGCCTTGGATGATCTCATTTCGAAGCTGCAAGCTCGTAACGTAGTGGATATCGAGCTCGAGCAACTAAATCCACTAATGGAAGAAGATGCTCAAGAGCTGTATGAAGATGAACATGACAATCTAACCGATGACTATTGCGAGCTAGAAGCATCTGATGAAGAATCCTTGGCGGTGGCGGTTGATGAAGACGAAGAGCCAATCCATCTTGAAGTCGAAGCCGAAGAGGAGCATGAAGAAATCGAGGAGATATCCTCAATCGAGCTTCCGCCGAGCCAACCTATAGATCAAGCCAGAGACGAGCACGTGGGAATCAAAGACATCAAGGACTTGGAAGTATACACACTCGTTCCCGAGAGACCTCTTGATGAGCATCAGGTGGAGAAGATGGAGCTCATTTATCATGCCGCGCCGTACTACCTCTTTCCTCTTCCAGAAGGAGAATTCAAGAAGAACTGGTCATCCAACCAGAACCACGATCTACTGGAACACTACCGGTTACATCACCCTGCTGGAGTGCTACATGGCACTCAACCGCTATCCTTGAAGAAGACGATTGACTTCAAGGAACTTCTGAGTTGGGGTCCCTAACAGGTACCGTCCGACTCAAGGACGTTAAAAGAGAGCGCTTCGTGGGAGGCAACCCACGGCTGGAGTCCTTTTTTAATTATTGAGTCAATCTTTTTCGTCGTTCGAGTCGGTTTCGGGAAGCCAAAAGTGTCAGTTTGTTTGATTTCATATTTTTCGTGAGTTGTTTGCATGTCATAGAGTCAGTACCAAGTTGATTGAGGTCGTTCCAATTTTTGTGGATTTAACTGTGATTTTCTGAAGTTGGCCGGATTTGCGAAAATATTTTAAACCCGAACAGTTCAAAATTTTCGGCGAAATCACCCTACCATTTTCGGCGAAAACACCTTTTGGATTTTCAACTGAGTCTCCCTGTTTCATATTTTCGGTCCGAAGTGTATAATGTTTTCGCCGAAATTGATTTTGAAAACCAAGCAGTGATTTGAACTAAAGTTTTCGGCGAAACCATATGGTTATTTTCGGCGAAAACGCCTTCGAAAATCCGGCAGTGCATTTGAACTAAAATTTTCGGCGAAAACACCCTCTTATTTTCGCCGAAAACTCTTTTGAAAATCACCCAAAATATTCACTTTAAAATCCGGATTCACCCTCTCTCTCTTCCTTCTTTCAGTTTCTCATTCAATCGTCAAAATATTTTTAAAATTTCCTTAACCTTCTTTGTTCGACTTTTATTCTGTGTGTATCCGGGACACTTGTCCGGTATCCTTTTGATCTTTTTGTTGTTTTTGTTTTGTAGGATCCTGAGTAGCTACTCCGCTCTGCTCCGGGCTATCCGTGTTCATCCACTACACCGACCATCTCGTCACAGGTTCTTCGTATCTCTCTACTCTAGTTTAGTCCTGTGAGGACACAGAACCGTTTAAGTGTGGGGTAGGAGTCTAGGATTATGCATGATCTTGCTTGCTATCTATGATTCTGTGGTTCAAATTTGAAAATTTCTCTTGCATAGAATTGCTCAATTCTTGACTTTTGATGTTAAATTGACTTCAATTTTGAACAATGACGTCTAGACTGTTCCACTTAGAACCTGTAGCCAACGTGTTGGAACTGATATTAAATGAGTCTAGGTCAGCACATATCATAAATCACTCTTGTAGTTGAAACTTGAATTAATTGAATTAATTGGTTTGTTAATAACAAAGCTCGATAACACCGTTCTAAGATGATAGATGCTAGCTTCTCCCATGTTTTTCACTCCATATTTGTTCACCTGTGATTGTGGCTAGAGATTAGACGGAAATCCAATTCGAAATCTTGTGTAAAAGTTATAACTAGCTAGGATCAAGTGGCAAAATTGGTTAAATCAAGTAATTAAGTGTTGCAAATCAATGCTAAGTTTTTGAAGTGCTGAAAATAAAGCTAGGCAAGCCCGACACCTAAGTGAAGTGTTCGGGTTGAGCACTAGCAAAGGCACAAATACTGTGAGCTAGGCAGGTCCAACACCTAAGTGAAGTGTTTGGTATCGAGCACTAGTATGCAGTAAATAAATTGAAGGAATAAGTTGAAGCTTGAACGAAATTGTTGTTAAAAAGCGGTCCTAGCTAGAACATGTAACGTACAGATCTAGAAACGGATGAAGTCGAGTCGATAGCCACGTCACTTTTCCTACCTCCGCGTCCACTTCATGGCTAGAGCTTAAAGTCTTTTCTCATTAGAATTGGTGTTATCGTAGTCGGTTAATTATGATTAATTGTTTTGCCAAGAGACGAGCTTTGTTAAAACTACTACTTGAAGTGTGCAGAAATTAGTGAGATCAAAAACTTGTTTGGTTGATGTTCTTGCATGTGTAGGTCACTCTTTCTACGTGGAACAGTCTAAACCAAATTGTTAGAATTGAATCTCGGTTTAATCTCGTGTCATTTGTGAATTTGAGTGTGTTCTAGTTCAGTTTGCTTGAGGACAAGCAAAAGCTTAAGTGTGGGGTATTGATGACACTCGATTTGACGTGATTATCAGCCTCATTTAACGACATTTCCTTGCTTGAAACGTGGTTTTAGGGGTAAAATAGCGAATATTCACTCAACTACCCTATTTCCTACCGATTTGGTTACTTTGGCCCTTTTTGGGTCAATTTGATGGTTTTCTAATGTTTTTATGATAGCACAGATTTTTGCCATCATTTACGTAGCCTTGGACGTATTCAAGACCTCAAGGAGTGAACCGGAATCGAACCAGAGTCAGAACCGAAGATCCAACTGCCCAGCACAATGTTTTCGCCGAAAAGACTATGAGGATTTCGGCGAAAATACCTTCAGAACTCACAGACTGATTTGCACTGAAGTCTTCGGCGAAAACTTCCTTATGTTTTCGCCGAAAATCCTAGAAGAAATAACATAGGGGATTTTAACTAAAGTTTTCGCCGAAAAATCATTTGATATTTTCGGCGAAAATATCTTCCTTTTCCGCGGCAGAATCAGGAAACCCTAATCAACCCTATTTAAAGCAGGAGTCGGCAACCATTCATAAGACAATTGACACCACACAAATCATTATTCATATTTTCACAAATCAAACTTTTGAGAGTCAGCCGACTCTAGGGTCGATAGATATAGTTTAGAGAGTTCGAAGATCCGTGGAGAGATCGTGACGCCATCCTTCCACCTCGAGAACTCGGAGCATAAAGTTGAAGATCCAGGAGACTGAAGCTTCGCGGGAGTCGTCAGAATTAGGTTTTTCAGTTCTTATCTGTTCTTCCTCTGTATGATGATCTTCATTGTTGCCTTTGATTCTCTGTTTCCGATATGAGTAACTGAACTTGTAGAGCTTAGATTAGATGAACCCTAAGTGACCCAGGGCTTTAAAGCGGTCACGGATTGGCGGTAATTAGATTCGAAGTTCAATCAGTTTCTCTTTGCATGTTTGATTCGTTCTTTATTGTTCATGTTTCTTGTATGGATTGATCCCCTAGATTAGATTCTTGTTAAGCTAAGGATAGAAGCGAACGCTCGCCTTACTTTAGAACATCGAATTGAACAATTAACCTTATAATTGGAGCGTGCCTTTCGTAGGAACCGGTTAGGTTAATCCACTGCAACAGTAACTCATTAATCATTAGTAATTGCACCAGTTAATTAAGTCGTTGCGAGAGGCGACCGTACCCGGGCGGCTAGTTAATCTTGGTAGTTAGAACGGATAGAGCGAACGTTCGCCGGTCTTAAACCTAAGGGTAAGGAGTTATGGTGGTGTCTTAGTAATTGATTGAATTAGAATTGAAAACCGTTGGTCTTGTGATTGCCGTTGCTCTGGTGATCTAAGGGGGATTCAAAGTCTAAGCTAGTCTATCTTCTCGTTAGTCAACCTTTTAATCTTTCTGTCTTTTATTTTCATGCTTTATTAGATTAGAAGTCCTGGAACTCACACCACGCACAACATGTTTAAACCTGAATAAATTGCCAGCTTCTTCAAAGTAGTCGATTAGAAGAAACCCCTAGAATACGATCTAGTCTACTTTGGTAGGTTAGTTATTTGATTGACCGCTAAAACTGCAGCTATCAGTGCATTTTAAGCCTTCGATTAGCCTAAGGATTTCCCATGTTTGATCTCATTTTGCTATGATTAATATGCTTTTATTGAAGTTTTATGCAAAGTGCTATTTTGTTGTCCAGTTGCCACTTTGAGGCCAATTCTATGTCTATTGGAGTTATTTTCTTTGCATTTTCAGGATCTCGCATTGAAGTACTGGTGACAAGGAGTACGTAGGATCAAACGGGAGGTCAATCGGAGCTAGGACGGAGGAGTTATGGCCGATGCAAGATTGGAGAAAATGCAGCATTTCTAAAGGAGTTTTCGGCGAGAACTCTATGTTCTCGCCGAAAACTATGGGCCATTTGCAAACAGTGGAAAGCCGGATTTCTGCAGCCGATTCCTGAAGAAGTTTTTGGCGAAAATCTTCCAGAGTTTTCACCAAAAATGTATGAAGAAATTGCAAGCCGCTCGGTGTTTTTCAAAGATATTTCGGCGAAAACTTCATAGGTTTTCGCCGAAAAATTCCAGCCTTTTCCGGTGCAGTATATAAAGAAGAAAGCCGGCGAAAATTAGGGGGATCAATTCATTATTTTATAACACTCGAAACCCTCTTTCCCTTTTCTCTCAATTCTCTTCCATCACCTATCCAACATCAACCCTAGCTACTTCTGGTGCAAATTGGAGTAAGGAGCTTGGATTGAAGCCCACAACCTTGGGGAGAGGAGCTTGCAAGAAGAGGATTGCCATGGAGCTCTTGGTGACCATCTCTCCTTCTTTCTCTTTTGTACCCTTGGCCATGTGTGGCTGATTTCCTAGGTTTCCTTGGATTGATAGATAGTTATGCTAGGATAGAGGTTGATTGTACAAATTTGCCATGATTGATCTTGGATTGTAAGAAGATGATCTCTAGACTTGTTGTTAATTCCAAATTGTGTTATGGCTTGATTTGGTCTATCATTTGTGACGTAATGAATGAGAGTGCTTAGATTACATGGTTTGTAGGTCTAGGGATTGAAGGGAGTGTGTTCTAAGAGATTAGATCATCTCAATTCAACCATAGTTGCATGATTTCTCACTTGTGCATTTTATCGAACACTTGGTGTGCATTAGGTTTTTCATTCAATTGAACTTTGATTAGTCTTTTGATGATTCTCTTAGTGTTAGGACATTGACATGAGAGTTTGGTGTCTAGCCTAGTGGTCATAGAGTCATAGGAGAAGGTTTTGTAGCTTGGCATTTCATCAAACACCTTTAATGCATCCTTAGTCACTTAGCTTGAGAGCGAGAGCCTAGGTTGAGTGGTTCTAGGATAGGGATTTAGTGCGACGAGAGTGCATTGAGTCTATAGAAGGGATTTGTGTGGTCATTCGATTGCAACCTCGATCATGTTTGGCTTGTTTGTGTTTTTGTTCCTCTTCAGCACGATAAATCTATCTTTCCAAGTGAACCTCCTTTATCTTTGATTTGCACCGCTTTGTTTGTTTGTTTAGTTTTCTTTATGTTTTCTTTTGTTCCTATTTCAAACTAAAACCAATTTCAAATGAATAGACCGTCCATGAACCGTGTGAGTATTAGGTTTTGAGAGAGCCCTCGTGGAATACGACCTTGATAGTTGTGAGTTAAATCTCGCGCATCAAGTTTTTTGGCGCCGTTGCCGGGGAACTTTCTCAATCCTTTGAAAGCATTTAGTAGTGAACCATTCTATTCACTTCCTTCCGTTTTAGTTTTGCTTCTTTGTTATTTGTTTTTGTGGTTTGTTATCCCGCATTGTTGTACTACTTGGTTGTGTTTGTTGTGCGTGTTTGTAGGTCCCTTATCCACCTATCACTTCTCCACTTATCTAATTCATGGGAGCAAGGTTGCAAGTATGATGAACTCGTGGAATGGAGGTAATGGTTATGGCACCTATCAAGGGTGGAATCCATACTATGGTCATCCTACTCTATCCAACTACTACCAAGGAACTTGTGAGGAAGATATCCAATGGTGGGGTCAAGAACAACAAGCTTCAACACCCATGTGGAATGAGCAATGTCCTTATCCATCTCCACCCTACCATCAAGTCTTGCCTGAGTATTATCAAGAGGATTTCACAAGTCATGAACAACATTCTCCACCGCCTTCCATGCTAGAGGAGCTCTTTAAGATGGTTAAAGAAAGCGAGCGTCCTGAAGAGGATTTCACAAACTATGAGAAACCCTCTCAACCTCCTTTTATGCTAGAGGAGCTCTTGAAAATGGTGAAGGAAAGTGAGCGTCCTCGAGAGGAGTTCGTAAGCTATGAGGAGCCTCCTACATCTCTCCCACGCTTGAGGAAGCTTTGAAGATTGCGGAAGACAATGTGAACCAACCTAATCGTTTAGCTCAAGACGTGACTCTCATCAAGGAAGCTCTAGAGTATGAACAACATTCTCCACCTTCGCCCACATTTGAGGAAGATGTTGCAAATTGCGAAAGATAATGCGGTTCGGTTGGATCGTTTAACTCAAAGTGTGAAGCTCATCACCAACACCTTTGTACCGGAAGTGCTTGTCATGGAAGAAGAAGAAAGTGAGTTTCCCCAAGAAGAGTTCATGAGCCATGAGAAACCTCTTCCACCTCCTTTCATGCTAGAGATCTTGCAAATTGCGGAGGATAATGCAAACCGAGTTAACCGCTTATCCCAAAGCATAAAGCTCGTCACGAAGATTCTTGAGAATGAACGACATCCCAATCATTTGGAGCAAGTTTATGATGATGAAGATGACACTTGTGAATCCGAGGAGCTTGACACGGAAGAAGAGTTGGTAGTGGAGGAGATTGAGGAACATGTTCTACCCGAGAACACACCAAGTAACGATGATGTGAGGATAGAAGAATCAAGGAGACTTGAGGATGATGACTGTAACATCCATCCTGAACCGACTCGGGTTGAACCCGTGGTCGAACCAGTTTGAATATCACCCGAAGATTCAACAATAAAAATAAGGAGAAATAGCTTTGAAATCGAATTAAAACTTAAAACAAGCGTAAGTCGGAAGCGCCTCCATTATTCAAAATCCAAAACTTGTTACAAAGATACAGTTCAAACCAAAATTTCTTTACAATACCGAAGTTCAAATCAATCGATACAAAACAACCCAATCCCAAAATAGTCAACGAAATCAAAACATGGTCAACTCCTGGTCCAAGCCTTCAAGAATCTCCTCCACGCCAACAACACACCGACACTCGACACACAAAGAAGCTCCAGAACTTTAACTCACACACACTCTGACCACGCACACCTGAAAAGAGAACTGGAGGGGGATCAATTTCCTATTGAAATTGAGTGAACCCACTGGGCCTACCTACACGTTGTCCTACTCTATGGAGCGGTCCCAACTCCGCACAAGACAACCAACAATGGAACCAAACCCAACCCCCCTTTCCATATTTTAATTCCCTAAAAGCAGTCTAGGTGATCACGTTGGTCAGTTCTTGTTCTCAAACACAATTCATAACAATAGAATCACACAGAATTAATACATCAATCCACGGCACACACAACATCATCACATCACATCCATCAACCAAGTCACTACCACAACCACAAGCACACAAACATTCACATTCATATTATCTAGGTGAGTTATTAGGCGCCAAGGAGTTATCCACACCACCACCGGCCGGCAGACGCACTTCCCTACCGCATGGGAAGTCCTCGCGCTCCCCTACCGCATGGGGAACGCGTTCTCATTAACCATCATCATCATCATCAATCTCATCACTCCCTTGACACCCATGTCAAGGGGATCCACCCCAATGGATCAGACTCAACAACCAGTACCTCGGGTGGGGTAGTGTGGGCTCCTTCCGGTTCTATTTCCAACATACAATTCTCAACATCACATTCTCAACTCATACATCACATCTACTACCAACATACAACACAAATCAGCCACATCTCATTCATAGTCCATAGTTCACAACACATCTCGTCCTCCATGCCCTGTCATGTTCACAGCACACACATCACAATCAATAGGATAACCGGCTAGCTCACCGGCCTCCCCACCTGCAAGTACAGGGAAAGCCATGTCATGAGTCTAGGGGTCACCCACCTGTTCCTCTTATTCAGAGCGACCCCACATTGGCAGGGCAACTCTCCTGCGTCCACAACCAACAATTCATAATATCATAGCACCCGCACTCATTTCCCAACCATCCTAATTCTCATTTCTATGTCAATCCATTACTTAATTCACTTCAGTTCACACCCAACCCCAAATCATAGCAATCAACAACAACAATCAACCATGGCAGTCATCAATAGCAATCAAGTACATTCACAGAACAGTTTATCCCCTTTTACGCTCATCATTTTCATGCATAACCTAGGTTTTGTCCTAAGTCCAATTGAAGCTCCTCACGCTGTCCAAACTACTTACACAACGCTAAGCCCTCACCTTAGCCTAGATTCAACCCCTGAATTATGTCCTAGAACGTCCGTCTTGTCGTCCTGATTCCACCGGTCCTGACAGTTCGTCAAACTGAGCTCTGACGAAGGAGTTACGTCCAAAACTTTGATTTGCCACAAACTGCACTGCCAAACAGATCCTTAGCCCAAAATGTCCAAAACAACCCCAGACTCACAGAAATTGCATAATAGCCACTTATCTTTATTAAACTGCACAAATGGTCCCTGAACTCCTCAAAGCTTGCAAAAGAACCCTTCTTCTTCTACGATCAGCCACTCGTCGTCGGCTAGGTTCCGCCGCTTCCGGCCGTCGCCGGCGAGTTCCAAACTTCTTGGATCCGCTTCCGTCGTCTTCGGTTCTCTTCACCGGCGTACTAGCCACACCGCCGACGCTCCGCTCCAGCCGCCGCCAGCCCAACCTAACTCCTCCGACTGCCGCGCTCCCACTCCGATTCGTACCAGCCGAAAGTCAAGTCCATCCCTTCTTCAAACCTTGAAACAAAGCCCTGCCGCCGTCCGATTCTCACACCGCCGCCTGGAGTTCCTGATTCTCACACCGCCGCCATCCCTATCTCGGGTCTCCTCCCAGCCGCTACTCACACCCTCTCTCTCTCCCCCGGGAACTGTGCAAACCGCCAACCCCCTCACAAAACCAACTCAAATGGCCGAATGGGCCTTAGGCCCAAGTTCCATTTCCTTAAGTTGAACGGGATGTGCAGCCCCTCCCTTCCATTAAAACAACAAGGCTTAAGCCTTAATCTAATGGGACACCAAGTGCTCTTTGGTCGGCCAATTGGTTCGACCAAACGGTTCGACCTACTAATTTAGAACTCGAACCCAAACAATTTAACTTGGAAATGAATTTATTACGTAAATCGTAATAATTTACCCTCACAAATTAATTGATTAAATTCGAATTAAAACCCTCAAAGTTTTAATCAACGGGGTTTAACCAAGAATTTTAAATTCTAACCGGTGACTCGAAACCGGGATGTTACAACTCTCCACAACTTCAAAAGATTTCGTCCTCGAAATCACAACCCTACTCATCTTAGTAATGTAGCCACAAATCATAATCAAACACAGCAGTAAAAGGATCACATCACTACCTGAAACTCTTTCTTAACGGTTATAGCAACACACACGCCTCCCAAAACACTTCCCTTACACGAACTCGGATTTCCACCTACCACACACGCACAACCAAACACTTAACGCACAACATGCCACAAGAGCACAACCAAAACACACAACTCAACAAAGCAAGAAACTACCTAGCTAACACCTTCGGCTAGTCCTCACACCCCTCAAGCATTCTACCCAACTTAACCAAAGTCTACAAGGACCTCACCAATCCAATCAACCTCACACTTTCAGCTACTACTCTCAAGCCACTCGAGCACTAGCTAAACATCTACACTCTATCGTTACAGGAAACCTTTCTCGATCTGAGTTTCAAAATCTAAGCAAACTTTTCAGAAAAGCGAGACTTTAATAAATTCCTTTTAAATTGGAGCTAAGTTCCTCAGTTTAAAATAAACTCATAAAACCTTTAAAATCAACTCATAAAACCAAACTCTATTTTAGTTTAAAATACCCAAATGCTTTCAAATCCTTAAACACCAGTATCAATTAAAACATTCCCCCAACGTTCAAAACAAGAACACTTAAACAATTTGAACTCACAGAAACTCATAACTCAGATTTAAAAAGGTAACAGCGATTTCAAACTCCTTTCAAATCAACCAAGAATTCAGGGCAACATTTTTCCACTCAAAACCAAAATGAGTAAGACCCAACTTTATCTCAGTTAAAATACCAAATTATTAAAACGCTCTCCATACGCTATTTGCTCAAAGGAACTTATACCAAAGCTCGACACTAGAATCACATTGACAAATAGACCAAGAAATACTCATTCCCCAAAAACTAAAATTATTAAATCCTTCTAACTTTTCCAACATGGAACAAAAATCACGACTTACTCGATCTTATTCAAACCACAGTTGAAAACAAAGCAAGGCAAAATTCCACGAACTAAAACCTTCCTTGAAATTTCATTTCAACAGACAAGATAGGTTCCTGTAACACTCATTGACTCTTCTCCTCAAACGACTTCCAACTCTCTCACAAAACACATATCTAGGACTTCCACCTCAAGCTAGCATCCTAACTTCCATTTCTATTCCAAAGACCAAGCAACTCTCCTAACCCGACACTCTATTCTAACTCAACCACTGCTCAGCACTACAACTTCTCATCCCATGACTTTCTTCGTGGCTCAGGAGGACCGAAAACAAATCAATTTCAGTTGGCAAACTTTCAAAACACTTTCGTTCTTCAAAACTCCATTTCACTTTCAAAATCCCAACCCGATTAAAACGTTTGAAAACCCTCAGAATGCCAGTACTACATTGATGTTTCGTTCTTTCCATTAAGAGGGTAGCTAATCCCCTAGAAGAAAGAACAGTTCACCTATGTAGCAGAGGCAAACCAGGCTCTGATACCACTTGTAACATCCATCCCGAACCGACTCGGGTTGAACCCGTGGTCGAACCAGTTTGAATATCACCCGAAGATTCAGCAATAAAAATAAGGAGAAATAGCTTTGAAATCGAATTAAAACTTAAAACAAGCGTAAGTCGGAAGCGCCTCCATTATTCAAAATCCAAAACTTGTTACAAAGATACAGTTCAAACCAAAATTTCTTTACAATACCGAAGTTCAAATCAATCGATACAAAACAACCCAATCCCAAAATAGTCAACGAAATCAAAACATGGTCAACTCCTGGTCCAAGCCTTCAGAATCTCATCCACGCCAACAACACACCGACACTCGACACACAAAGAAGCTCCAGAACTTTAACTCACACACACTCTGACCACGCACACCTGAAAAGAGAACTGGAGGGGGATCAATTTCCTATTGAAATTGAGTGAACCCACTGGGCCTACCTACACGTTGTCCTACTCTATGGAGCGGTCCCAACTCCGCACAAGACAACCAACAATGGAACCAAACCCAACCCCCTTTCCATATTTTAATTCCTAAAAGCAGTCTAGGTGATCACGTTGGTCAGTTCTTGTTCTTAAGCACAATTCATAACAATAGAATCACACAGAATTAATACATCAATCCACGGCACACACAACATCATCACATCACATCCATCAACCAAGTCACTACCACAACCACAAGCACACAAACATTCACATTCATATCATCTAGGTGAGTTATTAGGCGCCAAGGAGTTATCCACACCACCACCGGCCGGCCGACGCACTTCCCTACCGCATGGGAAGTCCTCACGCTCCCCTACCGCATGGGGAACGCGTTCTCATTAACCATCATCACATCATCAATCTCATCATCAATCTCATCACTCCCTTGACACCCATGTCAAGGGGATCCACCCCAATGGATCAGACTCAACAACCAGTACCTCGGGTGGGGTAGTGTGGGCTCCTTCCGGTTCTATTTCCAACATACAATTCTCAACATCACATTCTCAACTCATACATCACATCTACTACCAACATACAACACAAATCAGCCACATCTCATTCATAGTCCATAGTTCACAACACATCTCGTCCTCCATGCCCCTGTCATGTTCACAGCACACACATCACAATCAATAGGATAACCGGCTAGCTCACCGGCCTCCCCCACCTACAAGTACAAGGGAAGCCATGTCATGAGTCTAGGGGTCACCCACCTGTTCCTCTTATTCAGAGCGACCCCACATTGGCAGGGCAACTCTCCTGCGTCCACAACCAGCAATTCATAATATCATAGCACCCGCACTCATTTCCCAACCATCCTAATTCTCATTTCTATGTCAATCCATTACTTAATTCACTTCAGTTCACACCCAACCCCAAATCATAGCAATCAACAACAACAATCAACCACGGCAATCATCAATAGCAATCAAGTACATTCACAGAATAGTTTATCCCCTTTTACGCTCATCATTTTCATGCATAACCTAGGTTTTGTCCTAAGTCCAATTGAAGCTCCTCACGCTGTCCAAACTACTTACACAACGCTAAGCCCTCACCTTAGCCTAGAGTCAGCCCCTGAATTATGTCCTAGAACATCCGTCTCGTCGTCCTGATTCCACCGGTCCTGACAGTTCGTCAAACTGAGCTCTGACGAAGGAGTTACGTCCAAAACTTTGATTTGCCACAAACTGCACTGCCAAACAGATCCTTAGCCCAAAATGTCCAAAACAACCCCAGACTCACAGAAATTGCATAATAGCCACTTATCTTTATTAAACTGCACAAATGGTCCCTAAACTCCTCAAAGCTTGCAAAAGAACCCTTCTTCTTCTACGATCAGCCACTCGTCGTCGGCTAGGTTCCGCCGCTTCCGGCCGTCGCCGGCGAGTTCCAAACTTCTTGGATCCGCTTCCGTCGTCTTCGGTTCTCTTCACGGCGTACTAGCCACACCGCCGACGCTCCGCTCCAGCCGCCGCCAGCCCAACCTAACTCCTCCGACTGCCGCGCTCCCACTCCGATTCGTACCAGCCGAAAGTCAAGTCCATCCCTTCTTCAAACCTTGAAACAAAGCCCTGCCGCCGTCCAATTCTCACACCGCCGCCTGGAGTTCCCGATTCTCACACCGCCGCCATCCCTATCTCGGGTCTCCTCCCAGCCGCTACTCACACCCTCTCTCTCTCCCCCGGGAACTGTGCAAACCGCCAACCCCCTCACAAAACCAACTCAAATGGCCGAATGGGCCTTAGGCCCAAGTTCCATTTCCTTAAGTTGAACGGGATGTGCAGCCCCTCCCTTCCATTAAAACAACAAGGCTTAAGCCTTAATCTAATGGGACACCAAGTGCTCTTTGGTCGGCCAATTGGTTCGACCAAACGGTTCGACCTACTAATTTAGAACTCGAACCCAAACAATTTAACTTGGAAATGAATTTATTACGTAAATCGTAATAATTTACCCTCACAAATTAATTGATTAAATTCGAATTAAAACCCTCAAAGTTTTAATCAACGGGGTTTAACCAAGAATTTTAAATTCTAACCGGTGACTCGAAACCGGGATGTTACAATGACCCTTTGGAGGAGGTGAGAGATGATTTGGAGATGCTTCAAGAAGAGGTGACACCGAGAGTGGAGCACTAAAGTGAACAACACCACTCTATTGTAGTCCCACCAAGGATTGTGAGTACTCTTCAATCTTCTTGTTTGATCATGAAGTACTTGTGTCAAGAGACGGACACAAGCTTCATAACCTCCCCTAAGGTGATAATGGAAGAGGAGTCGCGCATGTTTGAACCGGAAGACTCTTCGAGTAGCATCACCAACTTGGAGACTATGGAGCTCAATGGTGGCCCCCTACCATACTTTCTTCCTCAAGCTTCGAAACTCAAAGGTAGCAAGCCACCCCAAAGTATCAAGTGATATACAAGCATCATTGTGCATTGGCTAGTCTACCATTCTCCCAAGATGTTTCTTGGAGCTCAACTTTCATCATGGAAGAAGCTACTTGACATCAAGGAGGTACTAAGTTGGACACCATAACGCAGGTATCGTCGAGCTTAAGACGGTAACCAAACGCTTCTTGGGAGGCACCCCATGTTATCTTTACTTTTATTGCTCTTGTTTGCTCTTTTTCGTTTTTGTGTTGTTATAGCTTTTCGAATAAGTTTGGCAAGCAATTGGGATCACTCTTCACCAATGATCGTCATGGAACTCTTTCACCACTATTACGTCCTATGCTCCTCTCTACCAACGCGGTAACTTCGTTCCACCTTACCCTCTCTCTCTTGATCATTAAGGACAATGCTCATGTTAGTCGTAGGGGAGTTTGAGGTTTGGTGTGATTATTTGTCGGTAGAAGTCTAAGGCTATGGTTGATTTGCATGATCTTGATTGTTTCCAAATTCCTCTATTGTAGAATCATTCGGTTCTTGACTTTTGGTGTTTAATTGACTTCAAGCTTTCATAATGACGTTTAGACTGTTCTGCTTAGAGCCTATAACCAGCATGTTAGCACTAATGTCAAATGAGTCTAGGCCAGAACAAAGATTTTTTCACTCTTATATGATTGGTTTGATACGTGTTTTTGTACCGCTCGATAACACCGGTCTAAGATGATGAAGGCAATCAGAAATTTCACCCCTTTTCCATGTTTTTCATTCTCTTTTTGATCCCTCGTAATTATGGCTTGAGATTAGACAGAATCCAATTTGAAATCTTGTGTGGAAGTTGTAAGGGGCTAAGGATCAAGTGGCCGATTTGCAAAAGAAAATGCTCAAAAGAAAAGAAAAGCTAGGCAAGCTTGGCACCTAAGTGAAGTGTCGGGTTGAGCACTAGCAAAGGCAAAAGCTGTGAGCTAGGCAGGTTCAACACCTAAGTGAAGTGTTGGATCGAGCACTAGTATGCAGTAGAAAAAAAAAGAAGAAAAAAATGAAAAAGAAAAAAGAAAAAAAAAAGAGAGTTCTCAAATGTAGCCCTTGATCCTAGTCAGAGTTTGTAAAGTGCTTATCTAGAAGCAGATGAAGTCGAGTCGATAGCCACATCATGATCACTTACCACTTTCAAAATTCTCCTACTCCGCCTTATCCGTTCCATCTCCCGAGTTCAAGTCCTTCTAATTAGAGTTGGTGTTGTCAAGGTCGGTTTTTTTGTATCCCAATTAACCACTACTTGAAGTGTGCAGATATTAGTGAGGTCTAGACTTGTTTGGTTGACGTTCTTGCATGTGTTGGTTAAGTTTGTTCGTGGAACAGTTTAAGCCAAATTGTTATTGCTTGAATCTCAATGGGACCGATCTTGTCATTTGTGAACTTGGATGTTTTCTAATTCATTTGCTTGAAGACAAGCAAAGCTTAGTCGTAGGGGAATTTGATGTGACTATATTTGGTGCATTTTAAGCCTTCGATTAGCCTAAGGATTTCCCATGTTTGATCTCATTTTGCTATAATTAATATGCTTTTATTGAAGTTTTGTGCAAAGTGCTATTTTGTTGTCCAGTTGCCACTTTGAGGCCAATTCTGTGTCTATTGGAGTTATTTTCTTTGCATTTTCAGGATCTGCCATTGAAGTACTGGTGACAAGGAGTACGTAGGATCAAACGGGAGGTCAATCGGAGCTAGGACGGAGGAGTTATGGCTGATGCAAGATTGGAGAAAATGCAGCATTTCTAAAGGAGTTTTCGGCGAGAACTCTATGTTCTCGCCGAAAACTATGGGCCATTTGCAAACAGTGGAAAGCCAGATTTCTGCAGCCGATTCCTGAAGAAGTTTTCGGCGAAAATCTTCCAGAGTTTTCACCGAAAATGTATGAAGAAATTGCAAGCCGCTCGGTGTTTTTCAAAGATATTTTCGGCGAAAACTTCATAGGTTTTCGCCAAAAATTCCAGCCTTTTCCGGTGCAGTATATAAAGAAGAAAGCCGGCGAAAATTAGGGGGATCAATTCATTATTTTATAACACTCGAAACCCTCTTTCCCTTTTCTCTGAATTCTCTTCCATCACCTATCCAACATCAACCCTAGCTACTTCTGGTGCAAAATGGAGTAAGGAGCTTGGATTGAAGCCCACAACCTTGGGGAGAGGAGCTTGCAAGAAGAGGATTGCCATGGAGCTCTTGGTGACCATCTCTCCTTCTTTCTCTTTTGTACCCTTGGCCATGTGTGGCTGATTTCCTAGGTTTCCTTGGATTGATAGATAGTTATGCTAGGATAGAGGTTGATTGTACAAATTTGCCATGATTGATCTTGGATTGTAAGAAGATGATCTCTAGACTTGTTGTTAATTCCAAATTGTGTTATGGCTTGATTTGGTCTATCATTTGTGACGTAATGAATGAGAGTACTTAGATTACATGGTTTGTAGGTCTAGGGATTGAAGGGAGTGTGTTCTAAGAGATTAGATCATCTCAATTCAACCATAGTTGCATGATTTCTCACTTGTGCATTTTATCGAACACTTGGTGAGCATTAGGTTTTTCATTCAATTGAACTTTGATTAGTCTTTTGATGATTCTCTTAGTGTTAGGACATTGACATGAGAGTGTGGTGTCTAGCCTAGTGGTCATAGAGTCATAGGAGAGGGTTTTGTAGCTTGGCATTTCATCAAACACCTTTAATGCATCCTTATAGTCACTTAGCTTGAGAGCGAGAGCCTAGGTTGAATGGTTCTAGGATAGGGATTTAGTGCGACGAGAGTGCATTGAGTCTATAGAAGGGATTTGCGTGGTCATTCGATTGCAACCTCGATCATGTTTGGCTTGTTTGTGCTTTTGTTCCTCTTGAGCATGATAAATCTATCTTTCCAAGTGAACCTCCTTTATCTTTGATTTGCACCGCTTTGTTTGTTTGTTTAGTTTTTTTTATGTTTTCTTTTGTTCCTATTTCAAACTAAAACCAATTTCAAATGAATAGACCGTCCATGAACCGTGTGAGTATTAACTTTTGAGAGAGCCCTTTTGGAATACGACCTTGATAGTTGTGAGTTAAATCTCGCGCATCAGCGACCATTGCTGGCAAGAAGGTGGAACATTCTGATGAGTGTTTTCATTGCAAGCAAAAAGGCCACTGGAAGCGCAATTGCCCCAAATATCTGGAAGACTTGAAGAATGGATCGTCCACTTCAACAGGTATTTTGTCATATAACGACAAATCAACAAACTCTACATCTCTAGTATACAGATACTAGTTTTGTCACTGACATATTGCATTGCATATGTAGGGACAAAGAAGAAGTAGAGAATTGGCAATAGGAAAAGATGCGTCTTAAGCATGACCAAGGTGTTGGCGCATGGCAACCATTAAAGATGGGAGATTGCAGTTTATCTTTTTTCCTTGAGGATTTATTTTAGAACTTGATAATTGTTATTTTTTCTACTTAAGACCAGAACACATAATATCATTGATCGTTTTCGGATTCAGATTGATATTGAATTTTTATTTTGGATTATTTATTGATCAGAAAATAAGACTTTGTGTTTTGCCAAATGATTGTTGATGTTGAAAATTTTTCAACTTGTTGTCGTGCATAACAAAATACGCGAATTCAGAAATGGTGATTTCTTTAAAATTCCACGAGCAAGTGATCTTTAGATAACTTTCATAATGATTGTATTCTACAAACATCAATGGCTCGTGGACACCCTCAAAACTTGAATTATGGTACAATGGAAAATCTAATGTGATCAAACCATACTTAACCAAATATTCAAAGATTTGATAGTGAATTCGCAGTCTTCCAAATACTTCCCAGGAAGGAACGTTCTACTACAAACTCACACTGAAATAGAACTTCGTCTAAGTCTACTGAAAAGATACCTTATGGGTTGGTAAAGTACCAATGATATCTTTTCTAAGAGTTTGGGGTCGCAAACTTTATGTTAAGCGTATGCTTTT
Source organism: Linum lewisii (assembly GCA_034768395.1). Classification (NCBI taxonomy): domain Eukaryota; kingdom Viridiplantae; phylum Streptophyta; class Magnoliopsida; order Malpighiales; family Linaceae; genus Linum; species Linum lewisii. Next base: position 15,336,558 of record CM068299.1, read on the forward strand.
CGATAAACTAGCACCAAAATCAGACAAAGTGCCTATTTGTAGGTCATCCTAAAGAGATGAAGGGATATTACTTCTACAACCCTCAAGAGAACAAAGTTTTTGTTGCTTGTGATGGTGTCTTCTTGGAAAATGAGTTCATTTTCAAGAAAACAAGTAGGAGAAATATTCATCTTGAAGAAACTCAAGATGATGAGCAACAAATGGATACTGATCCAATTTCATCTAAGAACCCGATTGAATAAGAAATTGTTCAAAACGGTGAAGATGTAGAGGAAACGCCAAAGGATGGGCGATATACTCAAGTTGTTGTTGTTCACCCAAATTCGTTAGTCTAAATGGACTAGAATTCCATCTAAGAAGATTTGCAATCTTCGTTATGACTGGAACTCTAGACATCTTGCTTCTTGAAAGTCAAGAACCAATAACCTACAATCAAGCAATGACGAGTTCAGACTCCCAATCCTGGCAAGAGGCTACGATTTTGATCCATTCGGATTATCCCATTGATTGTTGCATTTCATGATTATGAATATGGCAGTTGGATATCAAAACCGTCTTCCTGAGTGGCCTTTTGGAAGTGGATGTGTACATGACACAACCAATAGGTTTTGAAGATCCTAAAATCTTGGGAAAGTATGCAAACTTGAGAGATCCATGTATGGACTTAAGTAAGCATCAAGGAGTCAAAATCTCATACTTGATGAAGCTCTCAAGAAAATTGACTTCATCTTATGTATAGAGGAAACTTGTGTCTACAAGAAATTCAGTGGGAGCAATGTAGTTCTTTGGTCTTGTATGTAGATGACATACTTCTCATTGTAAATGATTTTCAATGAAAGACCTGGGTAAGATGAACGTACACATTGGGTATCAAGATCTATAGAGATAGATCAAGAAAGCTCATTGGTCTATGTCAAGAGACTTATATTGATAAGGTCTTTAACAGGTTCGATATGAGCGAATCTAAGAGAAGATATCTTTCTATGAACCACGACATACACCTCAGCAAGTAGTGTCGTGCACACAAGCTGAGAAGGAGAGATTATGTGTGTTCTATATGCTTCAGATATAGAACCATCATGTATGTCATGACATGTACTCGACTTGATGTTGCATATGATTCAGTCATAAGTAACATATTCCGATCAAATCCATGTGAGCTTCAATGGATTGTTGCCAAAAAATCATCCTTAAGTATCTAAGTAAGAACCAAGGATTATTTTTCTGGTGATTGGAAATTAAATGGGGTTGAAAATTAAATGTGATGGTGATGCCAACCATTTGAATAATCGTGATAACACGTAGTCAGAATCCAGATACGTCTTCATGGTGATGAAGGAGTAGTATGCTGGAAGAGTACCAAATGGATTTTGGTGGCTCAATCTTCTACAAATCAGAGTACATTGTTGCAGCAGAAATGACAATGTAAGCTATGTGGATCAATAAGTTTCTGACAGAGCTTGAGGTGGTTCCTTCACGCCAAAAGAAAGTAGGTCTTCATTGTGACAACAATGGAGCCATTTCCTAGTTGAAGGAACCAAGCCCCAAGGCTAGGTCAAGCCACATTGATACGAAGTGATATTTACTTCAAGACTATGTGGAGAAACACTTGATCAGATTGTGCAAAGTTTTCAATAGATGACAAGTTGGTTGATCTGTTGACTAAGCCTCTAAGCGGTGCTAAGCATAAGTAGCACAACTTGGCAAAAGGACTCGGACAAGTTGTTGGAGATTGTCTTGGAAGACCTTGCTTAGATTTGATGTATACATTATGTAAAAGAGTTTATTACATGAGATGTATGACATTGGAGTTATTATTTCAAGAGGAAATATGTTTCCTTCTCATTTGATTTTGGCTTAGAATCAAATGAAATGTTCAATAGTTGAGTAGTGTTCAATGGGATCATCACCACAAGTCGCTGATGCATGAAACCCCATAAGTGAACTGAACCTCTCAAGCTATGTTTTGTCCCTAGTCTGGAGTTGTTAAACTGAACATAAACGAACTCCCATAAAAGACTAGTTTGTATGATGGTTGTGATAGTCGCGAGTTTCACGGACTATAGAGACAAAGTGTTGTCCTGCCATATACATGGGTATGTATAAGTGTTGCATACTGGACATGACCTGCTTTGGAAAGTAACCCAAGACTTTCTAAAGTTATACACTTCTAGTGGATTCCTCCGACATGAGTATGGTATGACCTCATTCAATGAGTGACTCACCTTTGATTCTGTCAAACGCTCACCTGAATAAGGAGTTATAAAGGCATTGTTTTCAGGGTAGTCATGATTTGAGTGGGAGCATGATCGATACAAGACTGGAGATGTCTCTCCTGCTGCAAGGCAGGATACGATGACCCGCGCCCCTTGTAGAGTGAGAACTGTGGAAATTCATGGCCATGCTCAAATGGATTGTTGGTACAATCATTTGTTTTAAAAACAGTTCAAGAATCTCAGTGGCAAGTAGAAATATTTTGAGCTATAAGTGAGTAACCGCTCCATGTTATCACGTTCTCAAAATGGTCGACCAGGAGACACAGGAAATCTTAACGTGCGGACTTGTCCCTCGGCCAAGTGGGAGACTGAAGGATTTATGTCCATCGGTCCAAATCCGCATAGAAACTAGTTAAGTGTTGGACCTGATTAATAGAATTAATTCGGGCCGGTTAGGGATTAATATGTCTTGCTAGAGACCAATATTAATTAGTGGTTTGGGCCACGGCTAATCGGACCAGGTTCTACAAGGTCACACGCCTATAGTATGGACCGGATCATTAATTGGCCCAATCCATGGTGGATTGGGACTACTGGGCTGGCGGCCCATTAGGGTTAGGAAGGGATTAGGGTTTCTGCCGTAATCCTATAAATAAGACTGCTAGGGTAGCAGTCAATCCTAAGCCGAATACTCTTTCTCTCCGGAGAAAACCCTAGCCGCCATAACCCTACAGACCGTTCTTCGACCAGAAGTTCTAGCAAGCTTTGGCGAGGAAGATCCGGATCCCAGCTAGCGTGGACTAAGTAGAGGAGCTACATTTGAAGCTCTCAGGATCGATCTGAAGGCTACGGGAGGTATTAGGTTTCGAGCTAATATCACGCTTCAAGAGGTTTGTCGTGATAACTCTCTTTGTTATTGATTTATATGCAATCGGGCTGATCTAGGTTGTTAGATGTTATCATATTTTCGCTGCGATTCTGGTTTATGCATCTAACGTTTTCCTTCAGCAACACGGTTTCCTCCCTGTATGTGTGGGTGAATTCCACCCTCCAGTTTCGCCTGCACATCCTCCAAATATGGTGCAGCGTTTGGCTGTGCCTACCATCCGAATCAGGCTCTCCCTGAATAGTGGCAATGGCAGCTAAAGAATCCAGCTGAATGTTTACTTTCCTTGCTCCGATGTTCCACGCATATTCCATGCCCAAGGCTGCCGCCCTAAGTTCGGCACACATAATCGTGCATCTTCCAACTAATGAATTTTATTCATATGCATTGATCAATCGTAAATCAAATTCAAATTTGGTGGAAAATTTATTTACGGTGAGTAAATCTAGAGTATCCAGAATTTAATAATGTATTGTGATGCAATCTCATTTATATGAGTATATTATTATTAATCTTCGATTTAACAAATTCCTTCTACGATATAGCAATTATGGAAGTCCATTCATTAATTTCGCTTTAATTTATTTTCTTTTATGGTATAAAAATTGGATTAATTACTTTAAAATAATTTGTATTTGTAACTAATATGGTCTCTATATTGTTTTTAGAATTAATACCTTTCCTTTTGAAAATTTGAATTTTATCAAGATTTATGAGTAAGAAATTTTGATATTTGTTCTTATAGTCAAACCATTTCTAAAATTTTAAATCTTTCCATTTTGGTCATTATCTCTCCTCCTATATAAATCACACTATTCTTTAAAAAAATTCAACAAAACAAAAACAAAATTTCCAAGATATCCTTCGATCTACTTCCTCTAGCAACAATGAATAGCATAATAAACAATGTGGCTCCCAATCGGGCTAAGAGAGGAGCATCTAGTTCAATCTCCAGACGAACAATCAACAATGTCACTAGGTGCAAGGACTTCATGTCCTTGCCAGTAGATGTGGTTGAAAATATTCTTGATTTTCTTAACTACAAGCAGTTGACCCAGTTCAGCGTTGTAGCCAAGCCATTTAGGTAAAACTATTTATGAAGTTTTTGAATTATATTCAATCATGGTACCGTTACAATTTTAATTGATGTTTGATAATACATATATGTGTCCATAATAACTAAATTTATATATCTATTTTTTTAGGTATTGTTTTAATAATGGCAAAAAATTGGATTTTGACTTGTCCTTTCAGAAAAGGTTAGCAAATAGGGACCAATACATGTACGTAGTGGGTCAAATTATGGAGCAACACGATGGTCTACATATAAAATCATTAAAACTCTCGTTTGCTCCAACAAACCACGCTGCTAATCAAGCCTTGGTCAATCGCTGGATCACCAAGGCAGCGCAAAAGGGAGTCGAGGAGCTTGACATCGTTTTCAATAATGGGTCACAACCATTCAGGTACGGGTGTCACTGTTTGATAATCATAATGCCTGTTTTACTTTGCATGATTTTATTAATTTGATTCACTACGATCAAGATATTGGTTTAATAATTTCGGTTTGATGAATATTGTTTTAACCAACACATATAAATAAAAATTAGATTGTTGATTATTTTTTAAGTGGTATAAAATTTATTTCATGTTTGCAATATTTTTACAAATGAATCACTAAATAAAAAATAGAAAATGATATTATGGAAACGTACATAAGTTTTGGATATATAAATTAACCATCAACCAAACCAAATAAAAGTATAATATGTTAATTACTTTTGATGTTGATATGGTCCATTAAATAATAGATTTGGTGATTTACCTTCACCATTGATTATACTAAATTAATAAATGTCATTGAAATCAAACCATAGGTTGAACCGAGCGAATATTCAATCATTTTTCAAAAACCTATTGTAATATTCGTATTTTTATAGATATATATGAAAAATATCTTTAATTTCCATCGAATTTCGCCATTTTAATGCTATATGATTTGGTATATTTTAAAAAAACACATATTGAAGTTTTCTAGTCCAATCAACATATCTGATTTGATTCTCAATTGTAATAACAATAAAATTAACCAATTTGACCATCATATGTTTCAGGGTGATGTCCGACCTACTACAAATCGAGAGCCTTGAAATCCTTCGACTCATGTTTGTCAATCTCGGATCACCGACCGAGAGTTTCCAAGTCACTGGGCTCCGATTCCTGAAAGTATGCTCTATGAAAAGGATGAGCATTGATTTGTTCCTCCTAGATGCCCTATTAAATCAATGCCTAGAATTGGAGAAACTAGAAATCATCAATTGCTCCACTCCCTCGAACATGAGATTTTCTGCCGACAAATTGATGAAATTTAGACTCGCCAATTGCAGAAATTTAAGAGAAATCATTCTAGAGGCACCATCACTAATTGCTATCCACTACACGGGCCATCTTCTCGCATTTAATTTTGAAAATGTTTGAAGCTCGTCGATTTTATGCGCGACCTGATTCCAACTCGATGGTAAAATACTTATTTCTCAAGCAACAAATCAATAAAATCATTATCAATTTTTTTATGTTTCTTTTAGGTTGGCCTTAGAGGTTAACCATATCCTGTTTGACAAACTCATGTCTAGCCTTTCTAAAATCGAGGTCATGACCACTACGAGCAGATTGTTGGAGGTATGAGTACTTATATTTTCTCCAATTTGATAGTTTGATTCTATTATTAATACTTATTTTTATCATTACTAAAGATTGTGCACGAAAATCGTCAAGTCAGGAATGATAAATCATTTATACGATTTATCAATGGTTAAAGAAATTCAATTGACCCGTGAAGGATCAGCACATGCAATATGTACACGATTAATTATTTTCTTTGTAAGTTCTCTTGTGTAGAGAGAATCTTCATCGACGTTCGTGGCTGGATTCAGGTATTCAAGTTAACCGAGTGATCTTTTTCGAGTTTTGTATATATATATTGTGTTTTTCGATGAAAAATATATTTTTAATTTTTTAACATTATTAGTTAGCTACCATATATGTTAATAAACAAATTGAACAACAAATACATGAATCAACCACATCTAAATATTTACTTTATATAGTAATGGGAAGGTTTATTATTAATTAGTTTCCATATATTTATGTTGACAAAATCAAAAATGAAATATCACCCTTTGTTTTGTAATCCTATGTAAAATAATAATTACATGTTTAAATAATATTTCAATATTACTTTGCATAAAATGAAAATAGTTTCATAAAATTTGAATATTAGTCAACTACAATATATATTTATACAAATCAAATTAATCATGTAACAATATATTTTTAATATATTTTCATATATTAAAAGAATGTAAATTTTTTCTAACTTTTATTTCATTTTTTCAAGGACATACATCCCTTTCAGCACCAAAATCCACCTCAAATGATATTAAACGAGGACGAAGGTGGTGAGGACCAACCGGAGTAGCAACAACAGGATGATTTGGCAGAGATGCTAGAAAATCAAGTCAATCAGGTGGTAGCCCCGAGCTATCCGCACCTACAACAACTAAAGCTAAATGGTTTCCGATTCAAACCGGACGAGATGAGGCTATTATGCCACTTTTTGCAGAAGGGAAACAACCTGAAGACAGTGGCTATCTTCACAACATCGCCGTGCCATTGGAATCCTATTTTTCCCGACGTGGATCTGTTTAATCAGTATCATCGACTATGGATGTCGTCTCCAAATGTGCGGATCAGGATCTTTCAGCATAGTCAAAATAAACAGTTTTATCCAGCTACTCACCCCAAGAACTGGTACAAGAGTTAGGATTTGAGTTTTGTGTTGGGGATTTGGTATTTGGGTTTGATTTTGGGTTGTTCTCTTTCACATAGTCTTCCAAATTCAATTCTAAATTTTTTGTACCCTTACAAGTGTATCTAGGGTTATCAAAAAAACAAGTGTATCTATAAAAATTGAAAATCATTATTATGTCCAAATTACCATACAGGCCAAAGCCCGTTATAATCCACCAACGTAAGAATCATGGGCCCAATTATAACGACCCAATTCGATGAAGCCCAAATTCATTAGCAGGAACGTTCCACTTTCCAGCGCCAATTCCTTCATCTCCCAAATTCTCGTCCATAGCCACATAGGCTGAGAAATAGGTTACGGTTAATTGCTGAAATTGATTAACTGACCGATTTCGGTTAACCATCGGTTAACTGATTTGAGTTTTTGTCCGGGTGGCTGTCAAGGATTTCTTAGGTGGCCAGTCAGCGGTTAAATGGCGGTTAACCGCCAGTTAACCTGTTGAAATTTTGGATTTCATGTTAGTCACATGATGTATGTGACTTGGTTGGTTAAGAATACTTAGGTTATTAATATTATAATTCATAGCAACACTAAAATTAGTGAGGGCTTGAATGGTAAAATATATTAATAAACCAAAGTTTCTAATTTGATATTGGATCTTGAATTTTCAAATTTTGAATTTCTGCGGTTTGAAAATTTGGTTAGATTTGAAATCCAAATGAACCGATTTTTGGTCTAATTTTTGGACCGGTTTAGGGCTGATTTTGGGGCATTATTGGGCTGGTTTCTTGGGACAAAATAAAGCCCAATACACTCTCATTTTTTCCGCCAAACATGATGTTGGGTAGGGAGGGAAAATGTGATTTTTCATTTGATTTGAATGAAAGGGTGTGTTGATCTATGGATGGATGAACCAACACACCTCTTCACTCTCATACCCCTTCATGGACTATATAAAGAGGTCTCCTCCTCATTTCTCAAACACACCAATTCACACATCTCCATCTCCTCTAAAAAATCTCAAAGGCTCTTCAATTTCATAAGCCTTGATTTTGAAGGTATTAGTAGTTTTATCCTATAAAGGAATTCCTTGTAACCCTAGGCTTTGGAAAAGGGTAGGAATATTCTTTATGGAAAGTGAGTTCGTTCACGACTCTACTATAATCCGAGTCACAACTTGGTTCGAGTTGATTACAAGCCAAATCCTCTCTACTTTTCGACTAGAGTGTCGTAAGAGAGCGAATTATAAGGTTGAAGGGACTTAAGTGATCATGCGATCCCCCTTTCCAATCTGGGTACACGAACTCACGTCGTGTATTGTCAACAAGAATTCATTCTTAGGAAAGTCCTCACTTTCCGTACTCGGTAAATCGAAGCGTAGGTTCCAACATAACCATGCTGGCTGATTTTGACCGAAGTTGCTAACTATATAACTAATAATTAACTTGGGCTAGGAAGTGGGAATTACAAAAATTAGGGTTCACTAGTTCAACTTCAATTCATTTGTCAACTTCTCCTCTCTGCGTCTCTTTGGTTTCCGCCGCGACGATCGTTGTCTTGAGAGCTTAAAGTTGAGCGCTACTAGGAGAAATTGGCGTTGCTATTGCTGCTCGACGTCACATTCCTTGTCCCGCTTCCTTCGTCGTAGTTTCACCTCTAATCGCTCAAAGGTAAAAAGAAGCTTGTCTTTTTCTCCGTTGTTCTCTACTGCTTGTGCTGTGTTTCTTCACTACTTATCCTTGCTCTGAGTTGTCGGTTGAATTGTAGACTGTGAGACATTCTGAATCTACGATTGACCTATTCGTTGTGTTCTGAACAGGTTGTCTAGCTACCCCTTCGAACCCTAAATCATAATTATACTCCTTCCTCTCCTCTACTTTAGATGTTATACCATGTAGATGGCTGAGTTAGGAATGGGGGCAAGGGTTTAGGTTTTGTTGAGTTAGGAATGAGAAGACCTTACGATCTAGAAAGAAAAGAAAAATGACATTTTTGATAAGGTATACTTTTCTATCTCTCTGTTGGAGTAAGGATGGTTGAAAGTTGCTTATGTAAATAGTAAGGATGGTTGAATTTGGATTGAGATTGAAATGTTGACTTTTGGTTGATGCAGGAAGATGATATACTTTGTCAGTAGATTAGCTTACACGGGACTGAGAAGTAAGAACTTAGAAGCAATATGAACGAATGATTCTTTCTGTTTTTGTTCAATGATTTGCTTGAATGAAGACTTAAACAGTTTGTTTGTGTTGCGGCTGGGCGATTATGCAGGAAGATGATATACTTCGTCAGCGGATTTGCTTACATGAGACTGAGAAGTAAGAACTTACACTACAAAAAACAGGGGAGTTTGCGTCGGTTGAAACGAAAGTGGATAGCGTCGGTCGGTCAAAGGCCGACGCTAAATACAATGTGAGTGTTGACCCGCGTAAATGGCGTCGGTTGATTAACGACTGACGCTAAATGTGGAACCTAGCCCGACGCGAAAATGGAAATCTGACCAGATATGCTGGTCGAACCAACGGGTGAGTTGGCGTCGGTTATAAGAAAGTATTTTGTGTTGGTTGTAGACCGACGCCATTGGCACGGGTAGGGCTGCAAATGAGCCGAATCGAGTCGAACTCCTCCAGGCTCGAGTTCGGCTCGTTTAATTTTTGCTCGGCTCGAGCTCGGCTCGGATTCGAATCGAGCTTCGAATTGAGCTCGAGTTCGATTCGTTAAGAATTTGCTCGATTCGGGCTCGGCTCGAGCTTGATTCGAGCTCGTTCGTTAAGTTCAGTAAACGAACCTTGAAACGAGCCAGAGCTCAAGCTCGATTCGAGTTCGTTCGTTAAGATTCGTAAACGAACCTTTAAACGAGCCGACCCGTTTAATGTGCTAATTCGAGCTCGTTTAAAAAAAGTAAGCTATTTTTGTGGGATAAGTTTATGAATATAAAATTAGGATTAACAGATGAATTTAAAATTATGATTAAATTAGGTGGAATCGTTGAATAAGTTTATGAATTTTTTTTGGTGACTTGTCCTAATTCTATTTTTTATATTATTCAAGTTTCCAATAATTAATAAGGCATGATCTATTTATTTATTTTTAAATTTTAACTTATAATTAATAACCTCATAAACTCACGAAAAATTATATTTTAAATATAAAAAGTCTAATCTAAATTATAATTAATGAACACATCAACTTACTAAAAAAAAACTTCCTAAACTCTATAGCGACAATTCATATCAACATAATCTTAAACCATGAACCCTAAGTTATAATGTCAATTCATATCAATATAACCATAAGTTCATATACACTAAGTCTATAACGTGTTATTATCAAACTCTAATTCACTAAACTGTATAACGTGTTATAGTGAGACCCTAATTCACTACAATTTATAACACATCAAACGTTTGATAGATAAACATAGTTATGAACTATGTTAATGGACCCTAAATCAATATTTACATCTTAACAATCAACATTGTTTAGTTATAACGTCAATTCATATCCACGTAATCCTAAACCCTAAACTCTAAACGCGAAACCCGAAACACTAAACCTAGTAAGATGTAATGTCAATTCATATCAATATAATACTAAGTTCATATACACTGTCTATAACATGTTATTATCAAACCCTATATCGCTATAGTATATAACGTATTTTTGTGATATTGTCAATTCATATCTACATAATATTAAGTTCATAACACTAAGTCTATAACGTGTTATTGTCAAACCCTAATTCACTATACTATATAATGTATTATCGTAAAACTCAATTCACTAAACTTATCATTTGTTATGAACCCTAATTCATTGAACTTTATGATATGTTAGCATGCCAAGCCAAATATGCAATAGATAATTTAAATATATCAACAAATCAAAAGCCCAACTATATATTGATCATGTCTAATTGCCTTGCTCGACAAAATAGTTTTTTTCTACACATAATCCAAATTTAGTGGTAAAAGTGTGATTCGTTCGATTAACATTTATAGTAGTTAAATGATATTGTTACAAATATGTTAATTAGCATTAATTCTATCAATGCGTTCATGAACATATAACCTATATAAACGAAATACTTCACAAACTCTTATCGAACATGTTCACGAATGTTATTAACGAGCTTGTTCGCGAACTCTTATCGAACATGTTCGCGAATATAGTTAACTAGCTTTTTCACGAACCTATAAACGAACCAGTTCACGAACTGTTACACGAATATGTTCGCGAATATCATTAACGAACTGTTCGTGAATAATAAACGAGCCTGTTCGCGAACAAGGCTCGTCGAGCTTCCGAACCGAACATGTTCGCGAACAAGCCGAGCCGAACCCCACTAGGTTTGGATTCAGCTCGTTTATAAACGAACCTGTTCGCGAACATGTTTGCTTCGAACCGAATCGAGTCGCGAACGCATTTATCCCGAACCAAACGCCGAGCGAATCTCGAGTGGCTCTGTTCGTTAACAGCCCTAGGCACGGGTAAATAGCGTCGGTCGACGCCCGACGCCAAATACAATTCATATAAAAAATGCAGAGTTACGAAACCGACTCATTTCTTTCAACACCTTCATTCGCCGATCTCTCTCTCTCTCTGAGAACGGAACCCTCGCCGCTGCTCTCTTTGCCGCCCGTCTAGCCGCCGTTCAGACGACGTCGCTCGCACGCCGCCGGTCAGACGCCACCGCTCACATGCCGGCGCTCTCCTCTCCGATTTCTCTCTCCGTAGAAGGCTAAAATCGTCGCCACTCTCCTCGGCGCCGCTCCCTCACCGCCGCTCTCCTCGTCGCCGCTCATCTATAGCTTCAAGGTGGGGTTTGTGTTGATTTTGCTCATTTTTCATATTCGATTTAAAATTCTGCCCTAGGTTTTTGTGGTTTGTCTGGTTAGATGGTTTCTCGAATTAATGAAATTGTGGTTTGTCTGGTCAGATGTTGTACAATCTCCATTACTAGGAGCTCCGACTCAAACATCAGTTCGCGTACTTAGAAGTCTACAGGTCAGTGATCTGAATGAATTTCTGATTGAATTTATGATTGAACACTCTTTCCGACTCGATGCTCTGACTGAATCTGATTGATTTTTTTATGTTCGAATTTATATTTAACTGCTGTTTGGTAATGAATTTTTTATGTTCTGATTGAAGGTAGACACACAATCAGAAGCTTTGAAAGCCTACTGCTCTCTTCTTCTTCTTTTGACAAGGTATGTTGTCTTCATAGTGAATTAATATTTTTATGATTGTGTACCTTCAAAGGAATGTCGTATTCATAGTTTTATGCGGAATGTCGTTTAATGTGGATGAGAAAGTTTAAGAATAATCTTGGTGGTGTTTAATGCGATTATCTTGCGGGCTATAATTGGTGTTTAATTGTGTGTTGAATGTGATTTTCTAACTGGTGTATAATTGGTGTTCATATCCATGGATCTAATATTTTCTTATAACCGGTTAAGATTAGTTTCTTATAACATGTTAAGATTAATTTCTACTAATGTTCGTTTGTTAGTAGTTCATCATTAGCTGTATGTATGATTAGTGTGATTCAACCTGTTAAGATTAGTTTATAAATTTTGAGTAATTTTGTAGGAACATGTATGCTTGCCTCTGCCTATGCCTCTGATAATTGATAATTTCTTATAACATGTATGCCTATGACTCTTATAAAATGTAAGCATATATAGTGATAATTTCTTACAAATACTAGTTAATAGTCTATTCTTAGCTTAACTACTTTTTTTTTCGAAAGTGCTTAGCTTAGCTACTTATTAGGTACTGTATAGTCACTACAAAAATCCGCTTGTTTAGCGTCGGTCAGAAACGCTGGATAGCGTCGGTCATCGACCGACGCTAAATATTTAGCGTCGGTCAAAAAAACGACGCAAAATGTAGCGACGCTAAATTTTAGCGTCGTTTCTTTGGCGACCGACGCTAAAATAAATCACGACCGACGCTAAAAATGGGTTGACCGAATGGGTGGCTGATCAACCCAATTTTTATTTTTCATTTTTGTTTATAATTTTTGTTTTTTTCGTTTTTCATTTTTAATATTCGTTTTTATTTTTTATTTTTTCCAGATCTGGGTTTTGACCGGTGAATCTGAAGAGATTGCTGACCGGCGGATCTGGAGAGTGCGGCGGAGAGGTTGTGGATCTGGAGAGGGTGGCGGTTCTGGATAGGATTGAGAAAGGTGGTGGCTGACCGACGGATCTGGAGAGGAAGGGCTGGTGGTGGAGGGCTGGTGGTGGTGGAGGGCTGGTGGTGGTGGGGAGCTGCTGGTGGTGGGGAGCTGGGTGGTGGTGGAGGGCTGGTGGTGGTGGAAGGCTGGTGGTGGTGGGAGAAGCCTTGAAGGAGGAGCTGGTGGTGGGAGGATCCTTAGAGGAGGTGGTGGTGGTGGTGGGAGGAGCTGGTGGTGATGGGAGGAGTTGGTGGTGGTGGGAGGAGCCTTGGAGGAGGGTTTGAGAGGGTTGAGAGAGTGGAGAAGGGTTTGAGAGAATTGAGGGGGACAAGAGGGTTGAGAGAATGAAATTTCCGTCTGTTTGGGGGTTTAAATAGGTCCGGAATTTAGCGTTGGTCGATGACCGACGCTAAATCATGTCGGTAAGCGACACTAAATTTGGTTTTGGGCAAGGGCTCCGTTTCTGACCCAAAACCAAATTTAGCGTCGGTTTTGGTCAGAATTTAGCGTCGGTCGATGATCGACCGACGCTAAACCCTTGGTCAAACGCGAGTCAAGGGTTTAGCGTCGGTTTTTGGTCGACCGACGCTAAGCCCTTCCCCTTCAAGCGACGCTAAACCCCCTTTTTTTTGTAGTGAGTATATCCTACAACATATTATCTTTTTGATTACATTAATTAATGTAGATTGGGATTTCCACCGTTGAACACTTCTGCTCTAAACTAAATCAGGTAGATCCCAATGGACAAATCTTCGATATACGAACCGAGATTGTCACCGGAGTATATGGCTGGCTTAGAAAGCTTCTTGAATTTTGCTTTCTCCAATAACAATGGAGGGGAACAAATTCTCTGTCCCTGTCCAAAATGTGGATTTAAGAAATGGCTATGTAGGGATGATGTTTACGAACATTTACTTCGAAAGCCATTTCCTCAAGGCTACAGTATTTGGGATCGACATGGAGAGCGTAATTTCGCATCGTCTTCTGAGATTAATCCACCTACAAGGGTTCATAACTATGATCCTACAGGATCCCTCCGTGCAATGATTAATGATGCTTTTGGTGTCGTTACTGAGGAGGTACCCGAGACTACTGATGATTTTGGTGTCGTTACTGAAGATATAAACGAGGATGATCAAATGAATGAAGATAATGGTCCCATGCTCGAATACAGTAACATGAACATCCCTCATGACATGGAGGAGCCAGTTGATGAGCCGGTAGAGGAGAATATTAATTTGAGGGATTTACTACAAGATGGGGAAACAGCATTATACGAAGGATGTACAAAGTTCTCAAAACTATCCTTCATTTTAAGGCTTTATCATATCAAGGGGATGCATAACATCAGTGACAAAGCAATGTCGATGATTATTGAGTTGTTGCACGAAGCTTTTGGGTTTGCCAACATACCACCAACAGGATACAGTGCCAAGAAAATGATCAAAAATCTTGGTCTGGGGTACACTAAGATTGATGCCTGTGCGAATGACTGTATGTTGTATTGGGGGAATTCCTTGAAAGAGACTGTTTGCAGAATTTGTAAGTAGTCTAGATACAAGGATGATGGTGGTGATGGTGGTGATGAGGTAGTTGCTGGAAGTAAGAAGACACGAAAGGCGATGAAAATATATCGCTACTTTCCTCTAATTCCAAGACTGAAAAGATTGTTCATGTGCCCTACAACAGCTGAGAGCATAGTGTGGCATTCTACAGAGAGAAGTACTGATGGAATGTCACGACATCCACCAGACGGTCAAGCGTGGATTGACTTTGACACTAGGTATCCTGAGTTCGCTTCAGATCCTAGAAATATTAGATTTGGTCTGGCTACTGATGGTTTCAATCCTTTTGGGAATATGAGCCTTAGTCACAGCACTTGGCCAATTATACTTATGCCGTACAACACGCCTCCTTGGGAATGTATGAAATCAACAGGTATGATGTTATCTAGTATTAATCCAGGAAAGAAAGCTCCTGGAAATGATATCGATGTCTACCTGCAACCTTTAATTGATGAGCTAAGAATGTTGTGGGAAGGCGTAGAAGCATATGATGCAGTGAAGAAAAAACCATTTTGTTGAGGGCAGCTTTAATGTGGACAATAAGCAATTTTCCTGGACTTAGTTTATTATCTGGGTGGAACACTTATACAGGTCAGGCTTGCCCCACTTGTAATTTCGACCAAGAACCGTTATGTTTGGCGGGAAGTGGGAAAAATTGTTTCATAGGAAGTCGGCGTTTCTTACCTGCAGAACACCCTTTTCGTTTGCAGAAAACCAAATTCAATGGTGACATTGATTTAAGGGAGCCGACCAAACTATTGTCTGGCACTGAAATTTTGAGCCAAGTTGAGAACATCAATTTCACTTTTGGAAAGACGAATGAGAGTGACAAAGGTGGACCAGCTAAGAAGAAGTCAAAAAGTGATGGAGGAAACAAAAGAAGGCAGAACAGTGGAAGAAGAAGAGTTGTTTCTTCCAGTTACCTTATTGGGAGTTCAATAAGTTGCGACACAATCTTGATGTTATACACATAGAGAAGAATCACTACAAAAAAAGGAGTATTTAGCGTCGGTCGGCACGAAAGTATTTAGCGTCGGTTGGACAAACGACCGACGCTAAAACGTTGCCTCGCGTTTGACCGACATTTAGCGTCGGTCGACGGTCGACCGACGCTAAATGACTGACGCTAAATCTGGTTAACGGTTAGAAAAAAAAATCTGCATTTAGCATCGGGCGTTATTCAATTTAGCGTCGGTCATCGACCGACGCTAAATACACACACCTATTTCCACCCTAACCCTAAAAAAATCTGCATTTAGCGTCAGACGTTTTTCAATTTAGCGTCGGTCATCGACCGACGCTAAATACACACACCTATTTAAACCTCTCAGTCACCACCCTAACCCTAAATCCTTCTCCTCTCTCTCCTGAAACTCTCCCACCTCTCTCAAAAACCCCTCAACCCCTCATCCTCTCAACTCCCTCCCCCCTCCAAACACCACCACCGCCGCCGCCCCTCCCTCCAAACACCGCCGCCGCCGCGCCCCTCCCTCCAAACACCCACCCCCCACCCCGCCGCCCCTCCTCCAAACACCACCACTGCGCCCCTTCCTCACATCACCCGCCGCCGCCCCCTCCCTCCAAAAACCACCGCAGCCGCCGCCCCTCCCTCCAAATCACCCCGCCGCCGCCCCTCCTTCCAAACACCACCGCCGCCGCCGCCCCTCCCTCCAAATACCACCGCCGCCGCCCTCCCTCAAATCACCCACCGCGCCCCTCCCTCCAAACACCACCACCGCCGCCCCTCCCTCACATCACCACGCCGCCGCCCCTCTCTCCAAACACCACCGCGCCGCCGCCCCTCCCTCCAAACACCACCGCCGCCGCCGCCCCTCCCTCCAAACACCACCGCCGCCGCCGCCGC
This sequence comes from Linum lewisii, assembly GCA_034768395.1. Taxonomy (NCBI): domain Eukaryota; kingdom Viridiplantae; phylum Streptophyta; class Magnoliopsida; order Malpighiales; family Linaceae; genus Linum; species Linum lewisii. The sequence goes on from CM068299.1 coordinate 15,353,084, forward strand.
CCCTCCCTCCAAATCACCCACCGCCGCCCCTCCCTCCAAACACACCACCGCCGCCCCTCCCTCCAAACACCACCACTGCCGCCCCTCCCTCACATCACCCCGCCGCCGCCCCTCTCTCAAAAACAGATCTAGAAAAATCCAGATCTTGGAAAACCCAGATCTGGAAAAAATAAAAATAAAAAATGAATATAAAAATGAAATAACAAACAAAAATTAAAAACGAATATAAAAAACAAAAATGAAAAACTAGACCCACCCAACCGACTAACCAAACCAGTGGGTGGCTGGGCAAATATCGTGTCGGTTGGTTAGAACATTTAGCGTCGGTTACTGTTTCGACCGACGTTATAATTTAGCGTCGCTGTTATTCGCGTCGGTTGGACCGACCGACGCAACATGTATTTGGCGTCGGCTATGACCGACGCTAAAAACCCGGTCTAACCGACGCCAAATGTATATTTTTTTGTAGTGAATGTGTGCGATAATCTTTTATACACTTTAATAAACGAGAAAGATCGAAGTAAGGATCACCTGAAAGCAAGGATGGATTTGAAGATAATGAAAATTAGAAGGGACCTCTGGCCCAGACAAGATGGGAAAACTTGTCCAGCGGCTATATACACAATGGGCAAACAGGAAATCCAAACAATGCTCGAGACCTTGAAGGACCTTACAGTACCAGATGGATACTCGAGCAATATATCTCGTTGTGTTGATGTGGAAAACCGCAAGATATTAGGGCTGAAAACACATGACTGTCATATCTTAATGCATGAACTACTACCATTGTCCATTCAGAACGTATTGCCATTGCAAGTATCCTCAGTAATAGTTGAATTCAGCTCATGCTTGAAGCAATTATGCTCGAAAGTGGTTCATATTGATGGGTTAGATGCACTCGAACAACGGATTGTCGTAGCTTTGTGTCGTTTGGAGATGTTATTCCCCCATCCTTTTTCACAATAATGGTCCATCTAGTGGTTCATTTAGTTGAAGAAGTTAGACTAGGAGGACCAGTCTATTACCGTTGGATGTATCCTATAGAAAGGTATGATTACAATCAGTTACTCTGTTATGCATTCATTGACAGTGATTGTTATTGATTATACTCTTTGTCATATTCAGATTTCTTGGAAAGTTGAAATCTTTTGTGCGAAATCGATCCCAGCCTGAAGGTTCAATTGCTGAAGTATGGATTTCCGAGGAGATCTTTACTTTCACCTCCTTATATTATAAAGTTGGGATTGAAACTCGATTCAACCGTGGTTCTCGGCTCTATGAACAAGTGGAAGATGAAACACTTCACACGTGTATGTTTCCTTCCATTGGGCGTCATGTTGGTGGTGAACACCCATTCAAGTTATCAGATACGGAGTGGCTACAAACACACCGACATGTTCTTATAGGTGCCACTGAAGTTGGCCCATTTCTCCAGTAAGTACAAAACTGAATTGTATGAAATCTTACCATGTGTAGTATCTTCTTTTAATGTCAAACTTTGGTGGTAATGGGGAATTACTAGGGAGTTCCAAGAAATCACTAGAGAACGACTTCGTGGTAGACCATTAGCGGAAGTTGAAAAAGCTGTTCATAGGGACTTCGTGCAATGGTTTAGGACTCGAGTAAGTATTCTCCAAACCTCAGTTATGACCAAGTACGTAGGATGTTATGATGTTATTATTTTCATATCATCTACTTAGGATGTTATTATTTCATTTTCAACAGATTCTACATGACGACCAAGTAGTCCATTCAAAAAATCTAAGATTGTTGGCTCGAGGCCCTCGTCGGAATGCTTTCAGATTTAATGGTTATGATGTTAATGGTTATCAGTTTCGAACCAGTGCTCGTGATAAGGGTCTCAACACTCAGAATAGTGGTGTGTACGGCAGTTATGAAACTCACAGTTACGCAAGTTCTGTGGACAATCGACCTCATACAAGCGAACTAGCTTATTATTGCAAATTAAAAGACATAGTTGAGTTGAACTACTATGGCGAATTTCGTGTGGTATTATTCAAGTGCAAATGGGCTAATACACACAATCCTAGGTATGTGAAGAAAGATAAGTTGGGGTTCACACTGCTTAATTTCTCACACTTGCTTTATACTGGAAGTCGTTTAGAAGACGAGCCATATATTGAAGCAAAGGATGCTCGAATGGTCTACTATGTCGAAGATAAACTGGAGAAGGGATGGTGTGTTCCTATACATATCAAACCTAGAGAAGTGTATGACATGGGCGAGCACGAAGGAAGGTCCGTTCATGAATCTGATATGCTTGTGAATCCAGAGTTTTCAGATTTTGATAATGCCACTGTTGTACCCTAACCAGGCCTGGAACTGCAGAGTTTGATGATTAATTAGGGTTTGTTAATTACATTTTTTACTAAGTTATTGAACTCTAAATAATGATTGCATGTTTGACCTAATTCGGTTTGTTTTTGTTATGCAGACATGGCTACTGCACATAGAGATAAGTGGGAGGTTGAGCTAGTTGATCCTGCTGGAGTTAAGATTGTAGATGAGGTCTCCGGGAGCCAGTTGTTGAGCCGCCTTCGAGATGGTAAGAAGGTTGTCATCCCTTTTAGCCGCCTAGGACCTGAGGGTATTGGTCCAGCTTCGTTGTTGGGCGGGTTCTTAAGCGCGCTGGCTAAGGATCACAACTACATTCCGATTACCGACGAGTCATGGGAGAAAGTAACAGATCAAGAGAAGAATGATTTGATGGAGATCGTATGGGTAAGTGATAAACTCTGAAATTGTTAACCTTTAGTCAATTACTTTGAGTTGAATACTATTAATGAATTGATACTGAATTTGATGCAGCGATGTATCGTGATTGAGCCGCCAGAGATGAAATCATGGGCCAGTTCGTACATCTTGACAGATTTAAACAAGAAGTGGCGGGACTTCAAAACCAAATTGTGGATCGGACATTCGGTTAACACGCTTATGGCAAAGATGCAGGAGGATGCTGAAGCCGCTGGCGAGGAGTTCGACTGGAGCGAGTTTGTAGTGCCCACGAGGGCGTGGGCACTAGAGCACAAGCCGTCTAGGATCCCTCCTCCTATGTGGGCACAGTTCATGGATCTGAGACTGCGACTGGATATGGTGGTAAGTAGAGTTGGCTCGAATTGCAGGAGTTTGAGTCTGTTGCAGAACTGATATGGATTGTTTGGGATCAAATTGCAGGAGTTGGCTCGCAAGAACTCTGCGGCTAAGAGGAACCATAAGTCACCCCACACTGGAGGTTCGAAGAAGCTGCGGGTTAGAGGGTTTGAGTTGGTAATAATCCAGATTTAATTGCTAGTTATTTATGTCTTTATGTTTATAGAAAGTTAATAAACATGTTTAGTTCGTGCACAAGTAGGCAAAAGAACGGGGGAGGGTGCCATCTAGAGGTGAGCTGTATGCTATCACTCACACGAGGAAGGACAACGCTTACACCGATCCTAAAGTGGTAAGTCCTGTTTCATCTATCTGAAGTGGTGTGTATCTAATCAGATTTGGGGTTTTAATTTTTTTCTTTTCATTTCAATGTGTAGCCTAAAATTCTAGAGTACACCCGTGATCCCTCCGTCCCAATAGAGCCTTCAGTGAATGATGCACTAGGCCTGGTCTATCCGAAAGAGCATAGTGGTCGGGTTCGCGGGCTCGGATCTGGTGTCACCCCCTCTATGGTATGTATTGTGGTATATACTTGGAAATTATTTGAAACTAACATTTAAATAGTAATTTTCTGATTATCTCTACTTTCCATTGTAGGTTAATATGAGTAGGAAGCGTGGTGGAGCCAGTCAGAGTAGTAGTTCAGCTACTACTACTCATGTCTTCGGTCTTTGTTCTGCTGAGGATCGTATGAGGACGCTGGAGGTTGAGGTTCAGCGACTGAGCGGGCTGGAGGCTGAGGTTCTGCGCCTCAGCCAGTTGGTTGCAGATGGAGGTTCATCATCCACGAGGACGGGGAAGGGGAAGGAGAAGATGAGGCCAGATGATCATGCAGACGAGGATGAGGGGTTGTATGAGACCGATGATGATGAGGATGCGACCGATGATGAGGATGCGACCGATGATGAGGAGGATGACACCGATGATGAGTAGCTAGGACTAAACACTATGAATAATCTTGTGTTGCTTATTTAGTGTTGGATGGATGTTATTTACACATGTTGGATGTGTTATCGGTATATTAGTTGTTTTAGTAAAATTTCGTTTAAGATTTCCCGTTTGTGATGGGTTGTCATGAAAATGGGATAGCGAAAAATGTGCTTTGTATGCAGGTTTTGGCACTAGAAGAGTATGAGAATGATAAGAAATAAGTAAAACAGGTGAACTGTAATCTGTAAATAGCGTCGGTCAATAAGATTTAGCGTCGGACGTAACCGACGCTAAATGGACCCATAAATTGGCGTCGGTCGTTGGCATTTAGCGTCGGACGTAACCGACGCTACATTGACCCATACTTTTGCGTCAGTTGGTAGTATATAGCGTTGGACTCGACCGACGCAAAAAAAGCCCTAAACCACTCGACCGGTTAACCGATCCGCGGGTTGCTGGACCGATGCTGGGTCGGTTGGATATAATTTCGCGTCGGCAGTAGTTTCGACCGACGCTAACATTTAGCGTCGCCGTTATTCGCGTCGGTTGGACCGCCCGACGCAACCTGTATTTGGCGTCGGCTATGACCGACGCTAAAAACCCGGTCTGACTGACGCCATATGTATTTTTTTGTAGTGTTAGAAGCAATATGAACGAATGATTTTTTTCTTCTGTTTTTGTGTTTAATGATTTGCTTGAATGAAGACTTAACAGTTTGTTTGTGTTGCAGCTGGGCGATTATGCAGGAAGATGATATACTTTGTTAGCAGATTAGCTTACATGGGACTGAGAAGTAAGAACTTAGAAGCAATATGAACGAATGATTTTTTCTGTTTTTGTGTTCAGTTTTTGTTTTGTGTAGCTGGGCGATTATAGTGTCTAAGTTCAATGATAAGACTACTAGGCAGTGTAGGAGAAGATTAGTGTATATGGTTACTTCATACTTGAGTTTGGGGTGTTAATGAGCTTCCAGTTTCAGCTTATCAGTGTGTATCTGCCGATGGTATACATACTTGAATTCGGATTTCAAAAAAGGTGGTTGGTCGCCCGAGGAAGACTTGCTCTTGTGTGAGGTGATATAGTATTCTCTTGATGTTATGATTTGAGATTAGGATTTGTAACTGTTCTGATTCGGATGGTTTTTCGATTCCTTATGCAGGCTCAAAGAGTGTTTGGTAACAAATGGACGGAGATAGAAAAGGTTGTTTCAGGTAGTTATATGAAAAAAAGTTTGAATCTTTGTAACTTGTGCATGATGTCTAATCCAGATTATGCTTATATGGACTATGGTAGTATGTTGGTGAGGTTTTTCGGCTAGTTTATGTTAATGTAGAATGGATAATGCAGTGAAGAACCGGTTCACAACTCTGTGCCAGAAGAGAGAAAATACGAAGCTTTAGCGAATTAGCTTTTGCTTTGTTTTCCATGTCTGCCATGGATAATATTGATAGTAACGACTAATGAGAACCCTTGATTTCGGAATGTTTAGCAGCTCAAAGTGGCACGACTCAAAGAACCTTCTCAAATAAATGTCAAAATCGGTTGAATTTTGGCCAGTCAGTTAAAATTGGTTCGGTCAACTTTTCGGTCGGCCAAGTGGACAGAAATCAATTTCGGTCAAATTTCAGTTTGGCCGAATTCAGCCAAAAAATCAATATAAAAAAATCAGTCGGCTAATTGGTCAAACTAGTCTTGGGGGCGGTTAACATAGGTTAACCGATTTTCATCAGTTTTTTTACCGAAACGACCGATTCCCTGCCCTATTAAAAGTCCTATGCTGAGAAGGGTTATTCAGCATGGTGTTAAACCCTATAGCAGCCGTCGAATGCGTCATATGGCTCAAGATGGAGCTGACCCGAGAGGGGTATTTTGTGCAAAAAAAGTATTACGAATCTGACACTTAAACAGTACGAATTTGACATAAAACTGTGACTATATAATTGAGAAGCACCATTGCTTCTCTCTCTCTCCATATTCAAAATTCAAAATTCTCCAGTTCTCTCTCATTTTTCTCTCAAATTTTCATGAACAAATAAGATATTTGTGTGTTCATTAAGCCGGAAAATAACACGTCGAAGTTGGATCTACATAGGAAAACACCGGGGAGTGCATACAACCCTCATAATGTAAACAGATCTCTTTATTTTCCTATTTTTAGTTAAAAATTTTGGGTTTTCGTATTCAAGCATGTTCTTTCTTATTGGAGGGTGCCAAAAATTGATTTTGTGTGTTTTGTTTGCATTTTCTAGGTTTTCGTGTGTATCGTGTTTTCCATCTTTTTCGTAATGTTTTCCATAATATATTCATAAGCTTGGTCCACTGCATTCGTAACAGAAGATATATTCGTATGATTTATCAACTAAATTCGTAACAGAAAGTAATTCGTAATATTAATCACTTACATTCGTAACAATGACCACTTACATTCGTAACAACTATTACTCACATTCTTAATATACATCACTTACATTTGTAACAACTATCACTTACATTCGTACCAGTTGCCACTTACATTCGTACCAGCTATTAGTCACATTCGTACCAATTACCACTTACATTCGTAACAATGATCACTTGAATTCGTAACACTTTTCACTGACATTCATAACTTTCATTCACGTAGGCGATGCCCTCCCATTGTTTGAAACATTGGGATAACATTCTTTGTCAGCTTCTTCACGTTCGCTGCAACTCTCATAAATGTATCAGGGATTACTTCGCGCCAAAAAATGATTTCGTGTGTTTTGTTTGCATTTTCTAGGTTTTCGTGTGTTTCACGTTTTCCATCTATTTTCGTAATATTTTTCATATATTCCGCGTATGAATCATAATATATTCGTAAGCTTGGTCCGCTACATTCGTTACAGAATATATATTCGCATGATTTATCAACTAAATTCGTAACAGAAAGCAATTCGTAATATGAATCACTTACATTCGTAACAATGACCACCTACATTCGTAACAACTATCAATTACATTAGTACCAATTATCCACTTACATTCGTAACAATGATCACTTGCATTCGTAACACTTGCACTGAGATTCTAACTTTCATTCACGTAGGCGATGCCCTCTCAATATTTGAAACATTGGGATAACATTCTTTGTCAGTTCTTTCACGTTCGTTGCAGCTCTCATAAATGTCTCAGGGATTACTTCGCGATCAATTTTGTCCAGAGAGTCAAAGGTCCTTTTTTATATTCACACAGTACACCACAAAAGTGTTCTTCTGCACAAATGGAGAAAGAACCACTGCACGAGACAAACAGATAAAGCCAAATATACGAATATTATCACTACAAAAAATTTACTTTTAGCTACTGCAAAACTACAACAGCATTAAAATGCAGTAGCAAATAGTTGGTATTTGCTACAGCAATCACTATTTCATGTAGTAATTTGCAGCAGCAAATACTATTTGCCACACCACTATTTGCGACGGGGATGCTGAGTGTAGCAAATAGTGTTGTGGCAAATAGTATTTACTACTGCAAATTACTACATGAAATAGTGATTGCCGTAGCAAATACAAACTATTTGCTATTGCATTTTTATACCATTGTAATTTTGGAGTAGCTAAAAGTAATTTTTTTTGTAGTGTTATCATTTGACGTTACAAATATTACGAATAACTAGTACGAAAGGTGAGAAATAGTATTACAAATATTGTCATTTAACTTTACGAATATTACGAATAACTAGTACGAAAGGTGAGAAATAGTATTACAAATATTGTCATTTAATTTACGAATATTACGAATAACTAGTACGAAAGGTGAGAAAGTATTACGAATTATACTAATTCAGGTTACTTACGTAATTAATGTTGTCCCAACGTATATCCTTTGTCCAATCCTTCCCATTAATATAGTAAAAAACATCCTTACTGTTGTTGGTCCTGGTAGTACAAAAGTGTAACTCATGTGTTACGAATAAGTTGCATAAAGTGTAAGAATCTGACTAGTTATGTATACGAATAAAAAGGGAGGATGTTTGAAATTAACAAACGCGTACATGTTGGGTGTTCTTCATGTGTTGCCACAATTTTACACCTGATCCACTTTATTGGAACCTTTTCATACGGAGACTTTATGTACTTCGACAACACTTTGAGCCTTTTAGAAACTGACCTAACCTTCTTCTCGTTAGGCCTCCTCTCTTGTGAAAAACACAATAACAATTACAATCGTCCTACTAAACAAATAAGATCTGTTGCAAAAAAAAATTATGGAATCTACAAAAAAAAACATAACAGGATCAAATCGTCTCGTTACTTGAAAATATAATTAAAAACCATAACAGGTTATTGTGTATCATGACATCCCCATGTGATATGAACCTACATGCCCAACAATTACGAACCTCCCCCATAACTAATACGAAAGTAATTCTCAAACGTTACTAAACATGATCTCAACACATACGAAACTTGCTATAAGCCTATACGAAATTGGTTCTCAAACGTTACGAAACATGTTATAAAATCATACGAATCATGATTCGTAACTTGAATTAACTAAATTCGTAACATCATACGAATTCCTAACATAACTGATACGAAATCTAAAAATGATTAATTTCTTAAACACTATCAAAAGTGATATCATTAGAGTCATAATTTAATTAGAAGATTTTTTATGTTAAAATTACTGAAAAAATCATTCAAATCATAAGAGTTATGTTAATTTTTTATCATTAGAAGAAAAAAATATAAAAATTGAGTACTCTCTTTCCTACTTTTCTATCACTTTTCCCATCACATCAACATATTTACGAGATTACTATTTCACCTTTCTAACACTCTCACTACATATATTTGATCATAGCCGTTGATCTTGGAGTCCAAGCCCATGAACGACCATGATTTCGTTCACTATGGAATCAACCTCAAATCAATTCAACATCTGACAAATTTCCCTAAGAGGAAGAAGATCTTGGGGTCCAAGCCCATGAACGACCATGATTTCGTTCAGTATGGAATCAACCTCAAATCAATTCAGCATCTGACGAATTTCCCCAAGAGGAAGAAGCATTTTCATATTACTGAGGATTGTTTGCCCTGAAACTTGGGATGGAAGAAGAGGACCGGCTGATGGATTGCAAAAATGCATAGTTTTTCCCTTTTCAACAATTTTCTCTATATTTTTTTGGAGTTTGAGGTGCAGGTCTTAGTGGAGATTAAGGGGTCGTTCGTTAGGGAGAATTTGGGTAGGAGAATTGGGGTGAATTGGGGCCTGTTGGAGAATTCGTCAAAATAGCCCGTTCGGCAAGGTGAATTGAGCAGGGATTTAGGGAGATTTCAGATTCTCCATCGTGGGACCCACAAAGAATTGGGTCATTATGTAACGTAAGAAAGTGATAAAATTTCTTATATAAGAAATGGATATAGTACCATTCATCGTTAAATTGTACCATTCATATTTAATGGATGGTACAATTTAACAATGAATGGTACCATATACAATATCATAATGATCATACCACCTATAGAATATGCAAAAACTATAATTTTTAATAATCAAAATAATAAAACAATCCTTATTAATGCATGGCGAACATGAATAATAGAATCTCAATGTATACTGTAATTGTACAATTTGATGTTAAATTGTATCATTCATAAAAATACATGAATGGTACAATTTCACAATGAATAGTACCATCACATAATATACAGATGTGTAATATACGAACGAATGATACAACTACGTGATGAATGGTACCATTACATTGAATAATGTTTAATAAAAGAAAAAAAATGTGAAAAATAATATCACCCTATCCCTTCGTGCTTGCAATGCAGATTCTTGACTGTTTGTTTGCAGATGCTGTCAAGAGCAAGAAATTCCAATACCATCCTCAATGCAAGAAAGTAGGCATAACACATATGTGCTTTGCGGACGACTTGCTGGTGTTTACAAAGGGATCTGCTGAAGGCATTCTTCAGGTGAAAGATATCCTAGATAAGTTTCATGCCTTGTCAGGGCTAAGATTCAATCCAGACAAAACTGATATATATTTTGCTGGCTTGAAGAATGAGGTTAGGGATGAACAGGTAGCTGTATCTGGGTTTCGTAGAGGTGACTTGCCTATGAAATACTTGGGGATTCCTATATCTACAGGAAAAGTTACTAAAGCTGATTGCAGGGCCCTGGTTGATAAGATAACTGGCAGAGTCAAAGACTGGAAAGCTAAGTGTCTGAACAATGCTGGAAGAGTGCAATTGATCAATTCAGTTATCCATGGGATCCTCCAATACTGGCTGTCCATGTTCATATCCCTAAGGCAGTGTTAAAGGAGATTGAAGGTATTTGTGCTCGGTTTCTATGGGGAAAGAAAGAAGGGCAGAGAGCAAAAATTGCTTGGTATCATATGGCCTTCCCCAGGTCTGAGGGGGGTCTCGACTTCAAAGATTTGAGCAGCTGGAACTCTGCACATGTCTTGAGGCACCTCTGGGATATTCTGATTCAAAGCGGATCTCTATGGGTGGCATGGTACTGACTTACAGAGTTAAAAGTAGGGACATTTGGAGTTATAATAGTCCCACAGGTTCGTGGCATTGGGGAGAGGTCATGAAACTTAGAGAAATAGCAAGAAGGCATGTTACTTGGGATAATGAGGGAGACATTATGTGGGATGGCCAGTACATGGCTAAGTACAAAGTTTCGCTTGTATGGGAATCAATCAGAAGGCGGAGTCCTCAGACTAGTTGGAGTTCTATAATCTGGACAGGTCTATGGATCCCACGAAACAGCTTGATTCTCTGGACAATCCTCAAGGGGCGTATGTCTACCATTGACAGGGTTGCGAAATGGAACCCTGGAGTCGATGAAACTTGTCCTATGTGTCGTTTGCATAAAGAAGATAGAGAACACCTATTTGTAAGCTGCCAATACACAGTCATGTGTTTGCAGAACCTCTTCCCAGGTCTGCAATCAGCTTCTTGGGAGGGAATGGTGGATCATGTGGGGGCTGTTTGGGGAGGCTCAAGCATAGCACATCAGGCCAAGCAATTAGGATGGTGCGCTTTGATCAGTGAGCTTTGGAGGGAGAGGTGCCAAGGGTTTTCACAAAAGTTCAGCTGGGTGAGGCAAGTTTATGTGAGCGTGTGAAGCAAGAGCTGAAGCTCTTTGCTAGTTGTCATAAGAGCGGGAAGGAAATTCAGAAGAGCTTCAATTTGTAATTGTGAGTTTCTTTCTTTGAGTGTTTGTCGATTAGTTTGAGATTGTCTTGAGTGGCTTGATATGCCTTGTACGGATCTTTTCAGTTTTTTGATGAAATATAACCCTAATTATTCATCAAAAAAAAAAAATTAACGGTAGGATCCATGAAACGTGGGAGGTGGAGAGGTGGGTAGTTATTTTCATTATTATACATTTACTAATATACCCTTTGGTACATTTAATACTATATGATTGAAAATGCAAATCCAACGACCTAGATTCGATTTCTTAAATAAAAAATCTCTGTGATTTCTCACCTTAAAATATTCCCATAGGCCATCAATTTAATTTTTTCTATGTTCTTCAAAAATCAGATTTGCAGCTTAATTTGTCCATTGGTCAAAATACTTATGAAATTTATAACTTTTTGGGTTGGTAATTATAGCTCGTTTTTTTTAATAAAGACCAACTATAGCTTTTCAAAATGACAAAATGATGTTAGAAAATTCAACTTTTCAGTCTCTCCGAAAATAGCATATTTTATAGATATGACTATAGATATGTAACCAAGCTTTTGCGATGACTAATAAATTTTGGCATACGTCCAATTTGCTCCGTCAAGATTGACGGTTTGATTCACGGTGTTCTGATTAGACCATTTTTAGTGATCTGAATGACAATTGACATACGTGAGGATTTTATATATTTCATCTGGATTCTAGTCTAGCAGGGTGGAAAGCAAATAATCTGTTCTTGGCTGGTAGGGTTTCTCTTGTCTCGTCTGTTCTTAACTCCTTACCTTGCTATGTGATGCAGACGGCCTTCCTGCCAGTTTCTCTTTGCGACAAGATTGATAGAAAAATTCGAAATTTCATTTGGGGTTCTTCGAATGGTGTTAGGAAGCTGCATAATGTTAATTGGGAGACTGTTTGTAAACCCAAAAGCCTGGGGGGTCTGGGTCTGCAAAGCGCGAGGGAGCTGAATCAGGCTTTCTTAATGAAGGTTGTGTGTGGTCTCATTACCAAGCCGGAGGAGCTTTGGGCGAGAACGCTTATTTCTAAGTACCTTGTGCGCAATGAGGTGGGTTTTACGCTTAAGCGGAAGGCTGGGTTCTCGTCCTTTGGAGAGGTGTAATGAAGGTTTGAAATTATACCCTTCAAGGGATCCAATGGAGTATCAAGAATGGTCGGAGAACTAAATTTTGGACTGATCGATGGTTAGACAGTGGTGTCATCCTGCGGGACTTTGCTCTTGACGCTCAGGGAGTTGACTTTTCATTTTCTGTTTCTGATTTTATTTTGCCTAATTGGAACTTGGATGTGCTTTCAGGCTGTTTAACTAATGCAGTTGTTGTGCAGATTATCAGTATGACACCGCCATGTGATCGCTTGGGGGAAGACACTGTTGCTTGGGGGCTGGTGGCAAATGGGTGCTTTTCCGTTAAGTCGGCCTATCTTCTCATTAAGGAGATTGAACCAGGTGACCAAGAGTCGACGTGGAGCAAAGTGTGGGCTTGGGAGGGTCCTGCCAAAGTCAAACAATTTTTGTGGTTAGTAACGCATGGAAAGTTAATGACTAATGAGGAGCGAAGGAGACGTCACATCTCTGTTGATACCATTTGCCCGGAGTGTAAATGGGGTTGCAAGGATGTCGAACACGTAATCCGGACTTGCGGATGGGCTCAAAGTGTGTGGAGGAAGATGCTTCCGGAGGTAGTCGAAGGTGCAGCTGTCACTTCCACCTTTACAGATTGGTGGATAAAAGGAATTGGTAATTGTCAGACACGTCTTTCTTTTGGTAGTATTGCTTGGATGCTCTGGAAATTAGTCAGGTGCCGACCCGGGTTGGTGCTGAATCCGTGCTGAACGGCATCCGGGCCGTCCATTGAATATGGCCCACATATAGACGCTTAGGATGTAATTTAAACGGGGGCCCGCTTTTAAGGGGTAGAATGGGGTTTTCGCACCACACGAAATAAATGAGCGGGAAAATCAGACGTCGTGTATCTGTAACTGTGCAGACATGGGCAACCGTGCAGCCGTCGCGTCGCGTCGTTTCAATGGTTACTTTTCAACTTATATATAAAACTTTTACGGATTTTCAGGAGAGAGGTAACGGATATCGAAATTCATTCTCTCTGCACGCAGCTTTTACTCTCGTTTAAAGTATCCCTCTCTCCATCTATCCGTAATAGAAACAAAGTGCTATCGTAGTGGTCATCGACATTCGTAACACTTTTTATAGGAAACACTGAGTCTCGTAACACAAGAAAAGGGAATTCGTAATTTTTTGAAATGGAAGGGCAGGATGAGCGAAATCAATTGCAGCAACAAGTACCGAGGCGTACACAAAGTCGGTGCAGCCCGTCGAGGATGCGCCAATGGTGGGATGCTGCTACCCCCACTCGGAAGAAATTGGTGGAAACAAGGGGGTTAGGGTTTGTACAACACCTTAATGTAACAAATTTCAAGTCAGGACAACTGATTTGGCTGATTAATCACTTCGATTTTACAAACCTAATCCTCACTGTGCGGCCCGGTGCCCAGATCACCCTGACCGAGGATCATATTCAAAGGATATATCACTTACCAAGGGGTCATGCATCCGTTTTCGATCATTTGAACTACACTACGGAAGAGGTGAGAGTCTGGACCCGCCATCTAGGGATTCAGAGAGGTAAGGCGACATCATGTCAGTTGGGTGTGCTCGAACATCAGTTGTCGATCGAAACCGACGACGAGAAGTGGTTCTCGTTGTTTTACTTGGTTTTGCTGGGAAATATGTTCCACCCAAAATCCAGCCAGAAGGTCCCGCATCAATACTTGGGTGTTATATTCGGTCGAAGAGCACAAAGGTTCGAAGAGTACAACTGGTGCGCGTTCTTGTTGGAGGTATACCGTCAAGTAGGACGGACGGACAAAGGATACATCGAGGCAGATATGTGTCTACTTATGGTTAGATTTAAATAAGTGTTACTTATTATGGAGGAAAATATTACGTTTAAGTTGTTTAGTACTACGTATTCATGTTTTGTCTTTCGTCATTGTTTGTTTGGAAAAACAGTTGTTCTATCTTGACATGGTGGGACTAGTCGGTGACTCAGTCCCGAGAATCAGACCTACGGTCATTAACTGGACCCAGAGGCTGTCAATGCCCAGACTTCAAGGTTGGAGGCGAACGGGGGTCTGAGCACAGGCACCATTATTCAATGGCAACCAGAGGAAGAGGAAGCTACAGCAATTGGATCCCGAGTCGTCAATGCCGACATTAGGCAGTACTTGACGCAGGACGACAGCCCTGTCAATGTAAATGCACCTGGGAAGCCATCGGTTGGCAAAGGTCAGTTGGTTGCTTTTACAGAGGGAGAATGAGAAAAGGGAAAGAGCTGAGAAGAATAAGAAGCAGGAAGCAAGGGCTAAGTCGAGGCTTAATCCGGAGGATATCTACCATCAGCCATGCCATTCACCAGACTAGACATCGATCATATGTCCCTGGACGAGGTAAGACTATATAAAACAGGTATTACGGATAAAATGTTAACTGGTAAGTGTTACGAATTACGGGGTCAAACAGTTGTCCGTAACACATTATGGCATGTTCAGTAATACTTTTTATAAATTTGTAATATTTTTTATCACTTTGTAATACCTTCTCCCTTTTCCGTGATACTTATGTATTTTTAATTCCTCATACAGGTAGAGGAGAGGAGGGAATGGTTGAATACCTACATCCATTTCCACAGGGGTGCACTTGCCACTCTGTTGGATATGAAGCAGCAATGTGATGATCGCATCGCAGGTGATCCAGAGCGCAGCTTATCTGGTGAGCGTCGAATGATATCTGAGGATCTCGCTTTGGCAAGCTACACAGATGCAGACATCAAGCATGCTTTAGCCAAGATGGAGTCTAGTAAGAAGAAGAAGAAGGTACCCGATGCGGCTATCACTAAGGGGAGCTCCGTCAAGGTATCTTCACCCCATAAGTCTGGACAGAAGAGGAAGAGGTTGACCAAAGGTGGTCAGTTGGTTCGGGGGTATCGGGGTGAGCAGCCGCTGCAAAAGCAGCAGAAGTCACCAAGGAATGTTGTGCCAATTAGCCAGGCGATGCCTGAGAATTCCCCAAGGGAGGAGGTGCCAAGACAGGAGGTGCCAAGGAAGGAGGTTCCAAGGAAGGAGTTGCCATTGCAGGGGGTGGCAAGGAAGGAGGATAATGCCAAGGAAGGGGTGGACACTTCAGGACGTCAAAACCTGATGGAGAAGGAGAAGGTGGTTCAGGAGGATGAAGTCGCAAAGGGGCAGGAGAATTTGATAAACCAGGGCAAAGGTGGAGATAAGGAGGGAGATGACCAAGGTGAAATTTTTGATTTCAACCTTGCAGTTGATATTGGCAAGTCTATTGTCGAAGGGACAGCTGATGAGGAAAGGAGAGTTCTTCTCAGCAGCAAGATGATTTGCCAATTTCTGTTCTCCTAGATGACAAGCTGAAGAAGTCGGAAAAGGTAGTTTCTGGGGGTATAGTTGAAAACAAAAATCTCGTATAGGTTTATGCACTTTTTCGTTATATGTGTCAATTGATTTTAGTTATACTTTTTTACCGCCTTCGTATTGGGTAGATGGGTGTTTCGTATATGTTGGACAAATGTGGGTCCGCCCCCACATGGGGGTGTTAACTGATACAAATTAATTAATTGATTAAGTGTAATTTTAACACACATTAATGTTTTTTCATTGTTAAACTTATGCTTAATATTAAGAGTTGTAATTTTTATATTTTTTTGTTCACAGATGAACATGAATAAGAAGCTTAGGTCAGCATCAAAGAGGGCCAAGGCGAAGTCCAAGTATGTGAAGTCTCCCTACGAAGCGCAAAAATATACTAAAATACATATTAAGAACTCAGAGGCTGTTGGAAAAGAATTAGAACAAACGCCAGAGGTACTTACTCTCGTAATACATGTTAATTTCTTTCGTAATTGATTTCTATAACATTCGTGTTACCTTTTTGAACGCAGGACCAACAACTGATAAAGTATTCCCCCGGACCTGTCACGCAGGAAATGGTCGCGATTGTGGATAAAATCGACGCATACAACACTAATGTATGGGCTGACACTGAGAGGTGCCAGGCGCTCACAATGTACATGTGGAATAATGATTTAGACCAGTGAGTTATAACTAATCAGTTTTAATCGTTTTTTATTAATAATGAATTCGTAATACTTTTCTTTTCGTACGTTTTAATTGGGTTTGCATGTTTATCGTCATCCAGGGAAGAAGTTCTTTTCTATAGCCAACATGATATTGGAAGGTTGAGCAGGGAAGAGTTCATGACTTGCAGACCCGGGCACATGTTGTCAAATTTTTTTATTGACACGTATGAACAGTGCACAAATATTCTTTTCAAGCAAACCGGGTTTTGTGATAGGTTCATTTTCGGGATGGAGTGCGCTGTAAGTGTTCTGTTATTTTTATGCTGTTCTGTTAAATAAGTACGTAATATATAACTTGAACCCCTAATATTGGTGCGTTTTTGCCCCATAGTCAATGTGCAGCAATAAGGCATTTGACCTACCTGAAGCTCTAGAATACATTCAAGGGAAGGATTGGACCTCCGATATGGATTGGGGAAAGGTTGACTACGTAAGTATTACTAATTTTAAATAACGTTATTTTCGTATAACATGTTTGAACATTCCGTAACTGTTTTATGGTTTACGTTAACGTAACCGACATTTTTCGTGACACTTTCATGCAGTGGTTCTTTCCTATGTGTCACGAAGAACACTTTGTTGTGTTCTGTGTTAATCTAAAGAACCGGTGTGGTGACTATCTGGATAGTCTAGACCGTGCAGTAGTCCCAGAGATATACATGCGGACATCAAGGAACATCATGGACTTGGCGAACAATCTAATCCCCATGTTCCGTTCGGATCTTCCACCGGAGCCAATCGATGTCAATAAATGGGTTAACCATCGCAGTATAAGACAGCCAGATAACACTTCCTGTGGCATTTTTGCGTTGAACTTGTTGGAGACATGGGAAGGAGCGGTCACGTCTGAGATCTTAAGTTGGTCAGATCCAGTGGTGATTGAGAGGAGGAGGCAGGAAGTTTGTCTACTTTTGTTAATTTCCCCTTTCAACGTTATTGGTGATGAAGTGCTGAGGAAGGCATCAGAGGAAGTTAGGAAGATTAAGGGGGGATAGGGGGTGGTGGGGGAAGGGATTTGAGGACATCAAAACCTGATGAAGAAGGAGAAGGTGGTTCAGAAGGAGGATGAAGTCGATTTGAGCGTAATACCCTTCACGGTGATACGTAACATATGAGTTACGCATCAGAGTGAAGAGTAGTAGTACATACAACTTAAGTACGTTGTACAAAATTTTGAATTAAGTAATACATATAATATAATTCGTAATTCTTTTGCATTCAATACGTAACACATAACCACCATGTTCATAACATAATATCTCTTACAGAAATCAAAACACCATCCTTTTTTTGCTTACCTGAGTCACCATTATTTCTCTTCTAACCGTTGACCTCTCTTCTAACCGTTGAACTCCGTTCTAAAGCTATATAAACAAGGTCAGATGTTGTTATTGCCTATATAAACAACATCTAATTACCCAAAATAACTTACAATAAAACTTTAATGTTTTTTTACCTGTTGTTCCATCGGCGTTTGTGGACGAGTTTGGGTTCACATTGATCTGATGTTCAGCTTCATCAGAATCGGTGTTAGTTGTCTGCTTGCACCACATGAACATGCTGCATCTTTCAGCTTTTGGTTTCTGGCATCCCAGATAGAAGGGATACGGAGTGCTCGTCGGACGGTTAACCTGATAAATGTAACAGGGGAGATTGCAGCCACAGTATGGGATGAAGCTTGACATTTTTTGTTTTTGGTATTTTGGGATAGAGAGAAGAGGATATGGACCCAAGAGAGATTGGTTTAAAGGGTTGTGTTGGTGTCGTTGGGGTTACCAATGGAGATTGATTTTTTTAATGCTGGTTGTTGGGAGATTGTGCAGTTACCCAATCAGTTTTGACCTGCATTAATTACGTGTTCAAGGTATCAAAAATAAGTGCTCACGTAATTCATTTCGTGCACACTCGTACCACTTACCAACTTAATAATATATACAATATAAGAATATTCGTACTACTTGGGAAATTTATTCGTTACACTTAGACAGGAAACATAAGAAACAACCTCTTATGTCAAGATCTAGTTCAAGCCCATGTTTCTAAGTTGGCCCTCTAGGGATTCCACCATGATTGAAGACTTGAAACTTCATCCAGAAGCTCTAGAGTTCGTAACTCTTGCATAATAGGTCCCGGCGAATACCTGTTTAGTTGTCCGTCCTGCGTTCGGTAAAGTATAACGAATGGTATAGTCATCCAGTACGAAGTTAAATATAATGTGATACGAAGATAATATACATGGAGTAATGTATTACGAATATCGAGTGCATGTTATTTTATGGGAAGATGAAAGTTAGACTGAAGTTATATATACCTGTTCCCCCGAGATCTCACCGATGTTGGATGAGGTTGACATTTCATATTGTGTATGTGCTAGCTTAGCCACGATTTTGGCATGGGGTAGATTGTACATTTGGGCGACTTCCTCGTTCTGACTCCTGTCCATCTCCATACACCAGACGAACATTTTGCATCTCTGACCTGGTGGTTTTTGGCAACCCAGAAAGTACATGAGCGGAGAATATATCGTCGGCCGTTCAACAGAATAGATGTAAGCGGGAAGTTTGCATTTACAGTGGGGGATTAGTGGCGGCATGTTTTTTTCAGATCTGGGGGGGGATTTTCGATATTTTGGGTCTGGAAAATGGATGAGTGAGAAAGTATTATTTATAGTAAGCTTTTTTGGTAAAGTTATACTTTAATTCTCTGTTGGGTTGTAGAAGTTGAAAAGTAAATATTACGAAATATTAGATTTACAGATACGTGTAGTAGGATGAAATATTTTAACTGTGCATAACTGAAGTATTACGAAATTAATGTTTTTACATTGTTTGTTAAAGACGGAGGTCAGTCCCACCCATTTCGTGGTTCTGAAAGATTACATTTTTGTCCTTTCGAACTGAGTGCAAGAATGCATTCCGGTCCCTTTGAGATATGGGCCTTTTCTTCGGCTTGAAAGTCTCTGTTCGTTTCTTCAATTTTTTTGGCGCCTGGCAGTGCCCTTCCTTTTGGTGATCGTTTAGGTTGATTGCAGTGCTCATCCTTTTCTCCAGATCAATGATGCACTGTATGGCTGTAGCTGTCTTGGCTGTATCCCCATTAACCTTAATAGAAGTTTATGAAGACATGTATTACGTATGTATAAAGTACCAAATTCGTAATTGATAATTATATAAAGGGGAAGTACCGTAGACTTAAGCTTAGCCATCGCAGTAATTAACTCGGACATTTGGGCAACATCTGGGTGTGAAACCTCTGGGATTGTGTCTGCAATGAGCAGGCCATCCTTTGCTGTTCGGCAATACCTATACGAATTTTTGTACAATGTATAACTAAAAAGAAGAGTATATATGACGGATATTGTGACAATATAATACGAAATAATGAGAAAAGTATCACGAGTATGTCAATTAGGTGTGTACCTTTGTAGGATTAATTGTTTAGGTATATGCAGCAGCAAATGATTTCCGTTTACTACCCAGCACCTCCCTGAATCGTATTATATGTCTGCACATCAAGCCCTCCATTTCAAACATGTGGCACCCACAGACTATGATTGAACAATCCCTTGTGCATGTCACGATTCTTTCATCAGTTCTTGAACCATTAACATCCTGCTTGAACACGTTGAATGTCATCACACCTGCATTTGTTTTTTCTTCCAACGCCAGCACGCCGTAGGCTAAAGTTTGCTCGTATTCAGACAACCACCTTTTAAAAATTTTTGGGGTGTATTCTTTGGCTAGTTGTTTTGTCAGTTCGCTGTGCTCAAACCTGTCCCAACGGAGAAAAAATACATATATTTGTTACGTATATTGAAGATATAGATAGAATATCACGAACAATTCAAAACGTGTTACGGAATATAAGCAAAATATTACGTATGTTTATAAAGTGTTACGATTTTTAAGCTAAAATAAAACGAATTATTATAAAAATATTACGAAATATGTTAAAGGATTACGTCTAGTATCACCTATTGAACGGTTTTCGATGTTTTCATCTTGAAGTCCCGTTTCAATTCCTCCTCTCTTTTGTTCTCCACTAGTCGGCTGAACTGCTGAAAAAATTCCTCCAAGGAAAGGTTTGGTGCCAGGTAGTGCCTCATGTTACTGTTGCACGTTTCACTTAATTGTGAGCTACGCATGCCACAGGTGAAATGTGATTGCATCCATGCTCTAGACCATTGTGCCCTTTTTTTTGGTAGATCTGAGTGAGCCATGGGTGTCCTTCTGGTTCACGACCAGGGAAGCAATTTTTTTTCAGAAGACCCCAGTGGAATCAAACTCAGCCTCAGTGTCAACCCCAAACATCATGTAGCTAAGTTCAGCTACGAACAGTGTAGTAAAAAATCGCGATTTTAATCTTAAAATCTTTACGATTTTACGATCTCACCTATGAGAAACGATCCTGATTTCACTACAAAATCGTGGGGCCTTCAAAATCGGGTGAAATCGAGAGAAAATCGTTAAAATCGTAAAATCAACGATTTTACGATTTTATACGATTTTGTAATTTTCCTGACTAGCCCAAAAATCTCAATGGGTTGGTTCGGTTTTTTGGTTCAACCTGAGAATCTAACCCATTTTCCCCAAATCCCTCTTTTCCAAAAATAACTCGCTGAACCCTAATTCCCCCAAAATCGAAAGTTCGATTCTTCTACAACTCTCGCGGCGTGCTTCTCCCTTGATTTTTCTCCGTTTCTCACGGCGGTGCTTCTCCTCGGCTGCAAGTCACCAACGTCGTTTTTGGGCATCGACGACTTCCTTCTTTTTCGCCCCTTCGTCGTCATCCGATACTCCAATTCTTCTCCAGCTTCGTCGTCGTCCGTTCTCTGCGTCGGCGATTCTTCTCCAGTTTCGTCGTCGTCTCGTCCCTTCACCGTCGACTCGAGACTTCCTTCTCCCCTCAGTCCCTCCTTCGCCGGCCTCCCTCACCATCTAGCATTTCCCTCACTCAGACACAAGGTCAGCAACATCATCTTTCCTTCTTCCACTGCTTCAAGTCAGTAAGTCAACCTTCTTTGTCCTTCCTGTCGTTCCCTCCTTCCCCGCAAGCTGCAGGTCTAATTAAATCATAGACTCATTCATACCTTCATCTTTCTAGAAATTGACTCATTCATACCTTCCTCTTTTCCAGAATTGACTCATTCATACCTCCTCTTTCCCCTAAATTGAAGCAAGGAGGGCGGAGGCTACATCAGAAGTTCAAAACTTCAACTCACCAAACTATAACAGTTCATTTCATCTACGGTTCTACCTGCTTCAAGTAATTACTCTGTACTCCGCAATCCTCATCCCTCTGTCCCATTTCCTACGGTTCTATGGTTTTCACTTCTCACCAAAATAGTAGTTTCATTTTCACTAAGCCATCCATGTACGCATCCCTTTGAGATATTATTAACTATTGTAATAATTCTTTGTTATAAGCCATCCATATTAATTGTTATAAGAGTGTATAATTCTAAGTTTTAAATTTAAAATATTATATTTTTTAATAAGTATTTATATATTTTTTTAGTTGGGACATAAAATCTTACGATTTTACGATTCGATTTTACGATTCCGATTTCACCTAAGTTTTCGATTTTACGTGGGAAACACGATTTTAACTACATTGGCTACGAATACCTGATATCAATAAAGCTGTTACGTTACACATGGCATGTGTGAAGCATAAAGTGTCACGTAAGATGAAATTTCTATACTACGTAGGTGGATAAGTGTTACGGTTTTCATTATAAAATAAAACGTATAATGTATGAAATATTACGAAATCTAATAAAGTGTTACGTTTTTTATACCTAAGTAAAACGTATTTGTACATACAAACCCCCTTGTGTGCGGTACCTTGTCACAGAGTGATCCCAAGTTCCTCGCAGCATTATTGAGGATATGGAATGTACATAGTCCATGGTATGTAACCGGCATTGGATATATGGCCCTAATACCGGCAGCAATCGCCGCTGCTTGGTCGGTGAAGATACTGGTTGGTTTCTTCCCCCCCATGCATTTGTCAAACATTTGGAACAACCATTCGAAGGTAGCTGACGTCTCGTCAAACAAAGAGCAGCACCGAATATCACCATCTCTCTATGGTGGTTGTACCCGACGAATAAAGCTGTTACGTTACACATGGCAGTGTGAAAATTTAATAAGGAAAAAGTAACACGTAAGATAAATTATAATACGAAGGAAGTCATATATATTACGTAGGTTAAAGTAAGGTATTACGTAAGATAATTGTCGAAGGGATATACGAAATGCTTTAAAAAGGTATACGAAGGAAGTCATATTTATTACGTAGTACAAGGTAAGGTATTACGTAAGATAATTGTTATTACTTTTGGTATTACTTTACGTAAAAGGGTAAAGTGTTACGTCTTTTAAGCTTAAGTAAAACGTAACTGTTTTTTAAATATTACGAAGGTTAATAAAGTGTTACGTGTTTATAGATTAAATGAAACGTATTACATATAATATATTACGGATTAGAGAGTATTACCTAAGGGCCTGTAGTCTTTGTTTGTTCTGTAAGTGGTGTCGAAACTGATTGAGTCCCCAAACACAGAAAATTCTTCACGCATCCTATTGTCAGCCCAAAAGACACTCAAGATTTCATTGCAGTTGTCTTCCTGAAGCTCATAGAAGAAATTTTTTTTCCTCTCTTGCTCGAACTCTAAAATAGCGCTGCAGTGATGATCCTTCAGCGGTGCTCAATGCAGAATCTGGTCTTTCCCTGTTGTGGTTTCGGAGATCTTCGTATAAGAAACCCACATGTTTGGCCCCCCCTGCCATTTGCCTCATTATGTCGAATGATTTCCGGGAAGTCACCCCAGCCAGTTTGTGTATGAGGGCAAGATGTGCATTTGTTCGGGTCACACTTCTGTTTGACCGGAAAAGATGAGCATATTTTTCTGGGAGCAATTCATGCGGTGCATGAGTTTTTATCCAGTCGTATATGTAATACTTTTTGAGAGATTTGTCCCATTTCATTTTTATTTCTGCCTCACAACCTAGTCGTTCATCAGGTCTAGTCCGCTTATTGTTTGTCTTCCCTTTTCTTTTTTGGCCTTCGTGCGTGCAAACGAACCTAAGGTATTGACATGGGGGTTCTACAGCTAAGACCATGGGATCTCCATCGGCGGCTGTTTCATCAAGAGTCGGAGTTGATTTATATTTTTTCTGGTACCTTATTCTGACACCAAAACCAGCAAGATGAGCGTAATCCTCGTAGAAATGAAACGCTTCTTGCATGTTGTCAAACATTGGGAGCGCGTCTCCTACGAATGTGAGGTTAAAATGTATCGCAGGTTAAAGATGTTACGAGATAAAGAAATAAATACAACGTACAGACAGCGAATTATATACGAAAAGCTTTAAAAAGGCATACGAAGGAAGTCATGTATATTACGTAGTACAAGGTAAGGTATTACGTAAGATAATTGTCGAAGGGATATACGAAATGCTTTAAAAAGGTATACGAAGGAAGTCATGTATATTACGTAGTACAAGGTAAGGTATTACGTAAGATAATTGTCGAAGGGATATACGAAATGCTTTAAAAAGGTATACGAAGGAAGTCATATATATTACGTAGTACAAGGTAAGGTATTACGTAAGATAATTGTCGAAGGGAGATACGAAATGCTTTAAAAAGGTATACGAAGGAAGTCATATATATTACGTAGTACAAGGTAAGGTATTACGTAAGATAATTGTCGAAGGGAGATACGAAATGCTTTAAAAAGGTATACGAAGGAAGTCATATATATTACGTAGTACAAGGTAAGGTATTACGTAAGATAATTGTTATTACTTTTGGTGCAACGACAATTATGTACAAAGTTTTTTCATATACGTGTAACTGACCCGGATCAGCCACTATATTCAACTCCATTCCCTCGTTCAAATCCAACGTTGTTGAAGATTCTCCTGCAATACAACGTATTAATTAATACGAAACATTAAACAATATATTTTTACGAATGAACGTATAAAATGTCAAGTAATACACGCACGAGGTACGGACGTTTCACATGTACGTAGTGCAAAACGTGTGAAAATGTGTTACGAAGTACACGGAAGTATGAATTATTACGAAAGATAATAGAATGTAGTACGAATCTTTCAGGATATATCATACGATCGAACGTAGTAAATGTAACGTAGCAGTACCTGCACAAGGTACCAACATTTCATTTAGATCAATAGGCGTATTTCTGGATCCCCCCTCGATTCCTGCATTTTATTCAGAATGTATTTTAACCATGTAAACGTTGTGGAAAGTGTACACCGGAAAACGTAAAACGTAAAGAATGCATTACGTGCGAAAATGTAAACGTTGTGCAAAATGTTACGAAAGAGACGTAAGGCCAGGAAACATATTACGAATGGAAAAAAACATTACGAATGCTTAATACAAATGCTTGCTGTATTACGAAATAACTAGATTACCTTCACGTGCTAGTGACATTTTGTTACGTGAGAGAGAAGTGAGGAGCGAGAAATTGTAGGCGAGAATTTTGGAGCGAGAAAATTACGAATTTTAATTCGCGGGAACTGCTTTTATAGGGTTCTAATTTCTCTCTCCTGTCAAATCACAAATTCAAAATTTCAAATCAAGCGCGAAAATATTACGAATCAGGAAATGACCGAAATAACCCTCGCGCGTTACATTCCCCCGTCACCGTACGATTCATCGGACGGCTCCTATTGCGTTCAGCACGGTGCTGAATACACCTATTCAGCATAATACTATTAGCCGGATGCTCTGGAGACGAAGAAATCGTTTGGTTTTTATGATGAGAAATTTGTCGGTGTCGGAGATATGCGGTAAGTCTAAGTTCTGGATCCAGCTCTACTCGTCGAGCTGGAAGACCCCTCAAGCGAGTCGAGAAGCGCCGGGTATAGCTCGGCAGGCTCACTTGATTGGGTGGCGGCCGACTGAGGAGGGGTGGTTTTCTCTGAACTCTGACGGCTCTCTCCATAAGAACCCGACTAGTTCTGCAGCTGGTGGCGTTATCTGTGACGATAATGGTAGGTTCGTTACCCGCCTTCTCTGTCAATTTGGGCGTGTGTTCTATTATGAGATCGGAGCTCCGAGCTATTGTGGAGGGTATGAAACTAGCGTGGTCAATGGCATCAGGAGGCTGAGGATTTAGACGAATTCGAAAGCTGCAGTTGAGATGTTATCTAATCCTACAAACGTTAACAGTCAGCATGCTAGCCTCATCGAGCAATTTTATGAGCTTTCCTCCTGTGATTGGCAAGTCTCTGTTCACCATATTTACCGCAAAGCAAATTGTGCAGCGGATCATTTAGCCAACTTAGGTCATTCGCTTGATCTTGGTGTTCAGGTTTTTGATTCTCCAATGTTTCCCTTCAATACTGGCTGAGGTTTGACCTTGTTGGTTGTTGTACTTCTCGCATGATTATTAATACTACGTAAGGCCCCCCTTACACTTTCACCAAAAAAATATATTTCATATATCATACAAAACAATAAAAGATAAAAAATTATAATAGAAGTAATTAAATATAGAAATTAAAAACCCCCTTCTCCTTCCTCACCTTCAATGTCGACATCCGCTTCGATCCAATCCCAATTATCATTTTTCTCCACTCTGTCGTCATTTTCACCTTGCGGCTAGGGTTGTATATAAGTCGAGCCGAGGTTTGCCCAGATTAAAAAAATTCAGAGTTCGAGCTCGGCTCGGCTCGACTCGAAATGAGAGTTAACGAGCCAGAGCTCAATAAGCTTATTGAGCTCGGCTCAAAATTAGCATTAACGAGCCCAAGCTCGATAAGCTTGTCGGCCTCTGCTCGAGTTCAACTCAAATGAGTGTTAACGAGCCCGAACTCGACTTGAGCTCAAATCAAGTCATAAATTCTAGGCCGAAGCTTGGTCTGACCTAGAAAAGTTTAAGATCAAGCTCAACTCGAGCACAATTTGAGTTCAACTCGATATAAACTTTTAACGAAGCCAAACCAACTCGATAAAAAATCTTAACAAGCTCAAGTTAGGCTCAAAGCCCATAATAGTTTAGCACATATTTTTGTGATAATTCATTAATACTAGATGATGTATGGACCACTCAATTCTCAACATTATGTGAGACTATTCATTTAAATGTATAAGCCTTCGTTATTTATAAGTTTTGATAACTTCCTTCACCTAAATTACCCATGTGGTACTGGCCATGAAGTGAGAAGTGTGGGTAGTGTCAAATGTGACAACTTTGTCTTCATAATCAGAAAGAAACTCTGGAAGGTGTTTAAGAGTTTAAAGTTGAAGTTGGGATAAAGTTGACAGAAGAAGAAAGCAGTAGAGGATGAACAGGCAAGGAGCAGAGTAGTAGTGCTGCATTTTCGCTTGACTGTAACTCACTAGATTAAATGCTTACTGAGCCAACTCTTTCCTACTCTCTCTCTATATATACACAAGCTGTGAGTTTAAACCCTCAACCGTTATTCACTCTTACGCCCTAAATACTATATTAACCTTCATTTTAGTGTTAAAACCTTAATTTTAGAGTATAAACCAAAATCATTATTAAACCATAAAAAGCTAGGGGGTGTTCCATGTTCATTACTGTAGCTTAGGAATAGTGACCCCATTAGCTTTTAACTTTGTTTTGTACTGAGTTTTCTCTATCCCTATTCCAATTTGATTTCTTCTACTCTGTTTTAGTTTGTTTGGAACAGGACTGTCCCTTCACCGCCGTAACTCAACTCCTATTCTTATCCCGATCATCTTTTCATTTGCTCAAAAATTTCTTTTCCTCTCCACCGATCTCTCTCTCTCTCTCCAATCGATCTCCTTGCTCTCTTAGACCTCCTCCAGTGAGAAAGCTTCTTCTCATTACAATACCTTTCCTCTTCCCCCCCTAACCCATTCCAACTCTCTCAAACCAAGAGAGAGAGAGAGAGAAAGTATATTATCGGTTCATCTTCACTTCAGAGATGTCATCCCTCACCGACACCCGCTGCCGCCGACTTCGGATTTCAGAGACTTCAATGTCGATTCCTCCACCAGCGTTGCTCATCCTGGTCGTCGTTGGCAACACCGCCTCGGTGAGAGAGTTATCTGTCTAGCACTACGACTCATCCAAATCTGAACTATCTTTCCCTCGCCGATCCCAGTTCTCCGAATCGAACTGCATCTCAGCCCCATATCGTCTATCTTATGCTTCTCTAGATGGATTTTAGGTTAGTTCTCGATTTCTAGGTAGCAGTCTTAGGCGAACTCTGCCATGTTCATAATCTTTTGCCTTTTTTATGCTTTAAAATTTCCTATAAAATAAGTTGTCAAAATCCAATTTCACAACTTTTACTGGAGCACAGTTTCAAGGAATTGAAGAATGAAGATAGAAGTGGTGCAGGCTGTGGAGCTACGGACGATGCTGATGATGAGACTTGAAGTGGGACCTGAAGGTTGCAACGATCCATGTTACGGTGAAGTTTCATCCTTAGGCTTCGTGTTACGTCGTTGAGCATTAGTATTTTAATTAGCCTTTTATGCACCAATGTAATAGCACCACTTGTCCATTTTATTTTGTATTACCGTTGGTCGTTAAACACTGTTGACCAACGGGAAACCCTATCACATTTAAATGAAATGGAAAGTGAGAGAGGGCAAGCTTTTTAGCCTCTGCTGCTCTGGTTTTTGCTGCACGAAATCTGAAATGGTATCAGAGCTTCCGCGAACCTGACGGCAGCAACGATCATCTCCACCGATCCTTCCTTCCGCGATGGCGTCGATTCCAACTACTCTACCTGGTAACTCTGGTAACTCATCTGGTGTCCAGTTTGGCACCTTCAATCCTAACACCAACTCTCAATCTAATGAACCTTCTTTTGGGAATCCATACTACCTCAATCCTAATGAAAATTTGGATCAATCTATCGTTACTGTTGCTCTTGATGGAACGAACTATCAGTTGTGGAGTCGTTGCATCAGATTTGCTTTGAAGACTAAGCATAAATTGGGTTTTATCGATGGTTCTATCTTACCTCCTCCTACTATTGATGAACGATTTACTCTTTGGGATGCCTGCAACACTATGGTCTTATGTTGGATTATGAATTCTCTTCATCCTGAGATACGCAGGAGTGTTTTTAATCATGAAAATGCACAAACCCTTTGGACTGAGTTGAAGAGGCGATTTGGACAAGCTATTGCAGTGAAGATTGCCAATCTGCAGGATGAGATCCATGCTTGTAAGCAAGGATCGTTGTCCGTTACTCAATACTACACCGTCATTAAGGGATTGTGGGAAGAATACAGTCAGTATTCTCTGATTGTTCCCTGCAATTGTGCTCCAGGCAACATCAATTTGTGCCCAGCAGTTGCAGCATTCCAGGAGAAACAGGACACAGATTATCTGATTCGTTTTCTAAGAGGGTTAAACTCTGAGTATGATGTTGTCAAAACTCAGCTACTGATGATGAAACCCCTACCGTTAGTTGCTTCTGCTTGTGATGATGTTCTGCAGCATGAAGAGAAACTGAAAGGTGGTGTGACTATCGGTAAAGGGACTTCATCACAGTCTTCTGTCTTTGCAGTAACACCAGATTCTGATAAATCAGTTCAAGCAGTCACTTACAATCGTCCCAATGTTCAATCACGAACTGGAAGTCTTAACCCTACTGGGAAGTTCTATCGATATTGTAAGAAGGATAATCACGTTATTGAGGATTGCCTTAAGCTGAAGTGGAAGAGGAAACAGGAAGCTCAAGGAGGTACTAATGCTGGACCTGGCAGGTTTGCAGGAGCTGTGGCTCAAGGAAGGAATGAATATATTGAAGGGTCTTCTCAGCCCTTGCCAGGTCTCTCTCCTGAGGAGCTCCACAAGTTAAGGACTCTACCTGATGTGATCTTATTTAGTGCATTTTAAGCCTTTGATTAGCCTAAGGATCTCCCATGTTTGATCTCATTTTGCTATGATTAATATGCCATTTATTGAAGTTTTATGCAAAGTGCTATTTTGTTGTCCGGTTGCCACTTTGAGGCCAATTCTATGTCAATTGGAGTTGTTTTCTTTGCATTTTCAGGTCTTGGTATTGAAGTACTGGTGACAAGGAGCACGTAGGATCAAACGGGAGGTCAATCGGAGCTAGGACGGAGGAGATATGGACGTTGCAAAATCGAGAAAAATGCACAGATTCATACTTAAGTTTTCGGCGAGAACCTTATAGTTCTCGCCGAAAACTCTCGACGTGTGCAAACAGTGGAGTCCAGGAAGCTGTCAGCCGATTTATGAAGAAGTTTTCGGCGAAAACTTCCAGAGTTTTCGCCGAAAATCTGTGAAGAAAAGCCAAACCGCTCGATGTTTTTCAAAGACATTTTCGGCGAAAATCTTGTGGAATTTTCGCCGAAAATACCAGGCAATTCCAGCGTGTTATTTAAAGCGGCAGCGGACGAAAATTAAAGACATTCATTCGAATTTTTACAAACACTCGTCCGTCTCACTCTCTCTCTCAACTCAACAAGCCGATCATCACCTTCCTCTCAACCAAACATCATCCTCCCTTAATTGTTGATCAACTTGAAGATCAAGGATCTAAGTGAAGTCCTCCACACCTTGGATTGAAGCTTGAAGAGCCAAGTAGGAAGATCCTCCATGGAAGCAAGGATGGTCTCCTCTACTCAATTTCAGGGATCTTCCATGGTTATGCTAGGCTAAGCTTAGGTTTAGTTTAGTGGGGGATGGATCAAGCTAGGATAGATGATTGATTGTATGGTTTGAGTTTCTCTTAGCCATTTGTGTAAGATGATGATCCTAGACCTTGTGCTTTGTAGCCATTTGAGCTTGATTTGTTCTTTTGGTATTGTTTATGTCTTTCAATACATGAGAATGATTGATTGATGTTGATCTAAGGTTGTAGGATTGTAATTGGATGATTTGAGAGATTGGATTTTGCAATTGCAACCATTTTGAGTTTGTTTTCCTTGATGTAATTTTATCAAACACTTGGTGTGCATTTGGTTTTCTTTCATTTGAAGGTTGAGAGACCCTTTTGATTGCTAGACTAGTGTTATATGATTGACATGAGAGTGTCTTGCATCATTTACCTTGTGCTAGATGAATGTTAGCATAGAATTCAAGTTTTTGGCATTTCATTGAGCAAGTTAAGGCACTCCATTACCTTTGTTCACATAGCGAGAGCATGGTGCATTGGGTCTAGGAGTAGAGAGTCAATTGTTCGAGAGTTCGTTGATTCTACTTGAGTGAATTGCATGGTCATTAGTTTACACATCGTTGCTTGAGATTCAATCCAACTTTCATGAACCTTGAGCTTGAAGAAACCCCTTGCTAAGCTAAACTCCCTTCTCTCTTGTTTGATCCTCAATTTCACTTGTTAGTTTTTCCTTGTTTGCTTATGCTTTTGATTTGTTCTCTTTCAAAACCAAAACTCAGTTTTAAATGTTTAGACCGTTCATGAACTTTGTGAGTATTAGCTTATGAGAGGACCTCGTGGGATACGACCTTGGTAATAAATTCTTATCAAGTTTTTGGCGCCGTTGCCGGGGACCTCTCATTCCTAAGAAAACAATTATTAGTGAACCGATCTTTACACTTCCTTCCGTTTTACTTTTGCTTCCTTGTTACGTGTTGTTTGACTTGTTATCACACATTGTCGTATTACGTTGGTATTTGTTGTTGATTTGTGTGTAGGAACTGTGCACTAGTGCATGAGGCAGATCACCCGTCTTCAAGCACAACTCCAAGGCATCAAGGTCGTGATTGAACCACCAACTCGTTCTCCTCCTCACTTAGTTCATAGCACCACACGAAACAACATGTCTCATCATGAGGACGAGGATAACCACTCGGTGCATTCGCATCACACTAATGAAGATGATCAATCGCAAAGAGGTGCGAGGCGCATACTAGCTGATTATGCTCGTCCAACCCTCGAAGGGGCAGCCTCGAGCATCGTGCGAAGACCGGTAAATGCAAGAAACTTCGAGTTGAAGCCTAATATGATTCAGATGGTACAGAACGGAGTGGTGTTCAATGGTATAGACGGAGAGTGCCCGTCTAGACATTTGAAGGACTTCCTAGAGATATGCGATACGGTGAAGAATGATCAAGTTCACCCGGATTGTGTGCGACTCTGACTCTTCCCCTTCTCACTCAAAGGTAGAGCCAAGTCTTGGTTGGAGAACCAACCTAGTAGAACATTCACTACATGGGAGGGACTAGCCGAAGCCTTCCTCGAGGAGTTCTTTCCCCCTTATATGACGGATGCAATCCGAGATCGTATCAACCACTTCACACAACACAAGGGAGAGCTCTTCCATGAGACTTGGAATAGGTTCCAAGCCCTTCTTCGGTCTTGTCCTCATCACAACTTCGCCGAATGGAGTTTGGCAGATATCTTTGCTAGGTCCCTTGATTTTGAGAATACAATGATGATCAACCAAGCCGCCGGAGGTGATCTAAGGATGCTCACTCCCGAAGATGCTCTAGAACTCTTTGCGGAGATGGCCAACAAGACGAGGAGTTGGTCTCGACAACAACCTCCAAGGTCCAAGTATGGGAGCGACACTCACTACGACTCTAGAGCTATAAGTGTTGATGCACCAAAGGATTCGTCTACCTATGGGAAGAAGCCTAAGTTACCGGGGCACCGAGATGAAGATGACCCTATGGTTGCGCTCTTCATGTCTAAGATCGATGTTATGACATCTCAGGTAAGTAACCTAACCATGCCTAAGCACCCCTCTAAGGTTCCATCATCTCATGTGGGTAATCCCCAGTGGCTTCAATATATTGCTGTGAATGTTGTGGGGGTCAAGGCCACGATGTCGGTGCTTGCCCTTCCGCCACTCCTGAGCTTGGCCAAGGCGACCATAATGAGGAGGTAAGCTTCGCACAAGGTCAAGGATTCCATGGTAATTTCAGCCCCCAAGGTAACTACCACCGACCTTGGAACCAAGGTGGTGGGTACAACAAGCCTAACTAAGGGTACCAAGGCCAAGGGAGTCAAGGTAGTGGTTATAACAAGAGTTACAACCAAGGAAATCAAGTAGGAATCCAAGGTTATGGAGGGTATCAAGGCAACCAATGGTCTCAAGGAAGTACCCCAAACAAAGGTAGTCAATGGACTCAAGGAGGTCACCAAGGACAAGGGAACCAAGGGGGAACTCAATGGAATCAAAGTGGACATCCAAATCAAGGTCCCCAAGGTCCTACCCCGCCGAGAATGTACAATCATAGAGGTGATGGACCACCCGGATTTAACAAACCACCTTACAACAAAGAGGGCGGTTCTTCAATATAGCAAGAGGATACCAACGCGGCAATGATTCAACTTATCAAGAATCAACAGGCTTCAATTGCAAATTTGGAGAATCAAATGGGTCATATTGCTAAGACGCTCTAGGAGCGACCCTCGGGCACTTTACCTTCCAACACCGAGGTCAACCCCAAGGTTCCCGAGGAGCTTATGATGGTAACATTGAGGAATGGTAAGCAAGTCCAAAACCCCACACCTAAAGCGGTGAGAACTCAAGTTGATGACTATGTTTTGGTTGAAGACGTTGTTTTCGATGATGACACGGACAAGATTGAAGTACTAGACAATGGGGCCAAGGCTAATGAGGTTTCTAAGACTACCAATAAGATTGGTTCTCAAAAGGCTACGACGAGTGCTACTCCGGTCTCTCCTCCCGACCGGTTGTACCTCCGTACAAGCCTAAGCCACCTTACCCTTCTCGCTTGAAGTCCGATTCCATGGAGAAAGATTTCAAGAGGTTTGTTGAGATTCTTGACAAGGTGCAACTCACAATGCCTTTTGGAGAAGCAATCACCAAGATGCCTCAATATGCAAAATTCATGAAAGAGATCTTCACCAACAAACGCAAGCTTAAGGATGTAACTTCGGCAAAGCTCAACGAACAATGCTCCGCATTCTCTCTAAGCAACCACCGGAGAAACTTAAGGATCCAGGTAGCTTTACTATTCCTTGCACTATTGGTGAGCATGCAATAAGTAGAGGCTTAGCCGATTTGGGTGCCAGTATCAATGTTATGCCATATTGCATGTTTCAGAAGCTAGGCCTAGGGAAACTAAAACCAACCCTCATGAATGTTCAATTAGCGGATAAGTCCATGAAATCCCCTCGTGGTATTGTTGGAGATGTGTTGGTTAAGGTTGGTGCTTTTGAATTCCTCGTGGATTTTGTTGTTCTAGATGTATGGGTGGTACCGATGTGCCTTTGATTCTTGGACGACCCTTCTTAGCGACCTCTCGTGCTTTAATTGATGTCTATGGTGGTAGACTCACCCTTAGGGTCGACAATGAATGCATGATCTTTGACCGCTCAAATGGCATGGAATTTACTTTGTCTTATGCTAGTCACCATGATCCTAAGAATCCGCATGAGCTTACCTCGGCTACTAATAGCACTAACCTTGTCCGTCATAGTCTTGCGGAGTTGTTTGCAATTAGTGATGTGCAGGAAAAGACGGATGAAGTAAAGGAGACTCCACCTTTCGTACTCCCGAAGGCACCACCCAAGGCTAAGAAGAAAGGTGTAAAGAAGTCACCCGAGAAGGGCAAGGAGGCCGCACCAATGGGTGAGACGAGCAAGACTAAGAAGCCACCCGATGAAAGGCTCAACTCTAAGTGGTTTGGTCCCTTCTCCATTGCTCCCACCTCACCATCCGGAAAATCCATGCTCATTCCACCCGAAGTCGGTAAGGTACAATTCAAGTTTCGTGTGCCATGCGAAGGTAATGACATCGATTTCAAGGAGGTAATGAGTTGGGATGGTTTTACTTAGCTTAATCCTTGTGGTTTCGTCTAGCTAGAGACGTTAAAGAAGCGCTTCATGGGAGGCAACCCATGTTATCCTTACCTTTTCGTTTTTATGTTTTTGTGTTGTTTTAGTTCGTTGAATAAGATGTTGGCAAGCACTTAGGCGGATCACTCTTCACAATGTGCGTCATGGGACTCTTCCTCTACTTTGGCGTCCTATGCTCCTCTCTACCAACGCGGTTACTTCGTTCCACCTTACCCTCTCTCTCTTGATCATTGAGGACAATGCTCATGTTAGTCGTAGGGGAGTTTGAGGTTTTGTGTGATTATTTGTGGTAGAGATCTAAGGCTATGTTTTGATGAGTTGCATGATCTTAATTGAATGTCAATTTCCTCTATTGTAGAATCATTCGGTTCTTGACTTTTGGTGTTTAATTGACTTCAAGCTTTCACAATGACGTTTAGACTGTCCTACTTAGAACTTATAACCAGCATGTTAGAGCTAATTTCAAATGAGTCTAGGCCAGAACAGAGATTTTATCACTCTTGTATGTTGGTTGATTGGTTTGATACGTGCTTTTGTACCACTCGATAACACCGATCTAAGATGATGAAGGCTTTCAGAATTTTCACCCTTTTTCCATGTTTTCTTCACCTTTTTGATCCCTCGTGATTGTGGCTTGAGATTAGATGGAATCCAATTCGAAATCTTGTGTTGAAGTTGTAAGGGGCTAAGGATCAAGTGGCTAGTTTGGAAAGAAAATGCTCAAAAGAAAAGAAAAGCTAGGCAAGCTCGGCACCTAAGTGAAGTGTCTGGTTGAGCACTAGCAATGACAAAAGCTGTGAGCTAGGCAGGTTCAACACCTAAGTGAAGTGTTGGATCGAGCACTAGTATGCAGTAAGAAAAAGAGAAGAAAAAAAAAGGAAAAAATGAATGAAAATGGAAAGAAAAGAGAAAAAAAAAGAGTTCTCAAATGTAGCCCTTGATCCTACGCCCGAGTTTGTAAAGTGCGGATCTAGAAGCGGATGAAGTCGAGTCGATAGCCACATAATGATCACTCATCACTCTCAAAAATTCTCTTACCCCCGCCTTATCCGTTCCATCTCCCGAGTTCAAATCCTTCTAATTAGAGTTGGTGTTATCGTGGTCGGTTTTTCTGTATCCCAATTAACCACTACTTGAAGTATGCAGATTTAGTGAGGTCTAGACTTGTTTGGTTGACGTTATTGCATGTGTAGGTTAAGTTTGTTCGTGGAACAGTTTAAACCAAATTGTTATCGTTTGAATTTCAAAGTGACCGATCTTGTCATTTGTGAACTTGGATGTTTTCTAATTCATTTGCTTGAAGACAAGCAAAGCTTAGTCGTAGGGAATTTGATGTGATCTTATTTAGTGCATTTTAAGCCTTTGAATAGCCTAAGGATCTCCCATGTTTGATCTCATTTTGCTATGATTAATATGCCTTTATTGAAGTTTTATGCAAAGTGCTATTTTGTTGTCCGGTTGCCACTTTGAGGCCAATTCTATGTCTATTGGAGTTGTTTTCTTTGCATTTTCAGGTCTTGGTATTGAAGTACTTGTGACAAGGAGCACGTAGGATCAAACGGGAGGTCAATCGGAGCTAGGACGGAGGAGATATGGACGTTGCAAAATCGAGAAAAATGCACAGATTCATACTTAAGTTTTCGGCGAGAACCTTATAGTTCTCGCAGAAAACTCTCGACGTGTGCAAACAGTGGAGTCCAGGAAGCTGTCGGCCGATTTATGAAGAAGTTTTCGGCGAAAACTTCCAGAGTTTTCACCGAAAATCTGTGAAGAAAAGCCAAACTGCTCAATGTTTTTCAAAGACATTTTCGGCGAAAATCTTGTGGAATTTTCGCCGAAAATACCAGGCAATTCCA
This sequence comes from Linum lewisii, assembly GCA_034768395.1. NCBI lineage: Eukaryota > Viridiplantae > Streptophyta > Magnoliopsida > Malpighiales > Linaceae > Linum > Linum lewisii. The sequence goes on from CM068299.1 coordinate 15,389,230, forward strand.
GCGTGCTATTTAAAGCGGCAGCGGACGAAAATTAAAGACATTCATTCGGATTTTTACAAACACTCGTCCGTCTCACTCTCTCTCTCAACTCAACAAGCCGATCATCACCTTCCTCTCAACCAAACATCATCCTCCCTTAATTGTTGATCAACTTGAAGATCAAGGATCTAAGTGAAGTCCTCCACACCTTGGATTGAAGCTTGAAGAGCCAAGTAGGAAGATCCTCCATGGAAGCAAGGATGGTCTCCTCTACTCAATTTCAGGTTTCTTCCATGGTTATGCTAGGCTAAGCTTAGGTTTAGTTTAGTGGGGGATGGATCAAGCTAGGATAGATGATTGATTGTATGGTTTGAGTTTCTCTTAGCCATTTGTGTAAGATGATGATCCTAGACCTTGTGCTTTGTAGCCATTAGAGCTTGATTTGTTCTTTTGGTATTGTTTATGTCTTTCAATACATGAGAATGATTGATTGATGTTTATCTAAGGTTGTAGGATTGTAATTGGATGGTTTGAGAGATTGGATTTTGCAATTGCAACCATTTTGAGTTTGTTTTCCTTGTTGTCATTTTATCAAACACTTGGTGTGCATTTGGTTTTCTTTCATTTGAAGGTTGAGGGACCCTTTTGATTGCTAGACTAGTGTTATATGATTGACATGAGAGTGTCTTGCATCATTTACCTTGTGCTAGATGAATGTTAGCATAGAATTCAAGTTTTTGGCATTTCATTGAGCAAGTTAAGGCACTCCATTACCTTTGTTCACATAGCGAGAGCATGGTGGATTTGGTCTAGGAGTAGAGAGTCAATTGTGCGAGAGTTCGTTGATTCTACTTGAGTGAATTGCATGGTCATTAGTTTACACATCGTTGCTTGAGATTCAATCCAGCTTTCATGAACCTTGAGCTTGAAGAAACTCCTTGCTAAGCTAAACTCCCTTCTCTCTTGTTTGATCCTCAATTTCACTTGTTAGTTTTTCCTTGTTTGCTTATGCTTTTGATTTGTTCTCTTTCAAAACCAAAACTCAGTTTTAAATGTTTAGACCGTTCATGAACTTTGTGAGTATTAGCTTATGAGAGGACCTCGTGGGATACGACCTTGGTAATAAATTCTTATCACTACCTCAATCTGCACCACCTCAACTTGTTTCCCCACAGCAGCACATGGCATTTTTGGCTAGCCAAGATCCTCCAAATCCTCCTAATCACTCAGGTAAATATGTCCTGTTAATTGATGCATGCTTGAATCATGATAATGTTTGGATTTGCAAAAAAAATTGGACGCGCGCGCCTGATTTTCTCTCAAATGTGTAGAGGCGATTAGGGTTCGCCGCCATGTCTGCTTCTTCTTTGACTGCTAAATCATGGGTTACCGTTGTGGGTGCCGGTGTTCTAGACTACGTGCAGCCGTCTCCGGAGCATCTGGTGGGGGGGATTGTCAAGATCCCTCAAGCTGTCGTTGATATTGGAGTGAAGAGATTGGAATCGGCAATAGTGGCTCAATTCCTAGGGCTGATTCCGCCGTACCGAGTGTTCGTCGCCATGGTTAATCGATTATGGGGATATGAAGGAAGTGTTCAAGTGTCGAAGCTGTCTGAGGGCTTCTTCCTGATAGAGCCCGTGTCGATGGAGCTTAGTTCGTGGATTCTGAGTAGGTCGTGGCATATTCACCACTCGGCTTTGCTTTTGAGACGATGGCAGAAGGGGATTGAACCGGTGGTGATCTCGCCGGAGGAGAAGCCTGTATGGATTACGTTTAAGAATGTTCCCCCGCAACTCATTTCGCAGGAAGGAATTGGGTGGATAGCTAGTCAAATCGGGAAACCAACAAGTAAGTTTGTCCGTGATGGTGTTGATATTAAGGTCTGTGTGTTATTTGGGCAGCGTAGTGCTAAGCCGGAGAGATTAACTTTTCTCATGGGGAATGATGGAGAGATTAATATTGATGTTGTGTATCCGGTAGTCCGTACTTATGGGAAAACAAATGGAACTGCTGTGTGGAGGACTAGGGCTATGCCTGCGAAGACTGGTTCTTCCTCAGGCAATGTCCCTGAATTAGTTCAAACTAAGGAGGGGACACCTGAGGGGGCTGCGTCGACGCCTGCTGGTCAGAAATCTGGTACTACATTACCTGTGACGGCTGGTTCTTCTTCAGGGTTTGCTACTGAATTAGTGAAAACTAAGGAGGTAGGCTCTGGAGAGAATGAGCTGCCGCAAGGTTCCTCAGTAGTACAGGGTTTAGCTGGCCAGCAAAGCTCTGTTGGTCCCACTGTTGTAAGTTCTCTAGTAGAGAAGGCCTTGCGCATTCATGAAGGTAGTGGTTCGAAGCCTCGGAGTCCAGTGAGTAAAGAGAACAAGGAGGTTAGTTCTTCTGAGGAGAATTTTCAGTTGGTCCTGTCTAAGAAATCTAAAAGGAGAAATCGTAAAAAGAAGGCTGCAGCTTTTATTGATCAAAGTGTAATGGGTGGTCCTGGTGTGGTCACAAGGTAGATGTCGAAAATTACAGAATGAGGGCCTTGGTTTGGAATGTTAGAGGTTTTAATAAGTATAATAAGTTTAAAGAGTTGCAGAATTTTATTTACAAGTTCAACTTAGATGTAGTTGCTATTTTGGTCCGGTTAATTAATGCCTCGGACCTCTTCAGCTCGCGGTTCCCTGGTTGGCATGGGGAGTTTTGTTATGATAAAGACTTAGGCAAGATTTGGTTGTTGTGGAAGATTGGAATCCCGGTGATTGTTTTGAAGAAGACTAGCCAGTTTATACATGTTCGGGTGGATTTGGGTGATCCTTTCTACTTAACAGTGGTTTATGCAGCAACTACTTGTGCAGAGAGAAGAGTGATGTTTGCTGATATTGCTGCGTTTGGGGTGAGAGGCTTGCCTTGGCTAGTAGGAGGAGATTTTAATACATTTCTTTCTATTGAGGAGGCCTCAAATCAAGTATCGAGCTTTGCAGGTATGGATGATTTTAAAGACTTCATTGAGAAGATTGAAGTGTATGAGCACTCAGCTTTAGGGCCATGGTTTACCTGGACTAATAATAGGGTGGATGATCCTATAGCTAGAAGGCTGGATAGAATATTGGTGAATTTGAAATGGCAAAGTTCTTTCCCAGGTAGCAAGGTGGAGGTAGTTGTTAGTAGTGAGTCTGATCACTGTGCTCTAGTGATTAACATGGAAGGGATGGTTGCTTCAAAACCAAAACCTTTCAAGTTTTTCAGTAGTTGGATCAGGCATCCAAAGTTTGATGAAATTGTTAAGAAGATATGGATGGTAAGAACTAGTGATAAACCTTTCTATAGGTTGTATGGTAAGCTCCGTAACTTGAAAAAAGAGCTTAAGGCTCTAAATGCAGAATGTTACTCAGATATACAGAATAGGGTGAAAAGTAAAGCTACTGAAGTCAGCTTCTTTCTCATGGAAATGTATGAGGATCCCAGTGCAGCAAATATTGAAAGAGTGCATGCTAGTAAGATGGAGCTAGATGAGCTGAAAAGAAGTGAGGAAGAAATTATGAGGCTAAAGGCTCGAGCACTTTGGGTGGAAAATGGGGATAGCAATACCTTGTATTTCTTCAAAAGTGTTAAAGCTAGGCAGGCCTGTAATACCATTAGGTTGATCTACAATGAGCAGGGGGAAAGGTGGATAAACATGAGGATATTGCTGGTGTCTTAGAGAGCTTCTATAAGAAGCTTTTGGGGGAGAAGTCTAGTTGCTGTCTTGATGGGCTGGAGTCAGTGATACGATTGAAGGTTAGTGATGACCAAGCTGAGTTATTAGAAAGACCAGTTACTGCTAAAGAAGTTAAAGCTGCTTTGGATTCAATGCCGAATGAGAAAAGTCATGGACCCGATGGGTTCAGTGTTGCTTTCTATAAGAGATGCTGGAGTTTGGTTGGGCAAGATGTTGTTGATGCGGTTCTTAGCTTCTTCTCAAGTGGTAAGATTCCTTCTTTTGTGAATAGTGTTTACTTGGCATTAATTCCTAAGAAAGTGAATGCTGCCCATGCTAAGGACTTTCGTCCAATCTCTTGCTGCAACGTTATATATAAGATTATTTCAAAAGTAATTGCTATGAGGCTTAGGGATGTCTTGCCGGATGTTATTGATAAAGCTCAGTCTGCTTTCATTAAGGGACGTTTGATTAGTGATAATGTGTTGTTAGCACATGAGCTGCTCAGGACTTATAGTGCAAAACATTTCCCCTAAATGTGCTATAAAAATTGATTTGATGAAGGCGTTTGACTTGGTTGAAAGGGATTTTATAATAGAAGTGTTGAAGATTATGAATTTCCCTCTGAGCTTTGTCTACTGGATTAAGGTTTGCTTGGAAACTACTATGATTTCGGTCTGTGTGAATGGTACGTTGAGTGGTTATTTCCCAGCAGGCCGAGGGTTTAGGCAGGGTGACCCTTTGTCACCTTACCTGTTTGTGTTGTCTATGGAGGCGCTTTCGGGGTTAATGGACAAAGCAGTGAAGGATAGGAAGTTTATGCTACATCCTCAGTGCAAAGCGATAAATGTCACTCACCTTTCGTTTGCAGATGACCTTATAGTTCTTACTAAGGGCTCAGCTATTGCAGTCAAAGGTGTAGTTGATATCCTGAAGCAGTTTGAGGCCATGTCAGGTCTGAAGTTCAATCCCGACAAAAGTGAGATTTATCTTGCTGGGGTTGAGGATGCAGAAGTGGATGAAATATTGAAGTGTGGATTTACAAGAGGGAAGCTACCTTTTAGATATCTTGGTGTGGTGTTGAGTGCAGGGAAGCTGAAGAAAAAGGACTATCGTCTTCTGCTAGAGAGGATTACTGGTAGGATTTCAGATTGGAAATCCAAGTACCTCTCTTATGCTGGAAAATTGCAGTTGATTGATTCAGTCATTGGGGGATCTTGCAATATTGGATGTCGGTGTTTTTGCTACCAAAGAACTTGCTGAAAGAAATAGAGCAGATATGTAATAGGTTCTTGTGGGGGGAAAGAAGATGGTGAACGAGCAAAAATAAGCTGGATAAAAATGGCTTACCCTAAAGAAGAAGGTGGAATAGGGTTAAGGAATCTGTATGAATGGAATGTGGCTAATGTTCTTCGTCACTTATGGAGTTTGTTGCTTAAGAGTGGATCACTTTGGGTAGCTTGGGTCTATAAGTACAAGATTAAGAGTAAAGATATTTGGTCGGTGAATATGCAAAGTGGATCTTGGGTGTTGAGACGTGTGATGAAGCTGAGACCTTTAGCTGCAGGTTACTGTTCTGTGCATAGTGATGGTGAGTTGTTGTGGAATGGAGGTAGAATGCAGAAGTTTAAACTTTCCACTGTCTGGGACTCTATAAGGGTTAAGATGTCGGCTGTTGATTGGTATCACTTGGTGTGGAAGGGAATGAGCTTCCCCAAACATAACTTCCAGGTATGGCTTATTGTAAAAGATAGGCTGGCTACCAGAAGTAGTATGGTTGACTGGGGATTGTCCATTGATGTGAACTGCTCATTGTGTGTGGATGGAATGGACAGCAGGGAGCATATATTTGGTGATTGTTCTTTCACTGCTGCAGTGCTGAATGAGTTCATCCCAGAGTTTCCTAAGTGCTCTTGGGACAGTCATTTTCAGTTTGCTCTAAGGGAGTTGGCAGGAAGTTCATTGAAGAGGAGAAGTAAAGCCCTTGCTTGGAAGATGGTGTTAAGCTGTGTATGGAAGGAGCGTTGTAATAGGGTCTTTACGAATGATAGGAAAGGTATAGATGATATAGTGAGGTACATTAGAGAAGCAATTTCTCTAAAAGTTAGTAGACATGGGGTAGGAAAATTTTGAGAATTATAGGATTCTAGTTTCCGTTGATTGTATAGAGTCTTAGATAGGAGTTTGTACTTCAAAGTTTTTTGATGAAATGAAACCACTAATTCATAAAAAAAAAGATAATGTTTGGATTTTGGATACTGAAGCATCTGATCACATCACATGTTCAATTCACAACTTCATATCCTATCAACCCGTTGACAGTGTTCATGTCTATCTCCCTAATTCTGCTAGAGTTACAGTTAGTCATGTTGGCTCAATCAAACTTCCTTTTGGACCAACTCTGCACAATGTGCTTCTCATTCCAGATTTTAAATTCAACCTCATCTCCATTAGTAAGCTGACTCATGATTTACCTATTTCCCTTTCTTTCTTCTCCAATCAATGTGAAATTCAGGACCTTATCACCAACAAGAAGATTGGTTTAGCCACTGAGCATAAAGGCCTCTACTATCTCAACCCTACCAAGCCAAGTTCTCCACAACCTACACCAATTCATCAAGCTGCTGCTATTAACTACAACCTCAAGATATTAACCTTTGGCACTGGAGGCTAGAACATCCCAACAGAGATAGAGTCAAACTTTTAGAAGCTTATAGTAGTGATGTAGTAGCTGAAAAAGTCATACATTGTGATGTCTGTCATCTTTCTAAACAAAAACGTCTGCCCTTTCAAACCAGTTCTTCTATAGCCATTAATGTTTTTTATCTCATCCATGCAGACATCTGGGGGCCATTGGCCGTTCAATCTTATGATGGTTTCACTTATTTTCTGACCATTGTTGATGATCATTCAAGAGGTGTTTGGATTTACGTTATGAAAAACAAAGGAGAGGCTAGAGATCATTTGAAAACTTTCTGTCATATGGTAGAAAACCAGTTTGAGAAAAAGTCAAAATCATATGAAGTGATCAAGGGAAAGAATTCCATATGACAGATTTCTTTAATGAGTGTGGTATCATACATTAGATGTCATGTGTTCAAACGCCAGAACAGAATGCAAGGGTTGAGAGAAAACATCAACACATTCTGAATGTTGCTAGAGCCTTAAGATTTCAGTCTGGCTTAAGCTTAGATCATTGGAGTGACTGTGTCCTCCATGCTGTTTACCTAATCAATAGAATCCCCACTCCTCTTCTTCAAAACCAATCACCGTATGAAAGACTATTCAAAACAGTTCCTTTTCTCAGAAATCCCAAAGTTTTTGGCTGTTTGTGCTATGCTTCTGCTCTGCAGCACAACAGAACCAAGTTTCAACCCGAGCTACTCAATGTATTTTTGTTGGAATCCCCGTGGGAATCAAAGGCTATAAAGTCTTGGAGATTGCTTCCAGTCAAGTTTTCATATCTAGAGATGTCATTTTTTATGAAAATATCATCTTTTACAAAACAGGTTTAGATTCCACTGACTTTTCCTGCACCTCTCCTGCAATTCCAGACACCACTCCCTCTCCTATTTCTCCTCCTATTACTCCTCCAATTACTCCATCTTCCATGTCTCAGAACCATCCTCCTACCAACACACCTCCAAATCAATAGGTGCTTCTAATCCAAGTTCATCCTTGTCTTGTTCTTCATGTCATTTGCAGGATATACCAACTGATGATGAAGAGAAATGGAGATCGAGGTAGTTGAAGATGACCAAGGTTCATCAGACATCACTCCACAGCTTAGGAGGTCTACAAGGGAAAGGAGGGCAGCAATACACCTCATGGATTACCATTTAAGTAACACTGTTACCATGCATTCCCTTGCAGCCTCACTTTCTTACAATAATATGTCTGATGAACACAAGAAATTCTCTCTCAGCATTATCACTCAGCAAGAGCCAAAGGGTTATGAGGAGGCCAAGAATGAAATTTGCTGGGTGAACGCCATGAAGGAGGAACTTGCTGCCATGGAGGAGAATCAAACATGGGATTTAGTCCCTTTACCTGCAGGAAAAAGAGCTGTGGGATGTAAATGGGTTTTCAAAGTGAAGTTCAGATCAGATGGCACAGTTGAGAGGCACAAAGCCAGGTTAGTTGCAAAGGGCTTCACACAAATATATGGTGTTGATTTTTTGGATACTTTTTCACCCGTTGCCAAAATCAATTCTGTGAAAACACTCTTAGCTGTGGCATCAGTCAAAAACTGGCATTTGCAGCAGATGGATGTGTCAAATGATTTTCTCCATGGAGATTTAGATGAGGATGTTTATATGCAAGTTCTTGATGGATTAGAGAGTGAGCCAGGCATGTGCTGTAGATTAAAGAAGTCACTATATGGTCTCAAGCAAGCTAGCAGACAATGGTTTGCTAAGCTCACTAATTCCCTTATTGACAGTGGTTTCAGGCAATCTGCTTCAGATTATTCAATGTTTGTTAAAGGAACTGGAGATCACACCGTCGTATTATTAGTCTACGTTGATGATATCATACTAGCAGGAAGCAGTATTGAAAAATTGAAACAGTTAAATCCTATCTTAAGTCAGTCTTTAAGATAAAAGACCTGGGACCATTGAAGTACTTTATGGGATTGGAAGTGTCACGATCAAGCAAGGGCATTGTGGTTAATCAAAGGAAATATTGTGTTGAATTATTAAATGATGTAGGGTTCATTGAGGGTAAGAGCTGCAAAACTCCTCTGGATGTCAATGTGAAAATGGGAGCCAAAGATGGAGAACTTTTGACTAACCTTGCATAACAGGCAGCTTATAGGAAAACTGCATTATCTTACCATCACCAGACCTGATATTGCATTTGTGGTCCAACAACTCAGTCAGTTTCAGTTTGAACCTTACACGGGACACTTAAATGCTGCTCACCGTGTCCTAAGGTATCTCAAAATGGCACCTGGTCAAGGCCTATTTTACAGAGCTGATAGTAAACTTGAACTGAAAGGTTTTAGTGATTCTGACTGGGCCACTTGCCCTGACACTAGGAGATCAGTGACTGGTTACTGCACCTATTTGGGAGAGAATCTACTCACATGGAAGTCGAAGAAGCAGACAACAGTATCAAGATCATCTTCTGAGGTAGATTACAGGGCCCTGTCCCATCTGGTGTGTGAGATTCAGTGGTTGAGTGTATTACTAAAGGAAATGGGGATCCAGATACTAATGCCTATCAACATTCAGTGTGACAATCGATTAGCTATGCACATTGCGGAGAATCCAATATTTCATGAAAGGACTAAACATATAGAGATCGATTGCCACGTAACAAGAGAAAGAATCAAGTCTGGACTTATTAAGATGTTATACGTGCCAACAGATAAACAACTTGCAGATATATTCACGAAAGGACTTCATCGCAGCAGACTTCAATTCCTACTCAGCAAGTTGGGAGTTTTGAACATACACTCGCCAACTTGTGGGAGGGTTTCAGAGGAATTGAAGAATGAAGATAGAAGTGGTGCAGGCTGTGGAGCTACGGATGATGCTGATGATGAGACTTGAAGCTGAGACCTGAAGGTTGCAACGATCCATGTTACGGTGGCGTTTCATCCTTAGGCTTCGGTTTAAGCTGTGCGACGTCGTTGAGCATTAGTCTTTTAATTAGCCTTTTATGCACCAATGTAATGGCGCCACTTGTCCATTTTATTTTGTATTACCGTTGGTCGTTAAACACTGTTGACCAACGGGAAACCCTATCCTATTTAAATGAAATGGAAAGTGAGAGAGGGCAAGCTTTTTAGCCTCTGCTGCTCTGGTTTTTGCTGCACGAAATCTGAAACACAGTCAGAAGAATCGATTACCCATTTTCATGAACTCAGACCTTTCCTCCACCATTCATTTTCTCTCGCACTGAAAAAGAGTATGTTTACAGTGATTGTTAATGGTTTTTCTAGGGAGCTTCCCGTGTGTAATAAAGGCGTGAGCTGCATATTGAGGCTCAAGTCCTGCACCATCATGCCACTAGATTTGTGGTACATGAAATCTATGTAAAGCTTCATTGCCTTCCTATTCTCAATTTAATTACTACTCCATCTTGAGATAGAAACACTAAACTAATGCTGCTAAGGGTGGTTGTGATGCTGGCTGGGAGGCACCGGGGAAAAGTACAGAACCAAGTAGAAGAAGAGGGACACGACAAAGGATTTCATGGACTAAGAAGCTATATATAGGATGTACAGATGTGAATGAGAGATAGCTGAGACAATCAAAGCATGAAAGATGTACAACATGCTTGCATCACTATATAAGGTAGAAGGAATCTTATACAGCTAGCCAATGGGATGTGGAAGTATTAATTCCTTGTATGTGCATGATGATTCCTATCTATTCACTGATTGCAGGAGTTCCTTAATAAATTGATAACCTATCACATAAGTGTTGATTTGGAATGATTAAGAGATGTTCTTCTGTGTAACCCAATATTCCCAATTTAATTTCAATGCCTACTGCCTAGAATATTAAGAACTCAATGTTTTGTGTAGCTTAATCTATGGTCCATTCTTGCCTATTAGATAAGTTATATTTGGTGAGGACTAAGGGTTGATTTCCTTTGTGGTTGCTTTCGCCTTTGTAAGGAAACCTGCAAAATATGGGAGTTGGTTTTGTAACTTGGTGTGATTAGGCATTTCAAATTTGAATTTTCTTCTTATATCACTGAGGAGTGACAAGCAAACTTGTGCTTTTCAGTTTTTACGATGAACATATTTGTTACCGAAATTGGTTCTTGCTATGTGTTTATGCCATTAAGTCATGATGATACAACTCATCGCTTGATTACAATGTAGTAGACTTGGGTGATTCTCTAATTATGTGTCATTTGTGTTTTCAATAAAAATATTATGATTCTAAAGTTATTTTATCAAGCACAACATTTATCACATTACTCTCATAATTGTATAAATATTTATAACTTCACTTACGGGTGAGCAACATTATACCAACTCAAGTTTAAATCCCGCGGCATCGCGCGGCTACCTAACCTAGTTATTCTTAAATCCTAAACCTTATTAACCTAAATATAAAGTATAAACCTTAAATTCCATATTAACCCTTAAAATTATTGAGCCTCTAACCGAGCTTATTCACGAGCTCTTAATTAAACTTTTAACGAGCTAGCTCACGAGATTTCTTACTTGAGCCAGCTCGCGAGCCGTAAATGAGCTTTAAAATTATCCAGCTCGCGAGCCAAGCTCAACGAGCCGATGAGTTGAGCTAGCTCATGAGCATACTGAGCCGAACCAAGGTAGGCTCGGGCTCGGCTCGTTTACTATCGAGTCGGCTCATGACTGGCTCATTATAAACGAGCCGAGTTTCGACGAGCTTTTTAGTCATTTTTTCGAGCCACTCACGAGCGGCTTGGCTCGTCAAAGAGGTCAGATGCAAGTAAAGAATGATGAGGGAGAGAAGTTGGCTCTGAGGTTCGACGGACGATTGATCGAATTGAAAGACTGGTCCTCATTCTAGTAACTTCCATCTTCTTCCTCCTCATCGAATAAATCTACCTCTTTTTCCCTTGTTGCATTCTATCTAATAGCACAACACTAATTGCATCCTTAATTTGTTAGAAGGCTAACAATTTCAAATGGGGAGAAACCCTAATTTGAAGCAATCACTATCTCACAAAGCCAAAATCACTACAATCGACACATTGTTGTTTTTCTATCTGGTCCTTCTTGGGCATCTTTCACTTGTTATGTTGTCATCTGTATGTCGAATTTGTTGGTGGATTACGGTCACCGAGACGGAACTCCCTACTGTCATGTGATTAGAATTAGTAAGAGTGTTAATGTCAATGAGAATGTGTGGTTGTCGTGGCAAAGAGGGTGTTAACCACTGATTTTGGACAATTCTAAAACCTAAAAATTGGATATGTTGAAGCGAAGAAGGAGAGAAAGGGTGTTACACGCTGACAACGAAACATTCATAATCGAGAAAAACGGTAACAACGAGTAAAATCAATGGAACGATAATGCAACAAAGAAGTAGAGAATAGGCCTTCTAGGGTGTTCGGTCGAGGAAGAGAGAAGGGAGATCGGCGGTGAGTTCAGCCAAACATGTCGACCAACTCTTTGTATTTTAGTTATTTATTTTATTTTTTTATAGTAATATGTGAGCCACATTACCCACCATATATACAGTTCGGTTATGGCTCTGAGAGTCATATCTCTTAGATTTATATGAGAGATTGGAGGGCAGGAGAGAGAAAATGACTTCGCAGAGGAGAGAGACTGTTATTTATTTTAGTTATTTATTTTATTTTTTTATAGTAATATGTGAGCCACATTACCCACCATATATACAGTTCGGTTATGGCTCTGAGAGTCATATCTCTTAGATTTATATGAGAGATTGGAGGGCAGGAGAGAGAAAATGACTTTGGCAGAGGAGAGAGAATGTTTGAGGAGAGAGACTGTTAGGTGTTAGAGCATCTCCAATAATCTTATGTAAAAGGTTTAAAGCTTTTACAAAAAACTTTATAACCATAGAAGAGATTGAGGTGGCAGCAAAAGCTTTATATACATAAAGCTTTAGGGACTACAATGGTAGGGTTTAAAAGTTTAAAGCTTTAAGTGTAAATATTATATTCTATAAAATAATATAAGGTGAAAATTTTGGAAGAGAGAGAATGCAAAAGCTTTGTAGATTGAAAGCTTTTGCAAAAAAGCTTTATGAAATTCACCAATCAACTCATTTCTCTCTCCTAATTTTTTACATTTTTTCAAGTATTTATTTAAATCACTCATTTATTTAGGCCTCGTTCACTATAAATTATCTTAAATTCTATAATGGGGTGAATTAGTTAATTTAGATAATTATAATTCATAATTGAACTTCTGTTTACTTGGGCTTTTGTAAATTATGAAATTAAATAATTTCATAATAATAATTGTGTTCATTACGCAAAGTTGAATTACAAATTATGCATACTTCTAGAATTCAATGGAATCACATATGATGAGAAGGATTCTGTAAAAGTTTGTTTGTTGTTTGTTAGGAGTTTGTTGGCGGCGGGGATTGAAAACTGGTTCAGTTTCAATGAAATAGGCCATAATCCCGGTCTTTCAATTACAAAATCAGTATTATTTAATTTTTAAAATCAGCTTTTTTTCACTTATATAATTAGGCCAGAATTATGAAATAATTATATAATTGTATTTTTTAATTTTCAACTAAAAACCTATTTTGGTAATTTTTTAAATTAATTGAGTTGATTATATAATTTTCATAATAATAAGTAATAGTGAACAGAGCCTTAATATTTTTCTACCAATTTCAATTAATCAAAATGACATATAAATGTATCACTGCGAATGTACATTAACATGAATGACTGCATAAATTAAAAACATCAATCTTCCAGTAAAATTGGTACAACTAAATTTAAAATGCAATAAAAACACAAATAATATAAAGATAGCAATGACACATTTATTAAAAAAATTGCAACATGTGTTCAATGTTCAGTGTCATCTCTGAAACGTTGTCAAATATGCTCCACCAAATCTGCTTTGAGTTGTTGATGTACTTCATGATCACGTAATTCTGCATGCTTGTGGAGATATTGATGAAACCCTTCAACTAATCCACGAGACACCGGTATTGAAGGATCAATATCATCGTCTGACCATGTACTTATTGCATTCCCTTCGTTCTCTACAATCATACAATCATATTATGCAATATGACACAAGCATACATTATATCTTTAAGTTTTTGGCATTGCCAAAATCAAGCTGCACCACGTACAATTGCCCACCGTGCTTGGAGGACTCCAAATGCTCGTTCCACATCCTTTCTTGCAGCTTCTTGCATTTTCTTGAATTTCTTCCTCTTCGGATCTTCTGGGTATGCAAAGCTCTTCACTATCGTAACCCATTCTGGATATATTTCATCTGCAAGATAATAACCTTTCGTGTACTTTGTGTCATTAACTATAAATTGAATATTTGGTGAGTACCCTCCCAATACGTCATTGAACAACCCTATATTGAAGATATATATTTTAAGGCTTGGACTAATTGATTGCAGTTTCATAGTATTCCATCAAAATCTAATTTAAATTGAGTTTGACCTATTTATCTTCAAAGGATGTATTATTTTAATAATATTTTAATAGTATTATATTATTAATTTTTAGGTTATTTATTTGTCGATTACATAATTTGTAATTATATATACTTATATTCTCAATCATAAAATACTTAGTCAGCTGATACATGGTCTTGGAGCTAGTGTGGTGTACTGAATGCGTACCAATTGACGTCGTGAAAATGATAGGTGGAATGGAAAAACCCAAAATGTAAAGTGATCAAACTAGGAGGTTGTATTTTATATAGGGGGCTATTTGTGAAGTTGGCAAAGTATAGGGGGCAAAGTGCTATTTTCCTTTAATATTTTAATCATATTATATTATTAATTAATATTTAAAAGGTTATAAAGCTTTATAAGTTTTATGTCATTGTAGGAATAGGTTTATAACTTATAGTGTTTTAAAAAAATGATGTGGCATACTTGTTAAAGCTTTAAATTACAAGACCATGTAGATGCTCTTATGCCATCCATACATCGATATTATGACGTTGTTATGACATCGTTATGTCATAACACATTGTTATATCATCGTTATATGAGTGCTCTTTAATCGTTATGAGATTTTGATATGTCATAACACCGACATAACATTGTCATAACACACTATTATATCATCGTTATATGAGTGTTCTTTTACCGTTATGAGAGTTTTGATGTCATAACACCGACATATCACTTATTTATGAGTTCAAAATATTTCACTAAAACTTCAATAAACTATATCAAGATTGATATCATTATACTCAAAAAATTATAATAAACAACATTTGTGAATGTTAAAATGTGATTTGAGCATTATATTAAGAGTTATACTAATAAAACTAAAATTAGGGGAAAATTGAAGAGAGAGATAATATTTGTCATATTTTTTATTTTTTTGGAAAACTAAATTCGGGCAGCTACCCAGGCGCCTAGGAATACGTGCGGGCAGCTCTTTTATTTTACCAGCTCATTTTAAATTTCTTTTTTTTACTTGGGTGGGAACATTGCCACGTGGCACATTACCATTGGCTGAAATTCTCTCAGATGGATCTGAGAGAATTGCCTCTCAGAGCCATAGCAAAATTGCCATATATGACAAATCAATTTTTAGTATCGAAATCAACCAACAAAATAAAATGGCCTAATACTCTAGTATGACGCCAACTATTGCGTAATCTCGGCTTCATACAAGACATTTTACGAAATACTCATTTAGCACCACCTATTGAGGTCAAAGTTTTAAATGGCATGCCGTTAATTTGTACAAGTGGCATGACGGTATTAGCGGCGGTGAAAAAAATAGACGTGGCTTCTACTTAACTAATAAAAAATGTCATGTCATCGACAAAATAAAATAAATTTATTTACAAAATAACAAAATGAACCAAAATAAAACCTTAAGGGGTCGTTTTCCACGCGGAAATGAATTGTGGTGGAATTAAAATCCAGAAGGGATTCGATTGCTGGGGAAGACCCTAATTCCTTCCGGATTTTAATTCCTTGTTTTCCACTGTACCATTACTATATGGATTTCAAACATAGGAGCACTTAACATGATTCAACTACCCTTTCTATCAATCTGAACAACTCCTATTTTCTTTCTGCATCTCATTTATGCTGTTTTTTACACAAAATACTCATAAAATTAGAGCTCACCATTATTTTAAAAAAAAATTATATCGACCAAACATGAATATTCAAATAATCAAAATTATTCAAACATTCAAAAAAAGTGGAATAATATGGAACCCTAGCTTCATAAAAAATTCTATGAGCTGCATCTCATGACCAATGGTGGCTCAATGTTAATTCATCTCACCTATTAAAATATTATAGTATTTTTTTGTTATAAAAAAAAGATGAATCAAAAAGTTGTTCTCTCACGTTAGAAAATAGAACATAAAGGGGTATTGTTGAAAATATCAAAGAAAAAATATAAAACCTGTCATCTCCTTCTTTTTTCAAAGGGGTTTTGAAAACCCAGCCGGAGCTCATTTGAAATCCTGCCCAGATTTGAAATTCTGTCCATATTTGAAATCCGCCGGTTTTGTGTACCATGTTTTACTTGGAAAACAAGGGAATTGGAACAAGCAGGAATTCGGCAGAATTCCTGTCCCAATTACTGCGCGGAAAACGACCCCTAAAATTCTCAACATCACCGGCACCCCCCACATCCACCACCACCAAATCCCACCATCGTCGCAATCCTTACCCCCACCACCGATCAGGATCTAAATCTCCACCTTAGCTCAACCAAGGTAGACATCTCAATTCTCCCCTCTTCCGCCTTTGTACTATGAGTCGACCTTCTTTTCTCGTGACAATGATGTGTGAAGGCGAGTGGGTGTCGGTGGCGATGATGGAGCTCCTAATGCGTCTCAAGCAGGCGCAAGCCAAGATGGAAAGCTGAATACATATCTACCCGATTGAGAATCTGACAACTTTGATCTATCTTCCTCGCCTCTTCCACTTTACGCCTCTCCAACGTTCATTGCCACTACCATCCTCCGACGCAACACCACACTCCAAAACCCCTTGGTCCCTCAATAAAGAATCAAGTGATGACTCTGATGAAAACTATATTTTGTGTGAAGGGAGGTCTTGTGCTAGGGCAATCGAGCATGAGAAATCCCCAATCAGCTGTTGCTTGGCTCGAGGTTGATGGGAATTGGTGGTAACCTGATTAGGATTCTTCTGGCTTGGTGCCTCTGTTTTGGCGGTCGAAAGGGCAGTGAGCTTCTTACTGCTAATTAGTATGGGATGGGTCTTGGGGCTCTTGTCAGGTGTGAAACCTTTGACGATAGGTGAAGAAGAAAGCAGAGCTGCTTTGATCTTGAGAGAGTTGATAAGGCATTATCACAAACACCTAGAGGACGTATGAAAATAAACATAAAAGGGCGAAATGGGGATTGATTGATTGTGCTTGTTTGTTCTCTTGGTTAGGGGATTTTAAAATACATAAATTGGAGAAGGAGTCACACATAATACATTGAATATATATGACTATAATTTCTTGAACCCAAATTCAACTTCGAATTTTGATTTGAGGAAGAGGGATATGGCAATCAAAAGACCACAGTGGGTGACAGGATGTGCTTCTCTCATAAACCTCATACGAGAATCGAGAGAAGTCGGGAGAGTGGCAGCAAGGAGGCGCAACGAGGGGTGAAAATGGTGACGGAGAAGATGATGTTCTTTGCCAGGTTAATAAATAACCCCTTATACTATGAAATGATTAATTTACCCCCTCTTATTATAGCCAACCTAACAAACATCCCCTTCCATCCAAAATTTCATTAAGCGATGGCTCCAGTGAGTTATATGCCATGCCAGTTATTTATATATGTCATGTCAGCGAGATCGTAACTCAGACTTACGGATGCGTAAAAAAATGACGACATATCGCTTGAAACTTTGACCCCAATAAATGGTGATAAATGAATATTTCGTAAAATATTAAACCAAAAAAGCCAGGGGGATTTTCCTGTTCCTTAGGAACAATACACTCTTCCCCACGGCATCGTTTTAGCTGCTCTCTAATTAATCTTTGAGTCTTGTAGTTTGTTTTCAACTGAATCTCTGCTCCTTATTGTTCCTCCCCTTTTCATTTTACTTCATTCCATTCTTTTGCTTTAATTATTTAGTTTGCTTTGTAGTTTAACCGGAGTTATGACTTATGACCAACTCCTCTGACAATTAGTGTTCCTTTATCTAACTTCTTTTTAATAATTATTTTGTTGATGTGGTTTGTTTGTTTTATTTTCTTTTAAATTAATATTGGTTATTTTGTGTTTGCCCCAAACTCTCATCTAAGTGCTATTATTTCATTCAACCAAGAGGAACGGCATACCAAATTAGTCAATCATTTAATGTTCCATATATGTTTTGATTTTGTTCTATTTTATTTTTCCTCTTCTTTTCAAATAAAGTTTATAATTTTCTTAGGCTTGCCAATGGTTACCTATGGCCTATGGGTCCAGATACCACGTATTTACTCCTTACCCTTTATTAAATGAGTATTATATGTAGTTATGTACCTGCCTCGCGAGACTAAACGGGTACAAAATCCAAACCATCCCCGCCTCGAAATGGGTCGGGTAAGCCCGCTACCCATCGAGTGAATTCCAAATCTCTCTACATCTGGATTACAAAGAGATTTTCGAGATGGAGCTATGATTTTCAATGCATTAGGGTTTTGAAAGGGACCAACAAACTGCTTGATTGATGAGTTGAGGTGAACAACTAATTGTCTGAAGAAGAAATTGGCCTGGTCCATTAAACATAGATGATATATTGTGGCTAATACAACGCCATTTCATATCGGGTACACATCTGGTTGGGTATGAGGCGGATGCTTTCGAACTCGTGCCCGCTTGATACCGCTCAAACTAGGTATCGGGTTGGCTAGTACCTGTTAACTTTACCAGGCCACAGGTAATCCCCTCCCAAATCAACTAAATTTCAGGTGGGTACGACCAATTTGCAGATACTAATTACCAAGCCTAAATTTTCTCTTGCCAAACTTTTCATTTCATTAATTCTTTTTTTTTTGTAGAAATTTCATTAATTCTTAAAACTATTTATTTGACTTTATATCTTCACCATTGATGTTCACTTTTGTTCCCTTTGAATTTTCTTTATGGTTTTTAATAATTATATCTAATATCAAATTAATTAGTTTAATAGTATGTGATTCAATTATTAAAGTTGTTGTGTTTAAATATATATTATATAGAAATTTTACACATTTCTATAAGTATTTTATTGTCAAATTGATTAAGCATGTACCAAAATAATTTAAAAAATACGTGTTTGATCTACTCAAATTTAATATATGAGAAGAGACTTTTGTACTTGAACAAATATAGAGTTCAACTTAATTTCATGATTATATAAATTTTTATAGTTTCACCAACGGGTGAGTAGTATTTTTTCAATTTCAGTTTAAGTCGCCGCGGCATCGCGGGGCCAACACAACCTAGTGTCTATGAAACTAGGATTACCCAATGGTTGGTGTCAATTACGTATTAGTAACAAATGTGTTGTTATTTCTGGAATTCCGTATAAAATATGTTAGTTTTGATTTGAATCAAGGCCAAAAACAAATTTGTAGCCAAACCTTTCCGGGATATGTCAAATATAGCCAAAACTATTCGTAATCCCAAAAATGGCAATGTTTTGTTTTCCGTTAACTTTTCCGTCCAAGTTAACAGAAATTTAACCCCAAAATCACGTGTCAGTTGATGTGTCCAATTATTTGCCACATAATTATTTTGACTTAAAAAATTTTCACCAAAAAAAATAATTTTCCCCAACTACACCTCCTCCTCCGCCACCACAACTCCTCCGCCACCACAATTCCTCCGCCGCACAATATTAAATCTGGAAAATCATAAATCCCAAACCCTAAGGTAGGGATGGATGGTCATAAATCTCAAATCATAAATTAATCAGATCCCACCAAGATCCAGCCACTAAGCCACGACTCCACACCTTTACTGATCAAAAGAATCGACGATTCAGTAACCCACCTCCACTCTCAGATCCGTCGCGTCGAAGAGGAATCAGCAGACCTCCTACCTCTGACCTCATCCGTCACACCTCCGTGTGGTTTCACAGGTGGGTTCGATGGTGAGTGGGTTTCAGTGGTGAGCGGCGGCGGGTGGGTTCGATGGTGAACCGGAGCGGCGGTAGGTGGGTTCAGTGGTGAGCGGCCGCGGGTGGGTTCGATGGTGAACTGGAGTGGTGGTGGGTGGGTTTAGTGGTGAACTTGGGGGTTTCGATGAGAGTAGGGTGTAAGTGAGGAGGATTGGGGGTGTCAGTGAGGTCGATTTCGAGCTACTGGGAGGAGGAAGATGAGAAATCGGAAGGAAAGGAGACGTCGATGAGGGAGAGATCCAGATCGAGGAGAGGTGCGTGCGAATCGGAGACGTTGAATCAGCGAGGAGGTTTCGCCTTCGGAGATCTCGAGCCAGATGTTGTGGATATTCTTGGTGCCGGGCTTGACTCCCTTGGGCTGAGAGACGAGAGAGAGAGGAAGAGGGTTCCTTTCGGCTGAGAGACAAGAGAGAGAGAGGAAGATCGGAACTGGTGGCGGAGGTTGCTGGGAATCGGGGACGCGTCAATGGAGTAGTTTTGTCGCCGGCGGGCCGAAGGCAAAGGGAGCTCCGACGGTTGAGGGAGATTGGTGTTGGTTTGTTGTTTGTCGTGAGGAGATGGGGACGCGGCGACGGCGGCGGTGGTTGCTGCCAACTCCACTTTATTTTTTTTATTATTTTAAATATTACAGTTTATTTTTATTTTAGCATATTTTCTTATTATTTTGAATTTAAATAATGATATGGAATCTGATGTGACATCTATTTGACTGGTCAAGTGGATGCCACGTCAGCTCCGTTTGTACAGTCACTAACGGTGTTAAAATTTTAACGAATGTTGGCTAAATTTTTCCTAAAAAATAAATATTTGGTCTAAAAAATGTGACACAAATAGTTTTGACTATGTTTGACATTTTCGGGAAAGGTTTGGACTACAAATTTATTTTTGGCATTGAATCAAAATCGATAAACCACAAAGGGATACTACAACAAACTGGAGAAATACCAAATTGCTGTCAGTGATTTCAATCTTCACTTCACTTGGAAAATTATCAAATGCTGAAGTTTCAGCATGAGTTTGGTGCTGAAACAGCAATCGGACGGCCCAGGCGTAATGGAATTCAGACGTGGCAAATCCAATGGCTGGCGTTGATTATTTTCGGATGGAAGGCTAGCTGAATTTAAGTTGGGGGCAATTTAGTAAACTCAACGGGGGTAGTTTGAAAAGTAAAAAAATATATTAATTTATGTCAAATCACAATCTCTCTCTTAGTTTTATTTGGGTTTGGTGATTAAACTTAACATAATTACTTCATTCTAAATCGGTTTTTAATAATTTCAACGTCAAAAGTTTCGTTATTTAACAATGAATCTAACGATATCACTCTTGCTACGAGCTAAGAAGAATAGATAATATAGACGTATGAACGTACGTATGAATTAGATGTGTGTATGAACTGTGTTTATTCATACGCCGTATAGATTCGTTGTTAAAAATTCATACCACGTATGAATAAACACAATCATTATTCACGCGTCGCATGAATTTTTTACAACGAACCTATACGAAGTATGAATAATCATAGTTTTTCCAATACTAATTCATACACACGTCTAGTACGCTACGTAAGAATACAAAGTATGAATAATCACAGTTTTCCACAATGCTAATTCATACACAAGGCTGGCACGTTACGTAAGAATATGAATTATGTATAATCATAGTTTTTCCACGATGCTAATTCATACACACGTCTGGTATGCTACGTAAGAATAAAACGTCTGATTTTTTTAACAACGAATCTATTCGGTGTATATAAATAAACATAGTTATTTCTCAACACCAATTTATACGCATGTTTGGAACACTAATTCATACGTCATTTACTTATTAATTCACATGTGAGACTAATTCATACTTACATTTGGAACGCTACGTATAAATAATTAATACACTTGTCATACTTGCGTTTGAATAATTAATACATCTGTCATACGTTCGTTTGAATAATTAATATACTTCTAATACATTCATACAGAATATGTTTGAGTAAACACACTCACTAATTCATAAATGTGTCTGGTATGCTAAGTAAGAATAGGGCATATGAATTTGTAACAGCGAATCTTTTTCAGTGCATAAATAAGCATAGTTCTTTCTCAACACTAATTCATACGCATGTTTGGAACACTAATTCATAATTACATTTGGAATGCCCATATAAATAATTAATAAACTTGTCATACTTACGTTTGAATAATTAATACTCTTGTCATACGTACGTTTGAATAGTTAATACACTTGTCATACGTACGTTTGAATAATTAATACCCTTGTCATACGTATGTTTGAATAAGAATACGACGTATGAATTTTTAACAACGAATCTTTTCTGTGCATAAATAAGCACAGTTCTCTCTCAACGCTAATTCAAACGCATGTTTGGAACACTAATTCATACTTACATTTGGAACGTCCGTATAAATAATTAATAAAATTGTCATACGCTTGTTTGAATGATTCATACACAACACTAATTCATACATACCTTTGGCACGTACGTATAAATAACTAATAAACTTGTCATGATTGAGATTGAATAAATAATACACTTGTCATATGTAATACACTTGTCATACATACGTTTGGATAATCAATGCACTTGTCATACATACGTTTCAATAATTAATACACTTGTCATACATACGTTTGGATAATCAATACACTTGTCATACATACGTTTCAATAATTAATACACTTGTAATACATTCATACACAATAATAATTCATACATGCGTTGGAACACAATAACGCATACGTACGTTTGAATAATTAATACACTTGGCGTACGCACATTTGAATAAATAGTACACTTATCATACGTACGTTTGAGTAAGGGGGCATTTAGACGTTGGTCTGTATTATATAAAACTACTTATTAAAACTACTTATTAAAACTACTTATTAAAATATACATATACATATTCCCTCGCTCGTGAATTAAGACATGGGAGGCCAAAACGCATCTGAGTCGGAGGAATTCAGACGTGTGTCTGTATAATTCAAAAATATTGTTGAAAATGACAAAATACATATTTCCCCGCTCAAGAATTAAGACACGGGAGGCATTCGGATGTGTGTCGTCATCCTCGGTCATCAGCCTCTCCGTGCTGACCCCGAACATCAAACTGACCACAGACATCATCCTCTCTGTGCTTCAGTTCGCGCTCCTACAAAGATTAGGACGTTAATTCAACCGGATCCGTAAGTAAAACACTAAAAAAACATGAAAGGAAGTAAAAGTGACCTATATTGTGTGCTGCGTATGAACGATTTGCTGTTTTAGAGTCATTCTCGAAGTTTTCACAATTCAGACGTGCGTTTTTGGGCTCGAAAATAAGAGAAATCCGGAGAAACATGAGAGAGAAGCAGGGAGAAAGAGGGGGGAAATCCAAAATTAACATAGGGAGAGAGGTATCAAACTTACCACGGATATCATCCAATCGTGCTCCAGTTCGTACTCCTACAAAGATTAGAACGTTAAATCGAGCGGATCCGTAAGTAAAACACAGAAAAACCCATGAAAGGGAGTAAAACTGACCTATATGAGAGTGCTGAATCGGAGTCTTCGAATTCAGACGTATTTTGCTGGCCCGAAAATGAGAGAGATGAGGAGAAACAAGAGAGAGAGATGAGTTTTCGAATTCAGACGTATGTTTCTGGCCTGAAAATGAGAGAGATAATGAGAAATAGGAGAGAGAAAGAGGGAGAAAATAAAAAAATTGCATTTATGATGGGTGATGTGTGTTTAAATAGAGAGAAAAAGAGGGGGGAAATTCAAAATTCAAATTTCAAATTTCAAAATGTCCGACACGTCTGAATTTGCCCACGTCTGAATAAACAACGCATGTATGAATTAATTATAACCCACGTCTGAATGAACAACGCACGTATGAATTAATTATATACATACGTCTGAATGAACAATTTGCGTATGGATGAACAACGTGAGTATGAATGAACAATAGGTTGTCCAATCCACGTCTGAATTAGGTTTTGTCAGACTCTCTCTCTTCATTTAATTATAAAAGCTGTCCAATCCACGTCTGAATTCCCCTCTCCCCATTTTACCCCACGTCTGAATTCCATACTGGGCCCACCTCCAACCCATCCCCACCCTCCAATTTAGATCCAATGGCCAGCACCCTTATAGAGGGAATGCGGCTGAAAACCCCCCTCAGCATACCATACTATCCCACTTCACTTCACTTCACTTGCCTCTATCACATCACCAACAGTGTCTTCTTCCCTAAAGACTGCATAAAAGAAGAAACAAAAATGGAAGCCACCGCCACCGCCACCAAACCTTCTTATGATCGGCTCGCCCAACTGAAGGCTTTCGACGAAACCAAAGCTGGAGTTAAAGGCCTCTCAGATGCAGGAATCACTCAACTTCCTCCTATCTTCCACATACCATCTCATTTACTCGACTGCAGACCCACCGCTTCATCTAACCATCCGAACTTCGTTTTCCCAATCATCGACCTCGAAGGAGTTCTGGGTCCAAACCCCCAAGCTAAGAGAAAGCAAATCGTGGACGAAGTTAGGGATTCATCTTCCAATTGGGGATTCTTCCAGGTGGTCAATCACGGTTTTCCTCAGAGTCTTCTTGATGAGATGAAAGCTGGAGTCGCTAGGTTTTACGAGCAGGACGTTGAGCTGAAGAAGCCATTCTTCGAGCGTGATGATCCAACCAAGAAGATCGTTTACAACAGCAACTTTGATTTGTACACTGCACCATTCGCTAATTGGAGAGACACCACTACTTTCAATATGGCTCCACATCCTCCCGAGCCTCATGAATTGCCCTCTTGCTGCAGGTAAGTAATTTACCTACTATTTAGATTTGGACCCATAATTTAGATGTCGCAAGATCTAGATGAGATAATCTCTCGTCAATTGGGCAGGGATATCCTGATCAGTTACTCCAGTGAAATGCTGAAATTGGGGGATTTACTCTTGGAACTGTTGTCTGAAGCTCTAGGTTTAACCCCAAATCATCTGAAAGAAATTGATTGTTCAAATGGATTATACGTATTGTGCCATTACCATCCACCTTGTCCTCAACCAGAGCTCACTCTGGGTTCAACCAAGCACCAAGACGATGATTTCATAACAGTACTTTTACAAGATGACATAGGAGGCCTTAAGTTCTTCACCAGGATTAATGGGTTGATGTACCTCCCCTGCCTGGGAGTCTGGTGGTCAACATTGGAGATTTGCTTCAGGTAATGCCTTCCATTTATCGATCATATGCTCTCAATTGAATTTAGTTCATGGTTGCTGCTGCTGCTGCTTTCGTTTCAGCTTGTATCGAATGATAAGTTCAGAAGTGTGGAGCATCGTGCTGTGGTTAAAAGCAAAGGACCCAGAGTGTCTGTGGCGTCCTTTTTCACACATGGATTTTCACAGAATCCTCAAATGTATGGGCCTATCAAGGAATTATTATCAGAAGACGATCCGCCAAAGTACAGGGAAATCTCGATTCAAGATCTTACTTCCTACATTTATGATAATGGCCTTGGTGGAACTTCTGCTCTGCATCATCTTAAGTTATGAGAATTACATCTGGGAATCGTATATCTGAAGCCATGAGATTGCCCAACCAACTTCTATATGTTAATTTAATCACACTTTACTTCCTCAGAGTTCTCCTTTCTCTCCTTAGATTTATCTTTTTTTCTTCTGGACAACAGCTTCTCTGCTTCTCTTTCCACTGTAATCAAGACTTAAGCGGACGAGGAGCGTCCAATTCACATAGCAACACAACCAACATCAATACTTACTTCACCTTGTTGAATGAGGCCAGGTCACCTCGTCGCAATTCAAACTCTAACATGATTTTTTAGGGCAACCGACTTTGGTGACGACCCATTTTCGTGATCATGTGCTCGAACTTGATATGTGACAAAATAGGTATGAGAGCCCGATTCTGAATTCACCACAGTGACAAACTTGTTATTTATTTTAACATTTTAATTTTTTATAGTCACGTCATCAACTTGTAACCTGCTAGAATTTGAGAAACTTTCAAAACTCGGTAAGTGCACTTAAAATTTACTATAATAGCACGTGATACACCTAAAAGTTACTATAAGGACACACA
Source organism: Linum lewisii (assembly GCA_034768395.1). NCBI lineage: Eukaryota > Viridiplantae > Streptophyta > Magnoliopsida > Malpighiales > Linaceae > Linum > Linum lewisii. The sequence continues at coordinate 15,414,788 of CM068299.1, forward strand.
ATGCAGAATCTCAACTATGATGACATATCGTGCATTTTTTGGTAACACTATAAATATGGGCCGCATTTTATACGATGCGAGTATCTATCCAATTAAATAACTTTGTTGAAAGATTTATCCCATTCGAAATGAGTCCCACCCCATCTCTCTATCTCACAATATACGTGTCCGCCAAAGTCTAAGAAAGATGATTGATTCTCCAGCCAGCGTAGACAAATCGCAAAATTGAAAATTCGGACAACTGAGGCGGCTTCATTATCACATGCGTATGGCATCTTCATTCTTTGACTTCCATCAACATTAATTAATCATTTTCCATAAGCTAACGTCTAATTTATTCTCGGCCTAATCTTCTCGTACTGCACGACCTTTTGACTTATTACGCGAGTAGTCATCACCTATTAAATATTACAATATCGGCACGATCTACGTATGCCATTTACCTAACTAGCATTCCGTTAGCCCGTATTTTCGTTGTTCTAAGTCGCTGGCTTAGAGCGTTTGATGTGATTTCGCAGCAGGAGTTTTTGAGTTGGGTTAGGTATTATTTCGCAAGGTTGGTCCCTTGATTTCTAGCGTTGGAGGATGTTTTTGATTTGGGATTTTTTGTTTTGTATCTCTGCATGTTGTTTTTTGGGGTTGCAGGGGATGAGTTTGTATTGACTCTGTTTCTGTTGGTTGGGTGAGGCTGTTGCATTTTGCAGAACTAGTGAGGTGTTTTGGGTTCAAGGATTTAGGTGGGGTTGTATATATTGTTTTTTTTTTCTAACTTCTATATTTATACATATACCATTTATATAAAAAAAAAAACATTCCATTAGTTTTTTACCAAAATTATCCTACATGGCATGACGGAGTTAGCTGACTATGTCTGAATTCCTATGTGACGTTTGACATGGCTGCCACGTCATGTTAATCAATTTATTTTTAAATTTAAAAAAATTTCAGTCTTCTTCCCCATATCTCTCTCCTCCTCCTCCTTCACCACCTCCTTTCTCCTCTCTACCACCGCCGTAATCACCATCCACCAGAACAACCACCACCAACCTTCACAAAATCCTCTCACACCTTGCATCCACTTCCATCGCCATAACACTCCGACCAAATCCTCCCACCAAATCCAAGAAACAGATCTGGAAGGAAATCGTTTCCTCTCCCTGGTTGAGATCTTGGGAGGAACTGAACCAGCCTAGAAGGGCGTGCTGAAAAGTACCTGAAGAAGAAAGGAAAGAAGGGGAAACAGAGACTGGAGAAGCCAACTGAATGGAGCCATGGAGGCATTGAAATGGGACAAAGAGATGCTCTGACATCTCTAGTGCTGATCTGTGACAGAACGCCGGAAGAAGAACAAGAACCAAAATCAGGGCTCGCCATTTACGGAATCGGCCTCGGGTTTTATTCCTCCGAGTTAGCTGACGACTCGCTAACTAGATCCAATCTGAAGCCGATTCGAACCTTCGCCGCCGCTCAATCTCGGTCTTGTAGCTACAGATCTGAAGAAGGAAGATTTGAAAAGAAGAAATCGAGATCGCTGAAGAACATCTACAGAGATATAAAGAAAGCGAAGAAGCAACACCATCTGATTTCACCCGACGGTCGTTGACGGACGTTGTAGAGCGGTCAATCAAATAACTACCAAGCTGGAAGCTAGGGTAGATCGTATTCCACGGGCCTCTTCTACTTACTTACTCAAATATGATGGCAAATTTAACTCAAAGTTGAACACGTAGTGCGTGGTGTGAGTTCCACGACTTCTAAACTAAAAGCAAGGCGAAATGAAACGAAAATTAAATGCATAAATAAAAGAGATTGATTGATTGACTTTGACAGACGACAAGCGATCTTAGATTTCGAATCCCCCTTAGATCACTAGAGCATTGGCAGTCGACAGACCAGCGGTTTTCGATTCTAGTTCATTCAGTTCACAGACACCACCATAACTCCTGACCCTTAGGTTTAAGACTAGCGAACGTTCGCTCTATCCGATCTAGCTACCACGATTAATTAGTCACCCGGGTACGGTCGCCTCTCGCAACGACTTAACTAACTGGTGCGATTACTAACGAATTATGAGTTACTCTTGCAGTGGATTAACCCTAATTGGTTCCTATGAAAGGCACACTCCAATGATTAGGTTAATTGTTCGATTTGATGCTTTAAAGTAAGGCGAGCGTTCGCTTCTATCCTTAGCTTAACAAGAATCTAATCTAGGTGGCCAAACCAGACAAGAAACATAGAGAAAAAAGAACAAATCAAACATGAAGGAGAAACTGAATGAATTTCGAATCTAATCACCACCGATCCGTGACCGCTTTAAAGCCCTGGGTCACTTAGGGTTCATCTAATCTAAGCTCTACGAGTTTAGCTACTCATATTCAATCCAGAAGAATCGAAGAAAAACAAAGAATACATCTCAGGTAGGGAAGACAGAGAAGAACTGTAAAACCTAATTTCGATGAATCCTTGCAGCTTCAATCTGCCGAATCTTCAACTCCTAGCACTGGTTCTCCGAGATGAATGGATGGCGTCACGATCCATTCCTGGCTCCTCGAACTCTTTTCGCTCTTCCTCTCTCTAGTCTCCGTCCTCCATTTTTCGAGTGTAAGTTATCAGATAATAAATCAGCCGCTGGTTTTTGTATTTAAACCTAACCGCGGACAGCCTTATTTTCACTTGAATTTTCGCCGAAAAAATAGGGAAGTTTTCGGCGAAAACTTCTGTTGAAATGTTGACTTGCTCCGTCTGTTTCTACTGTTCCGAATAGCTTGGAGTTCTCGGTGAAAACTTTAGGGTTTTCGCCGAAAACTTATCATTGTGAGGGACTGCCAATTTCTTCTTGAGTTTTCAGCGAAAACACAAGGAGATTTTCGCCGAAAATATGTGTGTAAAGAAGAGCAGGATTTTCTTGACTTGAATGACTTCTCTGGTTGATTCAGGTGCGATTCTTTGGGGTTCCAGTGCCTTAGACACGTTCTTGACTACCGTATTTGCTGGCAAAAACCTCTGCTAACATGAAAACACTAGAAAACCATCAAATAGACCCGAAACGGGCCAAGGTAACACAAATGGCAAGAGGTTGAGTAGTTGAGTGAATATTCACTATTCTACCCTAAAAACCGTGTCTTAAGCAAGGAAATGTCGCTTAAATGAGGCTGATAATCACGTCAAATCGAGTGTCATCAAAATACCCCACACTTAAGCTTTTGCTTGTCCTCAAGCAAACTGAAATAGAACACACTCAAATTCACAAATGACGCGAGATCAAACTGAGATTCAATTTCTAACAATTTGGTTTAGATTGTTCCATGTAGAAAGAGTGACCTACACATGCCAAAACATCAACCAAACAAGCTTTCGACCTTACTAATTTCTGCACACTTCAAGTAGTAGTTTGAACAAAACTCGTTTCTTGGCAATTCAATTAATCATATTTAACCGACTTCGATAACACCAATTCTAGTCAAAAAGACTTTAAGCTCTAGCCATGATGTGAATGCGGAGGTAGGAAAAGTGACGTGGCTATCGACTCGACTTCGTCCGTTTCTAGATCTGTACGTTACATGTTCTAGCTAGGATCGCTTTAAACAACATTTTATTTCAAGCACAACTCTTCCTCTCACCTACAACAGAAGGATGGTTTAGTGGCAGGCCTCGTCGAGGTTAGTGGATGGCGGCCTGCCACTAAAACAGGAGCTTACTCGCAGGCGCTGCCTGCCACTAACCACATTTGGGCCTGCGAGTAAAGCTGCTGCGAGGAAGCCCATTAAGTGGCAGGCGTTGTCTGCGAGTAAGCTCCTCGCAGGCGTGAGGTTAGTGGCAGGCGCCTGCCACTAAGCTTAGTGGCAGGCGCGTGGTTAGTCGCAGGCCGCCTGCCACTAATATTAATCACTTAACTTTATGATTATTACTGTCTAGTCACTAAATTTATGTTTTTTCATGTGTCATCCCTCTTGTTTCTAGGCAGTCACTTAACTTTCTGATTATTGTTATCTGGTCACTAAATTTCTGGTCTTTTCTATTTCATCCCTTTTCGTTTATAAGCAGCCACTTAACTTTTTTATCATTGCTATCTGGTCACTAAATTTCTAGTTATCCCAATCGTTTCATCCCCATCTTGAAACCCTTTGTCAATGGTGGTTCCAGATACATCAACTAACCGACAAATCATGGCCCCTAAAATCAAATACCTATTGGAACCAGTAGGTACATTAGAGATGGAGAAAGGATCCATGTAATGTCGGATTTTGGAAGCATCAACCTCGTGGCCGCCGTAATTGACAGGGACGAGCACAGCCAGGCCGAGAAGAGACGAAAATCCGAAGAAATTGATTCCGAATTTGAATAGACGGAACAAGACGAGGACGTCTAGGCCATGAATCTGAAGGTCCTCGGAGAGATGGAAAGCGTTACGGATCCAGGAAAGGGAGGGAAGGAAGTGGTAGATGGAAATTGATTGAGGAAACGAGGGAAGAGCGGCGGCGGAGACGGAGAGAGGTCGGGCATAGTAAATGAGAGAATTGGAAGGCTGTTTCTTGAGGATTGAGAAGAGGAAGAGGATGGTGAAGGCGAGGCCGAAGTTTATCGCTGCCGATGCTATTAGACTGTCGAGTTTCATGGTTTCCGATGAGAGGAGGAAGAGGAATGGTGAAGAGGGGATCCATTTTGAGTTTGGGAGATTGGAAGAGGGAGAAACAAACAGAGATGGAAAGGCATTTCATGTTTTTGGTATTACTTGAGAAAGAAAGGCGTGAGGTTATTGGCAGGCCATGCTTACTCGCAGGCCGCCTGCCACTAGCTAGTGGCAGGCCGTGCTTACTCGCAGGCCGCCTGCCACTAGCTAGTGGCAGGCCGCGTTTACTCGCAGGCCGCCTGCCACTAGCTAGTGCCAGGCGCTTCCTGTCTACGAGTAAGCCCAGCTGTTTGCGAGTAACTTACTCGCAGACAGGCCCGCCGCCTGCCACTAATTTCCCTTTTTGTTGTAGTGTCTAGTTGCTTTACTGCATACTAGAGCTCGATACCAAACACTTCACTTAGGTGTTGGTCCTGCCTAGCTCACAGTATTTGTGCCTATGCTAGTGCTCAACTCGAACACTTCACTTAGGTGTCGGGCTTGCCTAGCTTTAATTTCAGCACTTGAAGAACTCGAGAATTGCTTTAAACAACTTATTTGCTTGATTTAACAATTTAGCCATTTGATCCTAGCTAGTTATAACTTTTTACACAAGATTTCGAATTGGAATTCCATCTAATCTCAAGCCACAATCACAGGTGAACAAGTAAGGAGTGAAAAACATGGAGAAGAGCTAGCATTTGTCATCTTAGAATGGTGTTATCGAGCTTTGTCATTAACAAGTCAATTGATTCAAGTTTCAACTAAAGAAGTGATTTATGATCTGTGCTGACCTAGACTCATTTAATATCAGTTCCGACATGTTGGTTACAGGTTCTAAGTGGAACAGTCTAGACGTCATTGTTCAAAATTGAAGTCAATTTAACATCACAAGTCAAGAATTGAGCAATTCCATGCTAGAGGGATTCAAAATTGCACCACAGAGTCACAGAAAATCAAGCAAGATCATGCATAATCCTAACATCCTACCCCACACTTAAACTGTTTTGTGTCCTCACAGGACTAAAAAGAGAGCGAGGGATACGAAGAACCTGGAAGGTGATGGGTGGTGTAGTGGATGAACGCGGAGAGTCCGGAGTGGAGCGGAGTAGCTACTCAAGATCCTACAAAACACAAACAACAAAAAGATCAAAAGGATACCGGGACAAGTGCCCCGGGTCCACACAGAAAAAGTTGGATCGAAATCCGAAAAGAAGAAAAAAAAGAAATGGAAAGGATAGAAACAACCTGATCACTGTTCCGCAGGTGGGGGTCGAGATGGGTGAAATGCCACGGTGGGTGCCAAGTCGCTGCTCCATCTGCTGTCGCCATGCGAGCTCATCCCTTTGTCTGGCTGCCTGGTCAGCCATGAACTGCTGTACAATGGTCCATCGCTTGTTCTGGGTTCCTCATGTGCCACGCGGTCCTTCTGCCACTGAAGTGAACCAGCAGAGTAGTCAAGCTGCCATTTCTCAATACGCGCCAGCCTCTCACTAATCCCGTCGGGCATCCACTGCTATGGTTGAGGCACGCAAGACACCGGGGTTGCAACTGGTCGTGAAGGCTCCCGTCGTGGCGAGGTAGGAATAATGTATTCGTCGAGACTGCACCCGAAATCGATGCCTCGTGCGACGGCGAACTCAGCACCGAGATGCTCAATCTGGACGCGAGGTATATCAGGGCCCCATTTGTCGCTGAGCTGGAGGTTGTCGATCAGACATGATATGAATGTTCCGCCAGGAAGCTCAGAATGAAGTTTCTTGGTGGTAGTACGTTTGTGGAAGAATCTTGCAAGCCACCATCTGGGATGGAGGTTCGTTTCCTCCTCTACAGCACGGAACAACACGAGCTCCTCCAAAGAAACGTGGTGACGGCTTGTCTTGCTACAATAACACAAAGACTGCATCCAAACATAATGTAAGAGTTTAAGAATTGGATGAATAATGTCACCTACCGTGGGGTTGACGATAGGCTTGATCTCTGATTGGCTGGAGACCCATTTCCACACTTCGGGGTAAGGTTCTCGCGTGATGGAGTAGACATCCGTAAACCCAATGGCTGCATCATGGATATTGGCAAGGGGGTCGAGCAAGAGGGCAAACTCATTGATGGTCTTCACGTGTCGAACACCGCCGAGGCAGAAGGAAACAAATTTTGTGCTGACGCTGGGCTTTGTTGTGAGGCGCTCAAAGGAACTCCAGAACTCTTGAAGGGCGACAAGAGGATAGGGCGAACCAAGAGTGGTCAGGGATCGCAGGCTGGCTTTGGTGAGGGCGAGGTCGACGGTGGAGTGCCAAGCCGGATTGTGGTCCTTGAGACCGTCTAAAGAAAGAACTGCCACCTTAGCCGGTGGAATGTCTTTGATCTTCTGATATACCTCCAGTTGGTGTGGCTCAAGGGCAGCGATGAAAGGATGGAATGCCCCAGTAGCGGTAGCTGGAATACTAGTAATAGGGATCACGGGGGTCGGTACAGCTTGTGGGATGATGGTCACAACCGCCGGTATTGGTGCAGCCAGTGCGGGTGGACGGGAGGATTGAGCCCTGTTCTGTCGAGCTGAGGATCGCAGCGCTCTATCTGCACAGGTGGTCTTGAAGCGCTTTGGAGCCCTAGAAACCACAACTTAGGGAAGACAAGAATTAGAAGACAAGAATCCTACCCCACACTTAGGTTGACAAGTGGGGGCAAGCAAGTCAACCGAGAGATCACCGAATCGAATCATAGTAGCAAAGAAACGGCCAGCACGTAGGGAAGAAAATGACATTCAATCAGGCAAGCATGAAAAAAGCTGCAAATCGTCATAGGGCAGAGCACAAGACAAAACATCGGCAAATATAGAGCACGAGAGAATCTATTAGTATGATAGCACATAAATCCATTCATGAGGCAAGATAGATCAAGGGGTATTGCCAAAGCCAGCCAAATGACACCGAAACAATAAGCACAACAATTCGAGGAAAATCCAAAAGTCAACCAAAGTCAATCATGCCAAAAACGAAAGTCAAAAAGCCAAAAGATTCAAAATCAAGGGCTGAACAACTAACCGTGAAGACATGACTCGAGAAAACGATTGGAAATCCGGGAAATCGATGAAAAGCGCAAAAAAAAACTTGTTCGGGTGGAACCGGAGTTGTGGAGCTCTGATTCTAGGGTTGGAGCCGGAAAACAAGCAGGGAGAAGGGAGGCGGCGGGCGGTCGGGCGGTCGGCTGAATCCTGGTCGGCGGCGGACGAGTAATAGGTGGCGGCGGCTTGGCGGATCAAAAAGGAGAGGGGCTCGGCGAAAACGGCTGAATGGGGGGGGGGGGTCATCGCGAAAACAGAAAGAAGGATCAAGGTTAAATAGCCGATTCCCAAACCCAGATTTTCGGCGAAAAGAGGGAGAATTTTCGGTGAAAATTTCCTTAAAAATCAAAAACATTTCGTCGAGAAGGCCGGGTTTTCGGCGAGAACTATTGGCGGCGAGAAACAGGAGGATCAAGTTGGTTTTAAAACTGGGGTTTTCGGCGAAAATCTGGGGAAGTTTTCGCTGAAAACTCGCTTGAAAATCGACACGGAAGTTTTTCTTTTTTTAGGAGTTTGGTGAGGCCGCAATCGTTGTTATGCGTTCACACAAATAACTACTAATGCTAAGAAAAAGCTATAACAGATCGTATTCCGAGGGTCTCCTATGACTGACTACTTCAAAACTGACAAAGTACTCAAATGCAAACACGTTGTGCGTGGTGTGAGTTCCACGACTTCTATCTCTAAGAAATGCAGAGAAATTAAAACAAATTAAACTAAAGTAGATCGGGAATTAGGGTTTGAAAACAAGGATGACAGACGAACTTAGACTTTGAATCCCCCTTCGTTCCCCAGAGCATTGGCAATCAACAGATCAGCAGATTTCGATTCTCATTCAATCAATTACTAAGACACCACCATAACTCCTTACCCTTAGGTTTAAGACCGGCGAACGTTCGCTCTATCCGTTCTAACTACCAAGATTAACTAGCCGCCCGGGTACGGTCGCTCTCGCAACGACTTAATTAATTGGTGTAATTACTAATGATTAATGAGTTACTCTCGCAGTGAATTAACCCTAACCGGTTCTTACGAAAGGCACGCTCCAATTATAAGGTTAATTGTTCAATTTGATGTTCTAAAGTAAGGCGAGCGTTCGCTTCTATCCTTAGCTTAACAAGAATCTAATCTAGGTGATCAATCCAGACAAGAAACATGAACAATGAAGAACAAATCAAACATGAATGAGAAACTGATTGAACTTCGAATCTAATCACCGCCGATCCGTGACCGCTTTAAAGCCCTGGGTCACTTAGGGTTCATCTAGTCTAAGCTCTAACGAGTTTAGCTACTCATGATCATTACAAAAGAAACAAAGACAAAGAAAGAGTTCATCATTCAAAGGAAGAACAGAAAGGAATCTGAAAAACCTAATTTAGACGACTCTGACAGACTTCGATCTTCGGTAGATTACACTCCTAGCTCCGGTTCTCCGAGATGGAAGGGATGGCGTCACGATCTCTATCCGACTCTTCAAACTCCAACTATTCACTCTAGAACTTGAGAGGATTCTCTGAATTCTGATCTCGAAAAGTTGTATTATGATTAATTATTATTGTATATTTAGGTATGGGCCGCCGGGTTAAGTATAAATACTTAACCCTAAATTAGCCGGATCAGCCTAATATTTTCGCCGAAAATCCTTGTGTAAATGGCCGGTCACTCAGCTGCTTCTTCTGTCCTTTTCGCCGAATAGGTTCTCGGTCCGAAAACATATTGTTTTCGCCGAAACCATCCTTCAAGTGGCATCAGTCGATTTGCACTAATATTTTCGCCGAAAATAACAAGGTATTTTTGGCGAAATCTTCTTTGTAAACGGGCAGGAGATTGCTTGAACTTAATTGGCTCCTTTGATCGATTCCGGTTCAGTTCCTCGATGTTCCAATGCTTTAGACACGTCCATGGCTACTTTATTTGACGGCAAAAACCTGTGCTAACACAAAAACACTAGAAAACCATCAAATAGACCCGAAACGGGCCAAGGTAACACAAATGGCACGAGATAAGGCAATCGATTGAATATTCGTTATTCTACCCTAAAAACCATGTCTTAAGCAAAGAAATGTCGCTTAAATGAGGCTGATAATCACGTCAAATCGAGTGTCATCAAATACCCCACACTTAAGCTTTTGCTTGTCCTCAAGCAAACTGAATAGAAACGCTCATGTTCATAAATGATAAGATCGATTAAATTGGAGCTCAATCAAACACAATGAATTATTAGACAGATCGATCCTAGAACAAGAAACCTAACATGCATACAGATCAGCCAAACTGCCTGGTCTCGCTAATAAACTGCACACAACAAGTAATTAGCAACCAATTATGCACGAATTTGACCTGACCGACCAGACTCCTCACACAGGATATATATAGTACAATGGGAACTGTCACTCTCTGTGTTTAAGGACGTGTTTCTGCTCTCGATCATTTTCTGTTACCGAATTCTGTCATAAGTTTGCATTTCGACCACATCTCCACCACTGTGACAACACGAGAATCTAGTCAAGAAGGACTTCCCTACTAGGATCGTAATGAAATCTACACTACTCGGGTTTATAATGAGATGGATGATGGGAATGAATGATGATGGCTTGGTGCGGTGTAGCTTTCGACTAACTTCCCTCGAATCTAATCTATGGCTTCCTACCGTCTAACCAAACACGGGTGGAATGATGAACGCTCGTCCTATGATACCCTCAAGCAACCTAGCACTTATTCTTTTTCTTTACACGATTTTTTTCTTTTTTTTTTCTTTTCTTTTGAACTTTTCTTTTGATTTCGTTCTTCCATTTGTAGGGAGAAGAACGTTTTATTGAACCAACACTTTGAACTTTTTCTGATTTTTCTGCTTCTCTTTTTTTTTCTGAAGCTTGCTTCTTTTCTTTCTTTCTATATATTTTTTTTCTTTTGTGTCGATTTTCTTTTAGTTGCTAGAGGGGTTTACACGTTTGGACATATTAGCTAAGACCACCTGTTTAATGGCTATAGGCAGGTTACCACAAACCGACTTCTGGTTGGTCAATCTAGAGCTACAACCACAGGGGATCAACGAGGAATGAAAGAATGGGAATGGCTGTAATGTATTATCGAACCGAAAGAACAGGCCAAGCTCAAGGGTCTAAACCTAGTGGATTTTATCGTTTGGTAGGCTATCTGGCTTAGTAGATGAATCTAGGTGCCCCTATCCTTCTAGAACTCGTGTCATCGTGTGGTCTCGAGTAGGTCTCATGCAAATTCTAACTCATTCAAGTAAACAGAAAACCACTCAGAAAGAATTAAAATTGCGAGTTACGTGCAATGGATCAAAAGCTCATAGTTGGTTTGCTAGTCGGATTCGGTCATTTTCATGCAATCAAGGCTACAAACTACAAGTGTGATTTTAAAAATTCTGTTCTGACCAGACAATTTAGCATCAAAGTATACAAGTTGGTTCTCAAGTTCTAGGTTAAGCAGTCTAAGCATCATTATGAAGGTTTGAACAACAACTTAACATCAAAAATCAAGAACTGAGCCATTCTAATGCTAGAGAGACTGGAATGGAATCACAAAGCACGCATAAAACACAATCAAGGGCAATCAAGTTCATGCAAGGTTCTCTAGCATCCTACCCCACACTTAAATCAGACTGTGTCCTCACAGTGAAGGGACTAGAGTTCAGAGTGAAGTAGAAGAACCTGGATGAGATGATTGGCGTAGTGGATGAGCACGGATCCTCAGAGCGGAGGGAATCTACCCAAGCAAAGCAAAGGGAATCTCCCTACTGCCTACAAAACAAAAACAAATGAAACATAAAAAGGAAACCGGGACAAGTGTCCTGGATCCACACAGAAAAAAATTGGACCGAAATCCGAAAAGAATAAATAAAAAGAAGACACCAGAAAAGGAATACAACCCGATCACTGCTGGTCCGGTGAACCGGGAGGTGGAAAGTGGAGAAATTCGCCGAGCTGGCGTTGCCACGCCATTTGTGCCTCATATCGCCGGTCGGCGCGGCGCATATGCTACTGCATAATAGTCCATCGCGCCTCTTGAGCGGCGTTGTCGGTGATGCGCCACTCCTGAAGTCGCTCGTACAACTCTCCAACATCCGCGGGGTGATGTCGGGGCTGCTGGGGAGGCGCCTGGTGTGGATCGGGAATGTGCGGCGGCGCCTGGTGAGCATACCCTGCCTGATGGTGTGGCGAGGGTATATAATCTTGGAATTCTGGTGGCGGCTGCGGCTGCTGCTCCTCAGCATCATCTTCTTCCTCCGACTCGACCACAAGCTGGAGTGGAGGATCAACTGCTACATGGGGACTGAGGTCGAGTTCTAAGTCGTACTCAACCGCCAAGTCTCCTCCAACGGTCCTAACTGGGTGTCGTGGAATGTGCGGGCCATATTCATGGCTGATGCCGAAGGAGAGGATGAGCTGTCCTATGAAGTTGCCTCCCAGGAGTCTGCGAGGTGGCGTCCTCCTCCTGGTCTTCTGGCGGAAGATGTGAGCCAGTACCCAGCCGGGGTGTAGAGGGTAGCTCTCTCGGATGGCTCGGAGAAGCATGAGCTCCTCCTTGAGGATATGGTGGCGATCCTTGTCGGGTGCATATAAAAGGGATCTACGCCAAACCATATGAATAAATTTATAAAGCGGGTGAGAGAGAGACTTAACTGAGTTGCCCGCTCCGAGGCGATCTCCAGGCATGCCTGTCATGTGGCTCCAGAGCGCGTGGTATTCCTCCTCGTCATCATTTTCTCCCCAACCGAGGTGATGATCGTGATAGTGCACGTAGGGGATGCCGAGATGAGCGGAAAACTCATCGTAGGTGAGCTGCCTGTACACCCCACCAAGATAGAAGGTCACAACCTTTTGGCGCTGCTTCCTCTTGTGCTCATCCAGATCAAAGGATGCCCAGAACTCCTGGAGGGTAATGTCTGGGAACTCGGCGGCGATGGTGGTCAGCTCGAGGAGACCAACCGGTGCTAAGGCGTCATGCACGTTCCGGCGGTAATCCTCGTCATGCTCCTGGAGTGACTCCATGGAAAGAGGGCCCACGTCAGCTCCCCAGACGTGCTCGAGCTTCTGGAAGCACTCGAAGTAGAGGTCAGGTAGACGGGCGATAGTGCGATGGTATCCAGCCCGGCGAGGGAGTGCGGGTGGTGGACCCAGAACAGCAGGTGTGACGGGAGCGGCAGCTCCTGAGCTCGAGGTGCCATCAAGTCGCGCCTTAGTCCTGCGCTCATAAGTGGTGTTCCTAAAACCAGAATGAAAACAGATTAGTCAACCAAAACCTTACCCCACACTTAGTAGAAAAACTCAATTTCACAAAGAAATGAGGGAAACTAAGTGGGGTAAGCAAAGCGGAGTAACCAGTAATTATAGACAGTAAAATACAAACTTAGGAACAGCCAGAATCGGATAAGCACAATCAGAGTTCAAAAAGTCAAACCGACATTCAGAAACTCAACATTTAAGCATATTGAACCCTAATCATGGCAAGACTATCATAACTTGGAGAATGACGGTAAAATATGATTTCAAATGGCAGCACGATAATATGAACGAGAATGAACACATACGACAGCCAAACGATCAAATACAGTTCATGGTCAAACCGGCGTTTCTCACAAAAGTCAACATCACAAGAATCAATCCTATGCATGGCAACTTATAATCAAATGATAAGGAAATTAAGCACGGAACTCCCTAAGCATGCTAGAACAGTTCTACAAGTTCAGCTAACCTAGTTCACACGAAAACAGTCGGCACGCAAAACGAGGCAAACTGAAAAGTCAACCGAAAGTCAACCCCGACGAAATTCAGCAATATATATGTCAAAAGATTCGTATTGAAAAGTTCTACAACTTACCTTGAAGTCATGACTGCTAAAAATGAACGGGTTGAGAGGAATCGGTGAAAAACGTTGAAAACGAGGGTTTCGCTGAACTGGAGCTGCAAAGCTCCGATTTGGCTGTTCTAGGGCTCGATGGATTCGGAATTGGGAGGGGAAGGGAGCGGCGGCAGTCGGTGATGGCGGCGGAGCCGGTTTGAAAGAGTGGGTGGTCGGCGATTTTTTTTTAAAAGATAAGGGGGGAGTTTTCGGGTTTGTTGAACGAAAATGAGTGAAGGAAGAGAGGGAAGTAAATCCGAATTTTAAAGGAATAGTGGGGTGATTTTCAAAATTATTTTCGGCGAAAATAAGAGGGTGGTTTCGCCAAAAATTTCAGTTCAAATACACTGCCGAATTTTCAAGTGCGTTTTCGCCGAAAACAAGAACACTTTTTCGCCGAAAATTTCAGTTCAAATACACTGCTTGGTTTTCAAAATCGATTTCGATGAAAACATAATTCATTTCAGACCGAAAAAAAGAAATAGGGAGAATCAGTGAAAACCAAAAATCGATTTCGCCGAAAATGGGGTTTTAGTTTCGCCGAAAATTTTGAACTGTTCGGGTTGAAAATATTTTCGCAAATCCAGCCAACTTCAGAAAATCACAGTTAAATCCAAAAAAATCGAAAAGACCTCAATCAACTTGCGACTGACTCTATGACATACAGAATCTACACGAAAAATAATAAATCAAACAAACTGACAATTTTGGCTCCCCCGAACCGACTCTAAAATACCAAGTTCGACAAAAAATTAAAACAGACTCCAGTCGTGGGTTGCCTCCCACGAAGCGCTCTTTTATTAACGTCCTTGATCTGGACGATACCTGGACGGTATTAGGAGACATCCCAACTCAGATTCTCCTTCACGCTCGCGTCGGAGTTCATGAAGTACAGCTTCGGGACTTCTCCGGTAAGCGTGAATCTCTTCCCGTTTGCATGTAAAAGCTTGGTACGTCCATCGGGAAGATGATCAACGAACTTGAACGGTCCGAACAGTTCTCTGGAGAGGTCATCCTTCTGGAGTGTGACGATGGAAGGAATGAGGACTGTCGGCTTCTTCTTTTCTTTAATCTTTGGCTTGTTATCACCAGGATCGGTGATCGTTAGTACTTCCTTAGGAGACGCTTTCGGCTTCTCCCTCCATACTTGTTCCGGCGCCGGTTGCTCGGAACGAAATGTTGGTGCAGCTGCCTCGATGGAAGACGACGGAATTTTTGGTCTCCAGACCATTTGGGTCTTCGTCTTCTTGTTCTTTCCTCGAGGTCTGCTCGGTGGTTTAGAAGAGGCTTGCAGTTCCTTCTTCTTCTTCTTAAGCGGCTTCTGAACCGAAATTTCTGGCTTCTCCTCAATAACCTGTTCAATGCCTGCAGCAACAACTGATCTAGAGACACTAGAAGAAGCATTAGTAACGGAGTTGACCGGAGTCAACCCCACAGTTTCAACGGCTAGGCAGTGAGATTCTTCAGTCCTAGAGTCATGTTTCATGCCATCTTTAAGACGAAAAGTTTTCGTTTCTTTACCAACTCTTAGAGTTAAAGAACCATTTGGAACGTTAATATTCATTCCAGTAGTAGCCATGAAAGGTCGACCTATGAGTATGGTAGAATCATCCGTACTAGTATCCATAATCACATAGTCAGCTAAAAACGTGAACGGACCACATTTAATAATAACGTCTTTAATCTCTCCCTTAGGGGTTTTAAGTGATCTATCAGCAAATACGAGTTGCATACTAGGCGGTTCAAGTTCTCCTAGGTTTAGCTTTTCAAACAGGCTCATAGGCATGACATTAACAGACGCTCCTAGATCAACTAAGCAACGTTCGATCTCAACATCATTGATTACCAAAGGCAAAGTAAAAGAACCAGGATCAGATAACTTAGCTGGATATGGAGAGACAAGTTTCTTAATACGAATATCAGGATATCCTTCCTTCTTCCCCTTCATGCCAGTCTCGATCCTTGCATTTGGCAGCAATGCTCTAGGAAAAGGAGGCTTGACGACGTATGGTGCAAGAGGAGGATGATCCTATTTAGGCGCCGGTTCCTGTTCTTCTTCTTCCTCCGGAGTTTCAGCGATCCTGCGTAAGACAGAACAAGCATCAGCAATTAGGTTTGGAAGTTTTCGAGCAGTTACCATTTTAGCCTGTTCTTTTCGCGGATTCGGCTCAGTCTGGCTTGGAAGCTGGCCAAATGGTCGACCAGATGCTAGCATGCTCGAGATGTTGTTCATGGCTTTCTCAATTATTTGCCCAGATGCTATCTGTTCTTGATTGAGAAGAGCTTGAGCCTTGAACTGACTGTCATGATCATCGAGTCTGGTGATGATCTGGCTGAGCTTCTTATCCAGGTCACTGACATTGTTCTCTCTTTGATGCTGCTGCCCTGGATAGGTATTTTGAGATATTGATTCTGGCGATTGCCAGGAGCAGTTCCATAATTACCCGAGTTGCGATGCGGTGGCTGGTAGACACCTGCTGGCGGATGGTTAGGCTTCTGGTCCTGAGCTGGACCAGCCGGGTGGTTATTCTGGTTCTGGTTATGATTGGCGCCAGCATTGTAGGGAGGTCTGTCTTGATAGTTCCCTTGCTGTCTGAAGTTACGATAACCAGCATAACCATTCTGATTATTAACGAAGCCTTGTTGGATGAAATTTACCTCTTCGGCAGACCAGACTTCTGCCTTACCAAAATTCTGACAACGGCCTCCGTTATGTGCGCAAGCTCCACACCACTCGCAATCAGCAACATAGACAGAAGCTGCTGGCGGCTTGATTGGTGTGGTAGACTTCTTCAAATGCTTCTCTACCTCTGCTTTGATTGTAGCTTCGAAATCTAGCTTGCTCCTCGATCCTTCAGATTGTCGTTCCCAGTTCCTTGACTTGGAAGCACAGTTTGCGAAGTGAAGAAGAGCAGCTTCAGGTGTTAGTGTAGTGCAATCCCCTTCAGCTAGAGAATTGACCCACTTGGCGGATTCTTCTCGAAGTCCACGAGAGAAGATTTTAGCTAACTGCCTCTGCTCGAATCCATGATGAGGGCAGGTGTAGAGAAGTTCTTGGAATCAATTCCAAGTATCATACAAGTTTTCTCCTTCTTTCTGGGAGAATCTGGCAATGCTGTCCTTGATGGCAGTTGTTCTGGCCGGAGGGAAGTATTCTTCAACAAAGTCCTGAGCCAGAGTATCCCAGTTAGTGTAGTAGCCAGGTGGTTTACCAGTAAGCCACCTCTTAGCAGCGCCTTTCAGAGAGAACGGAAAGGCTCTCAGACAAAGAGTGTTTTTGTCGAGGTTCTCGTTCTTAAAAGTACTGTAGAGATCAAGGAAGTCTGCAAGATGAGTGCAAGGATTGTCTAGGGGCCTACCTTCAAACTGTAAATCCCTAGAGATCATAGTCAAGAATGGAATCTTGATCTCATAGTCAGGATCTCCTTCTATGCGCGGAACGGCAATGGCAGATCGAACGCTAGTCGCGCTCGGCTTGTTATAGTCTGCTAGACTCTTCTGTGCAGGTGGTGGTGGCGCGGTTGATCGCCATTTGGTGGTAATCTATCGCCCATGGTAGGAGATGGAGGAGGTGAGAGCGACTCGGTTTACGAAGCGGATGAAGATGACGGTACAGGTGAAGATGGAGATGAGGAACTCTCCTTCGGTTCCTCGATCTTGATCGGAGTGATGAATGGATTGGATCTGCCTTTCTTCAGAATCTGTGATCGTAGAGGTGTAGCTGAACTGCCTGGTCTCTCTGCACTCTTGGCCTGTTCGGTTTGAGAGCGAGTCCAAGGACGGTGAGGCATACACCTGTAAACCTACAGATAACAAAGACAAACAAAACCAGTGTAAAATCGAAGTGGGTGGAAAAATGAAAGATGGAAAATAGAAGAATAAATTGCCAGCTCTTCTTTCGAACAATCAAAAGAAGGTCCCCGGCAACGGCACCAATTTGGTGAGGCCGCAATCGTTGTTATGCGTTCACACAAATAACTACTAATGCTAAGAAAAAGCTATAGCAGATCGTATTCCGAGGGTCTCCTATGACTGACTACTTCAAAACTGACAAAGTACTCAAATGCAAACACGTTGTGCGTGGTGTGAGTTCCACGACTTCTATCTCTAAGAAATGCAGAGAAATTAAAATAAATTAAACTAAAGCAGATCGGGAATTAGGGTTTGAAAACAAGGATGACAGACGAACTTAGACTTTGAATCCCCCTTCGTTCCCCAGAGCATTGGCAATCAACAGATCAGCAGATTTCGATTCTCATTCAATCAATTACTAAGACACCACCATAACTCCTTACCCTTAGGTTTAAGACCGGCGAACGTTCGCTCTATCCGTTCTAACTACCAAGATTAACTAGCCGCCCGGGTACGGTCGCCTCTCGCAACGACTTAATTAATTGGTGTAATTACTAATGATTAATGAGTTACTCTCGCTGTGAATTAACCCTAACCGGTTCCTACGAAAGGCACGCTCCAATTATAAGGTTAATTGTTCAATTTGATGTTCTAAAGTAAGGCGAGCGTTCGCTTCTATCCTTAGCTTAACAAGAATCTAATCTAGGTGATCAATCCAGACAAGAAACATGAACAATGAAGAACAAATCAAACATGAATGAGAAACTGATTGAACTTCGAATCTAATCACCGCCGATCCGTGACCGCTTTAAAGCCCTGGGTCACTTAGGGTTCATCTAGTCTAAGCTCTAACGAGTTTAGCTACTCATGATCATTACAAAAGAAACAAAGACAAAGAAAGAGTTCATCATTCAAAGGAAGAACAGAAAGGAATCTGAAAAACCTAATTTAGACGACTCTGACAGACTTCGATCTTCGGTAGATTACACTCCTAGCTCCGGTTCTCCGAGATGGAAGGGATGGCGTCACGATCTCTATCCGACTCTTCAAACTCCAACTATTCGCTCTAGAACTTGAGAGGATTCTCTGAATTCTGATCTCGAAAAGTTGTATTATGATTAATTATTATTGTATATTTAGGTATGGGCCGCCGGGTTAAGTATAAATACTTAACCATAAATTAGCCGGATCAGCCTAATATTTTCGCCGAAAATAACAAGGTATTTTCGGCGAAAATCCTTGTGTAAATGGCCGGTCACTCAGCTGCTTCTTCTGTCCTTTTCGCCGAATAGGTTCTCGATCCGAAAACATATTGTTTTCGCCGAAACCATCCTTCAAGTGGCATCAGTCGATTTGCACTAATATTTTCGCCGAAAATAACAAGGTATTTTCGGCGAAATCTTCTTTGTAAATGGGCAGGAGATTGCTTGAACTTAATTGGCTCCTTTGATACATTCCGGTTCAGTTCCTTGATGTTCCAATGCTTTAGACACGTCCATGGCTACTTTATTTGACGGCAAAAACCTGTGCTAACACAAAAACACTAGAAAACCATCAAATAGACCCGAAACGGGCCAAGGTAACACAAATGGCACGAGATAGGGAAATCGATTGAATATTCGTTATTCTACCCTAAAAACCATGTCTTAAGCAAAGAAATGTCGCTTAAATGAGGCTGATAATCACGTCAAATCGAGTGTCATCAGAGTTTTAAAAGAAAAATGACTCGAAACGAAAACAAACTGACTCCAGCCGTGGGTTGCCTCCCACGAGCGCTCTTGTTTAACGTCCGTGAGCTGGACGATACCTGGATTCGTGTCATGGCTCTGTCGTAAAGTAGTGCACATCGATGAAAGAGACAGCTAATTCTTGCATATACCTCTTTAGCCTATGACCGGTGACCATAAACGGCTTTTGATCATGCAATTTAATTAAGACGCTGCCCAAGGATGTCTGCCGCACCACGGTGTAAGGGCCGGACCATCTGGATTTCAGTTTACCCGGAAGAGTTTCAATCGAGAGTTATACAAGAGAACTTCATCTCCAGGGTAGAATTGCTTGATCGTCTTTAATTGAGAGTCATGAATTCTCTTCGTGCGCTCCTTGTAAAGCTTCGTGCTCTCATATGCATGGAGACGGTGTTCTTCAAGCTCAGCGATATGGTCATGGCGCTTATTACCTACTACTGCATGGCTCATATTCAACTCTTTATGAGCCCAAAACGCCTTGTGCTCAAGCTCAACTGGCAAATGGCATGCCTTGCCATAGACCAGCTGATACGGCGAGGTGCCGATGGGAGTCTTGTAGGCAGTTCGATAAGCCCATAAGGCGTCATTGAGCTTAGATGACCAGTCCTTGCGAGACCGGCCAACTGTCCTATCAAGAATCCGCTTGAGCTCACGGTTTGTCACTTCTGCCTGACCATTAGCTTGGGGATGGTAAGCTGTGGACATTCGGTGGGTGACGCCAAAACGTTTGCACACCCGATTGAAATGTCCATGGAAGTGGGTACCCCTATCGCTTATGATAAAGCATGGTGAACCAAAATGCATGAAAAGACGAGTAAGGAACCGACCCACCACTCTCGAATCGTTAGTGGGTAGAGCTTCAGCTTCAGCCCACTTAGAAACATAATCAACGGCTACAAGAATGTACTTGTTTCCGTTGGAGGGTGTGAACGGACCCATAAAATCAATTCCCCAAACATCAAAGATTTCAACAGTTAAAGAAACAGTTTGGGGCATCTCATTACGGTTAGAGATGTTACCTGATTTTTGGCACGCATCACAATGACGAGCAAAAGCATCGCAATCACTGAAGATTGAAGGCAAGTAAAAACCAGTTTCAAGTACCTTTCTCGTAGTGTGGTTGCCGCCGAAGTGTCCTCCAAACTGGCCTTCATGGCACTTACGCATGATGTCAGCCGCTTCGATGTAGGAGACACATCTTCGGATCATTCCGTCAATACTGATACGGTATAAAAACGGCTCATCCCAGAAGTATGACGTGGCCTTTTGAAGAGCTTCTTACGTGCATTATAATTCAGCTCAGGAGGTACGACACCGTGAGAGAGATAATTAGCCAGGGTTGCATACCAGGGCTCTTCTGAATCGGCTGCGTTACTCAGCTCTCGAGCGTGAGGGATGGCCCAGGGCTCGATAGCTATGCTGTTAACCTGTTCATACGTTTCGACACGCAACAACTCATCAGGGAAAGAATCATTGATAGGGGTAGTAGTAGACTTACCCGTCTGTGATTCCTCGAGTCGTGAGAGGTGATCGGTTGCCAGGTTCTCAGCTCCCTTCTTGTCTTTAATCTCTATGTCAAACTCTTGGAGAATAAGGATCCACCGGATGAGACGTGGCTTCGAGTCCTGCTTGGCTAATAGATGGCGCAGAGCAGCATGATCTGTATAGACGATGGTATGTGAGAGAACCAGGTACTGTCTGAATTTGTCAAAGGAGAAAACGATGGCCAGGAGTTCTTTGTTTGTAGTACTGTAGTTCCTTTGAGCATCATTTAGCGTCTTGCTAGCAAAATATATAGGATGAAATCTCTTCTCCTTTCTCTGACCAAGAACCGCGCCAACGGCGAAGTCGCTAGCATCGCACATGAGCTCGAATGGAAGATTCCAATCTGGTGCTGTAAGGATCGGTGCAGTGGTGAGTCTGGTCTTCAAAGTCTCAAAGGCTGCAAGACAAGCTTTATAAAAAATGAAATGAACATCCTTCTTAAGAAGCTTCGTCATTGGAAGAGTAATCTTGGAGAAGTCTTTGATGAATCTCCGGTAGAATCCAGCATGGCCGAGGAAGCTTCGAACTGTCTTGACCGAGGTCGGCGGCGGCAAGCTGGCGATGGTTTCAAGCTTGGCACGATCAACTTTTATACCGAGCTTAGAGATCCTATGTCCAAGAACAATGCCTTCGGTAACCATGAAGTGACACTTCTCCCAACTAAGAGCCAAGTTGGTTTCCTCACAACGAGCCAGCACCTTGTCCAGGTTGGCCAGGCACTTGGAAAATGAGTCTCCATAGGCAGAGAAGTCGTCCATGAATACCTCCACCACATTCTCTACCAGATCTCCAAATATAGCCAGCATGCATCTCTGAAAAATGGCAGGAGCATTACATAAACCAAAGGGAATGCGACGATAAGCGAACGTACCAAACGGGCAGGTGAAGGTCGTCTTCTCTTGATCTTCGAGCTCGATGGGTGGTGAACGCGCAATCGTTGTGATGCGTTTCACACAAATAACTAACAAAGCTAACAAAAGCTAGGGTAGATCGTATTCCAAGGGTCTTCTAAGATTGACTACTTCAAAACTGGCAAAATACTCGAATGCAAACAAGTTGTGCGTGGTGTGAGTTCCACGACTTCTAATTCTAAGAAATGCAGAGAAATTAAAACAAATTAAACTAAAGCAGATTGGAAATTAGGGTTTGAAAACAGAGATGACAAATGAACTTAGACTTTGAATCCCCCTTCGTTCCCCAGAGCATTGGCAATCAACAGATCAGCGGATTTCAATTCTCATTCAATCAATTACTAAGACACCACCATAACTCCTTACCCTTAGGTTTAAGACCGGCGAACGTTCGCTTTATCCGTTCTAGCTACCAAGATTAATTAGTCGCCCGAGTACGTTCGCCTCTCGCAATGACTTAATTAACTGGTGCAATTACTAGCGATTTATGAGTTACTCTTGCAGTGGATTAACCCTAACCGGTTCCTACAAAAAGCACGCTCCAATTATAAGGTTAATTGTTCAATTTGATGATCTAAAGTAAGGCGAGCGTTCGCTTCTATCCTTAGCTTAACAAGAATCTAATCTAGGTGATCAATCCAGACAAGAAACATGAACAAGGAAGAACAAATCAAACATGAAAGATAACTGATTGAATTTCGAATCTAATCACCGTCGATCCGTGACCGCTTTAAAGCCTTGGGTCACTTAGGGTTCATCTAGTCTAAGCTCTAACGAGTTTAGCTACTCATGTTTATCACGAAAGAATCTAAGACAAAGAAAGAGTTCATCATCCAGAGGAAGAACAGAAAAGAATCTAAAAAACCTAATTTAGACGACTTTGACAGACTTCGATCTTCCGTAAACCGCACTCCTAGCTCCGATTCTCCGAGGTGGAAGGGATGGTGTCACGATCTCTTTCCGGCTCTTTGAACTCTAACTCTTCGCTCCAGAACTTCAGAGAATTCTTCGAATTCTGATTTCAAAAAGTATATTATGATGTATATTATGTGGTGTCGCCGGGTTAAGTATTTATACTTAACCCTAATCAGCCGGATTTCTTCTATTATTTTCGCCAAAAATATTGAGGGATTTTCGGCGAAAATTCCTTTGCAAATGAGGGGTTCCCCGGCTGATTCTCCTGGACTTCATTCTTGGTCGAAGATTTGATCGTTTTCACCGAAAATTCCTTCAGTTGCCAACAGCCGATTTGTGATGATATTTTCGCCGAAAATACAAGGGAATTTTCGGCGAAAATTCCTTTGTAAACCGGGCAGGGATTTGTTTGAACTTGGTTGGCTCCTTTGACCGATCCCGGTGCAATCCTTCGAGATTCCAACGCCTTAGACACGTCCTTGGTTACTTATTCGATGGCAAAAACCTGTGCTAACGTAAAAACACTAGAAAACCATCAAATAGGCCCGAAACGGGCCAAGGTAACACAAATGGCACGAGATAGGGCAATCGATTGAATATTCGTTATTCTACCCTAAAAACCATGTCTTAAGCAAAGAAATGTCGCTTAAATGAGGCTGATAATCACGTCAAATCGAGTGCCATCAAATACCCCACACTTAAGCTTTTGCTTGTCCTCAAACAAACTGAATAGAAACGCTCATGTTCACAAATGATAAGATCGATTAAATTGGAGCTCAATCAAACACAATGAATTATTAGACAGATTGATCATAGAACAAGAAACCTGACATGCATACAGATCAGCCAAACTACCTGGTCTCACTAATAAACTGCACACGATAAGTAATTAGCAACCAATTATGCACGAATTTGACCTGACCGACCAGACTCCTCACACAGGATATGTATAGTACAATGGGAACTCTCACTCTCTGTGTTTAAGGACGTGTTTCTGCTCTCAATCATTTTCTGTTACCGAATTCTGTCATAAGTTTGCATTTCAACCACATCTCCACCACTGTGACAACACGAGTATCTAGTCAAGAAGGACTTCCCTGCTAGGACCGTAATGAATTCTACACTACTCGGGTTTATAATGAGATGGATGATGGGAATGTATGATGATGGCTTTGTGCGGTGTAGCTTTCGACTAACTTCCCTTGAATCTAATCTATGGCTTCCTACCGTCTAACCAAACACGGGTGGAATGATGAACGCTCGTCCTATGATACCCTCAAGCAACCTAGCACTTATTCTTTTTCTTTACACGATTTTTTCTTTCTTTTCAACTTTTCTTTTGACTTCGTTCTTCCATTTGTAGGGAGAAGAACGTTTTATTGAACTAGAAACTTTGAAACTTTTATGATTTTTCTTTTCTTCACTTTTTTCTCGAAATTTTCTATATTTTCTTACTTTACTTTTTTTCTTTCTTCTGTGCCGATTTTCTTTTAGTTGCTAGAGGGATTTACACGTCTGGACATATTAGCTAAGACCACCTGTTTAATGGCTATAGGCAGGTTACCACAAACTGACTTCCGGTAGGTCAATCTAGAACTACAATCACAGGGGATCAACGGGGAATGAAAGAAATGGGAAATGGCTGTAATGTATTATCGAACCGAAAGAACAGGCCAAGCTCAAAGGTCTAAACCTAGTGGATTTTATCATTGGGTAGGCTATCTGGCTTAGTAGTTGAATCTAGGTGACCCTATCCTTCTAGAACTCGTGTCATCGTGTGGTCTCGAGTAGGTCTCATGCAAATTCTAACTCATTCAAGCAAACAGAAAACCACTCAGAAAGAATTAAAATTGCAAGTTACGTGCAATGGATCAAAAGCTCACAGTTGGTTTGCTAGTCGGATTCGGTCATTTTCATGCAATCAAGGCTACAAACTACAAGTGTGATTTTAAAAATTCTGTTCTGACCAGGCAATTTAGCATCAAAGTATACAAGTTAGTTCTCAAGTTCTAGGTTAAGCAGTCTAAGCATCATTATGAAGGTTTGAACAACAACTTAACATCAAAAATCAAGAACTGAGCCATTCTAATGCTAGAGAGACTGGAATGGAATCACGAGGCACACACAAAACACAATCAAGGGCAATCAAGTTCATGCAAGGTTCTCTAGCATCCTACCCCACACTTCAATCGGACTGTGTCCTCACAGGACTAATTCTAGAGTTCAGAGTGAAGTAGAAGAACCTGGACCGAGATGATTGGTGTAGGGGATGAGCACGGGTCCTCGGAGCGGATGGAATCTACCGAAACGAAGCAAATGGAATCTCCCTACTGCCTACAAAACAAAAACAAATGATACATAAAAAGGAAACCGGGACAAGTGTCCCAGATCCACACAGAAAAAAGTTGGATCGAAATCCGAAAAGAATAAATAAAAAGAAAGGACAAGGAAAAGGACACCACCTGATCATGGCTGGTCAGGGGTGTCGGGGGTGGAAAGTGGAGGTGCTCGCCGAGCTGACGTTGCCACGCCAGCTGTGCCTCATACCGCCTGTCGGCGCGGCGCATATGCTGCTGCATAATAGTCCATCTCGCCTCCTGAGTGGCGTTGTCGGTGATGCGCCACTCCTACAGTCGCTCAAACAGCTCTCCAACATCCGCAGGGTGGTGTCGGGGCTGTTGGGGAGGCGCCTGGTATGTATCTGGAATGTGCGGCGGCGACTGGTGAGCATACCCTGCCTGGTGGTGTGGCGAGGGTATATATCCTTGGAATTCTGGTGGCGGCTGGGGCTGTTGCTGCTCAGCATCATCTTCTTCCTCCGACTCGACCACAGGCTGGAGTGGAGGATCTGCTGCTACTTGGGGACTGAGGTCCAACTCTAAGTCGTACTCAACCGCTAAGTCTCCTCCAACGGTCCTAACTTGGCGTTGTGGAATGTTCGGGCCATATTCATGGCTGATGCCGAAGGAGATGATGAGCTTACCTATGAAGTTACCCCCCAGGAGTCTGCGAGGTGGCGTCCGCCTCTTAGTCTTCTGGCGGAAGATGCGAGCCAGCACCCAGCCGGGGTGAAGAGGGTAGCTCTCTCGAATGGCTCAAAGAAGCATAAACTCCTCCTTGAGGATATGGTGGCAATCCTTGTCTGGAACATACAAAAGCGATCTACGCCAAACCATATGAATAAATTTAAAGAGTGGGTGAGAGAGGGACTTAACTGAGTCATGGCCCGTGAGGCGATCACCAGGCACTCCAGTCATATGGCTCCAGAGGGTGTGGTACTCCTCGTCGTCATCATCGTCGCCCCAGCTGAGGTGATGTCCATGATAGTGCTCGTAGGGGATGCTTAGATGAGCAGAAAACTCATCGTAGGTGAGTGTCCTGGACACCCCGCCAAGATAGAAGGAAACAACCTTCTGGCCTTGCCTCCTCTTGTGCTCATCCAGATCAAAGGTCGCCCAGAACTCCTGAAGGGCGATGTCTGGGAAGTCGGCAGCTATGGTGGTCAGCTCTAGGAGACCGGCCGGTGCTAGGGCGTCATGCACATTCCGGTGGTAGTCCTCGTCGTGCTCGGAGAGGGACTCCATGGAAAGAGGGCGCACGTCAGCTCCACGAATGTGCTGGATCTTCTGGAAGCACTCGAAGTAGAAGTCAGGTAGACGAGCTAGAGTGCGATGGTACCCAGCTCGGCGAGGTAGTGCTGGTGGAGGGCCCTGAACGGCGGGTGTGACGGGAGCGGGGGCTCTGGAGCTCGAGGCGGCATCAAGTCGTGTCTTAGTCCTGCGCTCATAAGTGGTGTTCCTAAAGCCAGAATGAAACCAGATTAGTCAAACTTAAACCCTACCCCACACTTAGTAGAAAAACTCAATTTCACAAAGAAATGAGGAAAACCGAGTGGGGGTAAGCAAAGCTGATTAACCGGTAATCATAGATAATAAAATACATGCTTAGGAACAGCCAAAATCGGATAAGCACAATCAGAGTTCAAAGAGGCAAACCGACATTCAGAAAGTCAACATTATAGCATAATGAACCCTAATCATGGCAAGACTACCACAAAGCGGAGAACGACGGTAAAATATGATCGCAGATGGCAAACACAATAATCTGAACGAGAATGAACACATACGGCAGCCAAATGATCACAAACAGTTCATGATCAAACCGACATTTCTCACAAGTCAACAGCACAAAGAATCAATCGTATGCAAAGCAACACATGATCAAATGATATGGAAATTAAGCACGGTACTCCCTAAACATGCTAGAATAGTTCAACAAGTTCAGCTAACCTAGTTCTCACGAAATCAGTCGGCACGCAAATCGAGGCAAACCGAAAAGTCAACCGAAAGTCAACCCCGACTAAATTCAGCAATCCATATGTCAAAAGAATCGTATTGAAAATTTCTACAACTTACCTTGAAGCCATGGATGCTAAAAATGAACGGTTTGGGAGGAATCGGTGAAAAAATCGAAGATTCTAGGGTTTGGGAGAACTAGAGCTGTAGAGCTCCGATTCGGCTGTTCTAGGGCTCAAAATGATCGGAAAAGAGAGGGGAGTTGAGCGGCGGCGGCGGTGGCAGTTTTGAAAAGGGTGGTGGCGGCGATTATTTTGAAAAACAAAGGGGAAGGGGTAATTGGTTTGAAGTTTTCGAAAATTGGAAAGTGGGGAGAGAGAGAGGGTAGACCGGATTTTTAAGTGGAGGATTGGGTGATTTTCAAAAGGATTTTCGGCGAAAAGAATAGGGGGTTTTCGCAGAAAATTTATGTTCAAATGCACTGCCGGTTTTCAAATGGGTTTTTCGCCGAAAACACCATGAACTTTTCGGCCGAAAACATGAAACAGTGGAATTCAGTGAAAATTCGAAAGGGTGGTTTCGCCGAAAATAGATGTGTGTTTCGCCGAAAATTTTGAACTGCTCGGGTGAAAATATTTTTGCAAATCCGGCAAACTTCAGAAAATCACAGTTAAATCCACAGAAATCGGAACGACCTCAATCAACTTGCGACTGACTCTATGACACAAAGGCTCTACACAAAAAATAAGAAAACAAACAAACTGACACTTTTGGCTCCCCCGAACCGACTCTAAAACACTGAGGTTGACACAAATCAAAAACGGACTCCAGCCGTGGGTTGCCTCCCACGAAGCGCACTTTTATTAACGTCCTTGAGCTGGACGATACCTGGACGGTATTAGGAGACATCCCAACTCAGATTCTCCTTTACGCTAGCGTCGGAGTTCATGAAGTACAGCTTCGGGACTTCTCCGGTAAGCGTGAATCTCTTCCCGTTCGCATGCAAGAGCTTGGTACGTCCATCGGGAAGATGATCAATGATCCTGAACGGTCCGAACAGCTCTCTGGAGAGGTCATCCTTCATGAGTGTTACGATGGAAGGAATGAGGACTGTCGGCTTCGTCTTCTTCTTGTCCTCCGGCTTGTTATCACCAGGATCAGTGATCGTCAGTACTTCCTTAGGAGATGCTTTCGGCTTCTCCTTCCATACTTGTTCCGGCGCCGGTTTCTCGGAACGAATTGGTGGTGCAGCTGGCTCGATGGAAGACGACGGAACTTTTGGTCTCCAGACCATTTGAGTCTTCATCTTCTTCTTCTTTCCTCGAGGCCTGCTCAATTTAGTGCTTGGTGGCTTAGAAGAGGCTTGCAGTTCCTTCTTCTTTGACGGCTTGGGATGAACAGATTTTGGTTTCTGCCTGATAACATGTCCAGCTTCTGCAGTCACAATCGAGCTAGGAACACTAGAAGAGATGTCAGTAATGAAGTTGACCGAGGCCAATTCCACAGTTTCTACGGATAAACAATGTGATTCTCCCTTAGGAATGTATTTCATATTATCCTTGAGACAGAATGTTGCAGTATCATTCCCAACTCTTACTGTTAACGAACCATTTGGAACATTAATGTTAATGCCGGCTGTCGCCATAAATGGCCAGCCTAAGAGAAGGGTAGAATATGTCTCCCGAGTATCCATTACTATGTAATCAGCGAAAAATCGGAAAGGGCCACAACAAGTGATTACATCCTTGATTATTCCTCTAGGTTCTTTTAGAGTTCTGTCGGCGAACACTACATGCATGCTAGCAGGTTGTAATTCACCTAGGTTCAGTTTCTTATATAAACACATAGGCATGACATTTATAGACGCACCTAGATCAACCAAACTACGCTCAATTTCAATGCCATTAATGATTAAAGGTAACGTAAAAGGACCAGGATCAGAGCACTTAGTTGGGATAGGTATGGGTGGTGATTGAGAGACGATAGCCGAACACTCTCCCGTAGAGAGAACGGATAGTGCTCCCTTCTTCTTCTCTAGGCTGTTCTGCTCACTACTCTTGGTTGTGATGACTTTAGCTTGCTCGTTCTTCATGGAGGAGTTGTTTTGAGACGGCGCCTGATTGAAGAGAGGAAGGTTGGCTAACAAGCTAGCAACTTTATTTATCATGCTCTCTATTCTTTGTCCTTGTGCGATCTGTCCTTGGTTAAAAGCTTCTTGGGCTTTAAAATTTTCTTCGTGATCCTTAAGCCGTGCTACAATCAGATCAAACTTTTGGGCTAGTTTCTTATCCCACATGTCTTCAGACGTAAAATTGTGAGGATGTTGTGCACTGGTGAATCTGGGAGGATCTTGATAACTATTGTCCCAGCGTTGATTCTGACTCTGGTAGAGCCGGAGGTTGTGAGGAGAACGCTCAAGGAAGCTTCCCTGTTGTTGAGGAGGTGTTCTGAACTGATGGTAGTCGGGGTAGCCTCTTTGATCCTTGGTGAAACCTTGATCAATGAAATTAACTTCCTCTCTAGACCAGTTATTAGCTGTTCCGAAGATATCTTCCATGTGTTTCTGCACTTCGATCTTGATCTGCTCTTCACAACTCGGTTGGCTCTCGACTGCTCCAAACTGTCTCTCCCTATTTCTGGACTTAGATGCGCAGTCCGCAAAGTGAAGTAGAGCAGCTTCTAGTTCAAGTGCTGTGCAGTTGCCCTTAGCTAAAATGTTGACCCATTCAGCTGTTTCCTCATTCATACCTTGAGCAAAGATTTCGGCTAGCTGAATTTGGTTGAATCCATGATGAGGGCATTCAGAGAGAAGCTCTTGGAATTCATTCCAAGCATCGTATAAGCTTACTCCTTTCTTCTGAGAGAAACTAGCGATGCTATCCTTGTAGAATGTCGTTCTTGAAGGGGGATAGTATTCCTCTATGAAGTCCTGAGCTAGATTATCCCAGCCAGTGTAGTAGCCAGGTGGTTTTGAGCCGATCCATACCTTGGCGTTGCCTTTAAGAGAGAATGGGAATACTAGCAAGCAAAGATTGTTCTTACCGAGATTCCCGCTCTTAAACGTCTCGCACATGTCTAGGAAGTTCGCCAAATGTGTGCAGGGGTTTTCTTGCGGCTTCCCTTCGAATCGAAGATTCTTAGAGACCATGTTCAGGAAGGAGATTGTGATCTCATAGTCATGGTCGTCATCGTTGTGTGGCACGACGATGCTAGCTCGAAAGTTAGTCGCAATTGGTCTACAGTAATCTACCATGGTGCGCTGAGCAACTAGTGCGGGAGGAGAAGGTGGTGGTGAATCTGAAGTAGTGGATGAAACGGATGAAGATAAGGAGTTTTTTTAGCTGCAGTTTTAGCGGTATCAAATACTACCAAGCTGTGAAGCTAGGGCAGATCGTATTCCACAGGGTTTGTACTAATTGACTACTCAAAGAAGCTGACAATTTATTCAAGTTAAAACACGTTGTGCGTGGTGTGAGTTCCACGACTTCTAATCTAATTAACAAAGGAAAATAAAAGACAGAAAAGTAAAAGGTTGACTAACGAGAAGATAGACGAACTTAGGCTTTGAATCCCCCTTCGTTCCCCAGAGCATTGGCAATCAACAGATCAGCGGATTTCGATTCTCATTCAATCAATTACTAAGACACCACCATAACTCCTTACCCTTAGGTTTAAGACCGGCGAACGTTCGCTCTATCCGTTCTAACTACCAAGATTAACTAGTCGCCCGGGTACGGTCGCCTCTCGCAACGACTTAATTAATTGGTGTGATTACTAGTGATTAATGAGTTACTCTTGCAGTGAATTAACCCTAACCGGTTCCTACGAACGGCACACTCCAATTATAAGGTTAATTGTTCAATTCGATGTTCTAAAGTAAGGCGAGCGTTCGCTTCTATCCTTAGCTTAACAAGAATCTAATCTAGGTGATCAATCCAGACAAGAAACATGAACAATGAAGAACGAATCAAACATGAAAAAGAACTGATTGAATTTCGAATCTAATCACCGCCGATCCGTGACCGCTTTAAAGCCCTGGGTCACTTAGGGTTCATCTAATCTAAGCTCTACAAGTTCAGTTACTCATATCGGAAACAAGAGAATCAAAGGCAACAATGAAGATCATCATACAGAGGAAGAACAGATAAGAACTGAAAAACCTAATTCTGACGACTCCCGCGAAGCTTCAGTCTCCTGGATCTTCAACTTTAAGCTCCGAGTTCTCCGATGTGAATGATGGCGTCACGATCTCTCCACGGATCTTCGAACTCTCTAAACTCTATCTATCGACCCTAGAGTCGGCTGACTCTCAAAAGTCTGATTCGTGAAAATATGAATAATGATTCGTCTCTCTCCTTTGGCTGTCGGCTGCTTCTCTTTAAATAGGTACGCTTAGGGTTTCCAATACAGCGCCGGATTTGGAAGATATTTTCGGCGAAAATATAAAGTAATTTTCGCCGAAAACTTTAGTTAAAATCCCCTGTTTGATTTCTTCTATGATTTTCGGCGAAAACTTAAGGAAGTTTTCGCCGAAAACTTCAGTGTAAATCAGCCTGTGAGTTTCTGAAGGTATTTTCGCCAAAATCCTCATAGTCTTTTCGGCGAAAATATTGTGCTGGGCAGTTGGATCTTCGGTTCTGAATTCGGTTTGATTTCTGGTTCACTCCTCGAGGTCTTGAATACATCCATGGCTACGTAAATGCTGGCAAAAATCTGTGCTTTCACAAAAACACTAGAAAACCATCAAATAGACCCAAAAAGGGCCAAAGTAACCAAATCGGTAGGAATATAGGGTAGTTGAGTGAATATTCGCTATTTTACCCCTAAAACCATGTTTCAAGCAAGGGAATGTCGCTTAAATGAGGCTGATAATCACGTCAAATCGAGTGTCATCAATACCCCACACTTAAGCTTTTGCTTGTCCTCAAGCAAACTGAACTAGAACACACTCAAATTCACAAATGACACGAGATTAAACCGAGATTCAATTCTAACAATTTGGTTTAGACTGTTCCACGTAGAAAAAGTGACCTACACATGCAAGAATATCAACCAAACAAGTTTTCGATCTCACTAATTTCTGCACAATTCAAGTAGTGGTTTTAACAAAGCTCGTTTCTTGGCAAAACAATGAATCATAATTAACCGACTACGATAACACCAATTCTAATGAGAAAAGACTTTAAGCTCTAGCCATAATGTGGATGCGGAGGTAGGAAAAGTGACGTGGCTATCGACTCGACTTCATCCGTCTCTAGATCTGTACGTTACATGTTCTAGCTAGGACCGATTTAAACAACGATTCATTTCAAGTTTCGACTTCTTCCATTTAACTTATTTACTGCATACTAGTGCTCGATACCAAACACTTCACTTAGGTGTTGGACCTGCCCAGCTCACAGTATTTGTGCCTTTGCTAGTGCTCAACCCGAACACTTCACTTAGGTGTCGGGCTTGCCTAGCTTTATTTTCAGCACTTTAAAGAACTTAACATTGATTCGATTAACTCAATTACTTGATTTAACCATTTAGCCACTTAATCCTAGCTAGTTATAACTTTTTACACAAGATTTCGAATTGGATTTCCGTCTAATCTCAAGCCACAATCACAGCTGAACAAATATGGAGTGAAAACATGGGAGAAGCTAGCATTTATCATCTTAGAACGGTGTTATCGAGCTTTGTTATTAACAAGTCAATCAATTCAATTAATTCAAGTTTCAACTACCAAAGTGATTTGTGATCTGTTCTGACCTAGACTCATTTAATATCAGTTTCGACACGTTGGTTACAGGTTCTAAGTGGAACAGTCTAGACGTCATTGTTTAAAATTGAAGTCAATTTAACATCAAAAGTCAAGAATTGAGCAATTCTATGCTAGAGAATTTTCAAATTTGAACCACAGAATCATAGATAGCAAGCAAGATCATGCATAATCCTAGACTCCTACCCCACACTTAAACGGTTCTGTGTCCTCACAGGACTAAACTAGAATAGAGAGATACGAAGAACCTGGAAGGTGATGTTCGGTGTAGCGGATGAGCACGGAGAGTTCCAGCGGAGCGGAGTAGCTACTCGAGTTCCTACAAAAATAAAAACAACAAAAAGATCAAAAGGATACCGGGACAAGTGTCCCGGATCCACACAGTCAAACAAAGACGGTTAGGGGAATTTTGAAAATATTTTGACTCTCTTTAAGTGGAGGATTGGGTGGTTTTCAAAATAGTTTTTGGCGAAAATAAGAGGGTGTTTTCGCCGAAAATTTTAGTTCAAATGCACTGCCCGGTTTTTCATGTGTGTTTTCGCCGAAAGTAACCATATGTTTTCGCCGAAAATAAGCGTTAAAATCACTGCCTGTTTTCAAGTTCAATTTCGCCGAAAACATTATAAATTTCGGACCGAAAATATGAAACAGGGAGGTTCAGTGAAAACCAAGAGGCGATTTCGCCGAAAATGGGGTTGAATATTCGCCGAAAATTTTAAACTACTCGGGTGAAAATATTTTCGCAAATCCGGCAAACTTCAGAAAATCACAGTTAAATCCACAAAAATCGGAACGACCTCAATCAACTTGCGACTGACACTACGACACGCAGTCTACACACGAAAAATAAGAAACAAACAAACTGACACTTTTGGCTCCCCCGAACCGACTCTAAAATACTAAGTTCGACAAAAAATTAAAAACAGACTCCAGCCGTGGGTTGCCTCCCACGAAGCGCTCTCTTTTAACGTCCTTGAGCCGGACGGTACCTGTTAGGGACCCCAACTTAGGAGTTCCTTGAAGTCAATCGTCTTCTTCAAGGTGTGCGGTTGAGTGCCATGTAGCACTCCAGCAGGGTGATGTAACCGGTAGTGTTCCAGTAGATCGTGGTTCTGGTTGGATGACCAGTTCTTCTTGAATTCTCCTTCTGGAGGAGGAAAGAGGTAGTACGGCGCGGCATGATCAATGAGCTCCATCTTCTCCACCTGATGCTCATCAAGAGGTCTCTCGGGATCGAGTGTGTATACTTCCAAATCCTTGACGTCTTTGATTCCCACGTGCTCGTCTCTAGCTTGATCTATAGGTTGGCTCGGCGGAAGCTCGATTGAGGATATCTCCTCGATTTCTTCGTGCTCCTCTTCAGCTTCAACTTCAAGATGGATTGGCTCTATGTCTTCATCAACCGCCACCCGCCAAGGATTCTTCATCAGATGCTTCTTGCTCGCAATAGTCATGGGTGAGATTGTCATGTTCATCTTCGTACGGCTCTTGAGCATCTTCTTCCATTAGTGGATTTGGTTGCTCGAGCTCGGCATCCACCATGTTACGAGCTTGCAGCTTCGAAAGGAGATCATCCAAGGCGGATTCTACTCTTGCCGTCTGTTGTCGATGCTGATGAGCCGGTATATACACCTCTTGGTGATTTTGTTGGTGGTGTGTAGCTTCAGGCTCTTCTTCGAAAGTTCTGGAGCATCTTCTCCCTTCAATTGCACTAGTCACTTGAGCGCGTCGTTCAATGCATCAACAACATCGTCCGTTGATTGGAGGTTGTCGATTGCGGCTTGGGTGCTTGCCATCCATTGTTGATGCTCATAAGTGTGTAGATCCATCTCTTGGGAGTCTTCGAGATATGGTGCTTCATTGATGTACCACCCTTGGTACCGGTCATCCCACCTGTAATCCTGCATAATTAATACTCAAAAACACTACCCAGGTAAATCATGAAAATATGGAGGGAAATAAATGGTAAGGCGGAACGGTAGAAGAATAATTTGCCAACTCTTCTTTCAAACAATTAGAAGAGTCCCCGGCAACGGCGCCAATTTGACGCTGCAGTTTTAGCGGTATCAAATACTACCAAGCTGTGAAGCTAGGGCAGATCGTATTCCACAGGGTTTCTACTAATTGACTGCTCAAAGAAGCTGACAATTTATTCAAGTTAAAACACGTTGTGCGTGGTGTGAGTTCCACGACTTCTAATCTAATGAACAAAGGAAAATAAAAGACAGAAAAGTAAAAGGTTGACTAACGAGAAGATAGACGAACTTAGACTTTGAATCCCCCTTCGCTCCCCAGAGCATTGGCAATCAACAGATCAGCGGATTTCGATTCTCATTCAATCAATTACTAAGACACCACCATAACTCCTTACCCTTAGGTTTAAGACCGGCGAACGTTCGCTCTATCCGTTCTAACTACCAAGATTAACTAGTCGCCCGGGTACGGTCGCCTCTCGCAACGACTTAATTAATTGGTGTGATTACTAGTGATTAATGAGTTACTCTTGCAGTGAATTAACCCTAACCGGTTCCTACGAAAGGCACACTCCAATTATAAGGTTAATTGTTCAATTCGATGTTCTAAAGTAAGGTGAGCGTTCGCTTCTATCCTTAGCTTAACAAGAATCTAATCTAGGTGATCAATCCAGACAAGAAACATGAACAATGAAGAACGAATCAAACATGAAAAAGAACTGATTGAATTTCGAATCTAATCACCGCCGATCCGTAACCGCTTTAAAGCCCTGGGTCACTTAGGGTTCATCTAATCTAAGCTCTACAAGTTCAGTTACTCATATCGGAAACAAGAGAATCAAAGGCAACAATGAAGATCATCATACAGAGGAAGAACAGATAAGAACTAAAAAACCTAATTCTGACGACTCCCGCGAAGCTTCAGTCTCCTGGATCTTCAACTTTAAGCTCCGAGTTCTCCGATGTGAATGATGGCGTCACGATCTCTCCACGGATCTTCGAACTCTCTAAACTCTATCTATCGACCCTAGAGTCGGCTGACTCTCAAAAGTCTGATTCGTGAAAATATGAATAATGATTCGTCTCTCTCCTTTGGCTGTCGGCTGCTTCTCTTTAAATAGGTACGCTTAGGGTTTCCAATACAGCGCCGGATTTGGAAGATATTTTCGGCGAAAATATAAAGTAATTTTCGCCGAAAACTTTAGTTAAAATCCCCTGTTTGATTTCTTCTATGATTTTTGGCGAAAACTTAAGGAAGTTTTCGTCGAAAACTTCAGTGTAAATCAGCCTGTGAGTTTCTGAAGGTATTTTCGCCGAAATCCTCATAGTCTTTTCGGCGAAAATATTGTGCTGGGCAGTTGGATCTTCGGTTCTGAATTCGGTTTGATTTCTGGTTCACTCCTTGAGGTCTTGAATACATCCATGGCTACGTAAATGCTGGCAAAAATCTGTGCTTTCACAAAAACAGTAGAAAACCATCAAATAGACCCAAAAAGGGCCAAAGTAACCAAATCGGTAGGAAATAGGGTAGTTGAGTGAATATTCGCTATTTTAACCCCTAAAACCATGTTTCAAGAAAGGGGAATGTCGCTTAAATGAGGCTGATAATCACGTCAAATCGAGTGTCATCAATACCCCACACTTAAGCTTTTGTTTGTCCTCAAGCAAACTGAACTAGAACACACTCAAATTCACAAATGACACGAGATTAAACCGAGATTCAATTCTAACAATTTGGTTTAGACTGTTCCACGTAGAAAAAGTGACCTACACATGCAAGAATATCAACCAAACAAGTTTTCGATCTCACTAATTTCTGCACAATTCAAGTAGTGGTTTTAACAAAGCTCGTTTCTTGGCAAAACAATGAATCATAATTAACCGACTACGATAACATCAATTCTAATGAGAAAAGACTTTAAGCTCTAGCCATGATGTGGATGCGGAGGTAGGAAAAGTGACGTGGCTATCGACTCGACTTCATCCGTTTCTAGATCTGTACGTTACATGTTCTAGCTAGGACCGATTTAAACAACGATTCATTTCAAGTTTCGACTTCTTCCATTTAACTTATTTACTGCATACTAGTGCTCGATACCAAACACTTCACTTAGGTGTTGGACCTGCCCAGCTCACAGTATTTGTGCCTTTGCTAGTGCTCAACCCGAACACTTCACTTAGGTGTCGGGCTTGCCTAGCTTTATTTTCAGCACTTTAAAGAACTTAACATTGATTCGATTAACTCAATTACTTGATTTAACCATTTAGCCACTTAATCCTAGCTAGTTATAACTTTTTACACAAGATTTCGAATTGGATTTCCGTCTAATCTCAAGCCACAATCACAACTGAACAAATATGGACTGAAAACATGGGAGAAGCTAGCATTTATCATCTTAGAACGGTGTTATCGAGCTTTGTTATTAACAAGTCAATCAATTCAATTAATTCAAGTTTCAACTACCGAAGTGATTTGTGATCTGTTCTGACCTAGACTCATTTAATATCAGTTTCGACACGTTGGTTACAGGTTCTAAGTGGAACAGTCTAGACGTCATTGTTTAAAATTGAAGTCAATTTAACATCAAAAGTCAAGAATTGAGCAATTCTATGCTAGAGAATTTTCAAATTTGAACCACAGAATCATAGATAGCAAGCAAGATCATGCATAATCCTAGACTCCTACCCCACACTTAAACGGTTCTGTGTCCTCACAGGACTAAACTAGAGTAGAGAGATACGAAGAACCTGGAAGGTGATGGTCGGTGTAGCGGATGAGCACGGAGAGTTCGCAGCGGAGCGGAGTAGCTACTCGAGTTCCTACAAAAATAAAAACAACAAAAAGATCAAAAGGATACCGGGATAAGTGTCCCGGATCCACACAGTCAAACAAAGACGGTTAGGGGAATTTTGAAAATATTTTGACTCTCTTTAAGTGGAGGATTGGGTGGTTTTCAAAATAGTTTTTGGCGAAAATAAGAGGGTGTTTTCGCCGAAAATTTTAGTTCAAATGCACTGCCGGTTTTTCATGTGTTTTCGCCGAAAGTAACCATATGTTTTCGCCGAAAATAAGCGGTTTCAATTTCGCCGAAAACATTATAAATTTCGGACCGAAAATATGAAACAGGGAGGTTCAGTGAAAACCAAAAGGCGATTTCACCAAAATGGGGTTGAATATTCGCCGAAAATTTTAAACTACTCGGGTGAAAATATTTTCGCAAATCCGGCAAACTTCAGAAAATCGCAGTTAAATCCACAAAAATCGGAACGACCTCAATCAACTTGCGATTGACACTACGACACGCAGTCTACACACGAAAAATAAGAAAACAAACAAACTGACACTTTTGGCTCCCCCGAACTGACTCTAAAATACTAAGTTCGACAAAAAATTAAAAACAGACTCCAGCCGTGGGTTGCCTCCCACGAAGCGCTCTCTTTTAACGTCCTTGACCGGACGGTACCTGTTAGGGACCCCAACTTAGGAGTTCCTTGAAGTCAACCGTCTTCTTCAAGGTGTGCGGTTGAGTGCAATGTAGCACTCCAGCAGGGTGATGTAACCGGTAGTGTTCCAGTAGATCGTGGTTCTGGTTGGATGACAAGTTCTTCTTGAATTCTCCTTCTGGAGGAGGAAAGAGGTAGTACGCGCGGCATGATCAATGAGCTCCATCTTCTCCACCTGATGCTCATCAAGAGGTCTCTCGGATCGAGTGTGTATACTTCCAAATCCTTGACGTCTTTGATTCCCACGTGCTCGTCTCTGGCTTGATCTATAGGTTGGCTCGGCGGAAGCTCGATTGAGGATATCTCCTCGATTTCTTTGTGCTCCTCTTCAGCTTCAACTTCAAGATGGATTGGCTCTATGTCTTCATCAACCTCCACCGCCAAGGATTCTTCATCAGATGCTTCTTGCTCGCAATAGTCATGGGTGAGATTGTCATGTTCATCTTCGTACGGCTCTTGAGCATCTTCTTCCATTAGTGGATTTGGTTGCTCGAGCTCGGCATCCACCATGTTACGAGCTTGCAGCTTCGAAAGGAGATCATCCAAGGCGGATTCTACTCTTGCCGTCTGTTGTCGATGCTGATGAGCCGGTATATACACCTCTTGGTGATTTTGCTGGTGGTGTGTAGCTTCAGGCTCTTCTTCGAAATGTTCTGGAGCATCTTCTCCCTTCAATTGCACTAGTCGCTTGAGCGCGTTGTTCAATGCATCAACAGCATCGCCCGTTGATTGGAGGTTGTCGATTGCGGCTTGGTGCTTGCCATCCATTGTTGATGCTCATAAGTGTGTAGATCCATCTCTTGGGAGTCTTCGAGATATGGTGCTTCATTGATGTACCACCCTTGGTACCGGTCATCCCACATGTAATCCTGCATAATTAATACTCAAAAACACTACCCAGGTAAATCATGAAAATATGGAGGGAAATAAATGGTAAGGCGGAACGGTAGAAGAATAATTTGCCAACTCTTCTTTCAAACAATTAGAAGAGTCCCCGGCAACGGCGCCAATTTGACGCTGTAGTTTTAGCGGTATCAAATACTACCAAGCTGTGAAGCTAGGGTAGATCGTATTCCACAGGGTTTCTACTAGTTGACTACTCAAAGAAGCTGACAATTTATTCAAGTTAAAACACGTTGTGCATGGTGTGAGTTCCACGACTTCTAATCTAATGAACAAAGGAAAATAAAAGATAGAAAAGTAAAAGGTTGACTAACGAGAAGATAGACGAACTTAGACTTTGAATCCCCCTTCGTTCCCCGGAGCATTGGCAATCAACAGATCAGCGGATTTCGATTCTCATTCAATCAATTACTAAGACACCACCATAACTCCTTACCCTTAGGTTTAAGACCTGTGAACGTTCGCTCTATCCGTTCTAACTACCAAGATTAACTAGCCGCCCGGGTACGGTCGCCTCTCGCAACGACTTAATTAATTGGTGTGATTACTAGTGATTAATGAGTTACTCTTGCAGTGAATTAACCCTAACCGGTTCCTACGAAAGGCACACTCCAGTTATAAGGTTAATTGTTCAATTCGATGTTCTAAAGTAAGGCGAGCGTTCGCTTCTATCCTTAGCTTAACAAGAATCTAATCTAGGTGATCAATCCAGACAAGAAACATGAACAATGAAGAACGAATCAAACATGAAAAAGAACTGATTGAATTTCGAATCTAATCACCGCCGATCCTTGACCGCTTTAAAGCCCTGGGTCACGTAGGGTTCATCTAATCTAAGCTCTACAAGTTCAGTTACTCATATCGGAAACAAGAGAATCAAAGGCAACAATGAAGATCATCATACAGAGGAAGAACAGATAAGAACTGAAAAACCTAATTCTGACGACTCCCGCGAAGCTTCAGTCTCCTGGATCTTCAACTTTAAGCTCTGAGTTCTCCGATGTGAAGGATGGCGTCACGATCTCTCCACGGATCTTTGAACTCTCTAAACTCTATCTATCGACCCTAGAGTCGGCTGACTCTCAAAAGTCTGATTCGTGAAAATATGAATAATGATTCGTCTCTCTCCTTTGGCTGCCGGCTGCTTCTCTTTAAATAGGTACGCTTAGGGTTTCCAATACAGCGCCGGATTTGGAAGATATTTTCGGCAAAAATATAAAGTAATTTTCACCGAAAACTTTAGTTAAAATCCCCTGTTTGATTTCTTCTATGATTTTCGGCGAAAACTTAAGGAAGTTTTCGCCGAAAACTTCAGTGTAAATCAGCCTGTGAGTTTCTGAAGGTATTTTCGCCGAAATCCTCATAGTCTTTTCGGCGAAAATATTGTGCTGGGCAGTTGGATCTTCGGTTCTGAATTCGGTTTGATTTCTGGTTCACTCCTTGAGGTCTTGAATACATCCATGGCTACGTAAATGCTGGCAAAAATCTGTGCTTTCACAAAAACACTAGAAAACCATCAAATAGACCCAAAAAGGGCCAAAGTAACTAAATCGGTAGGAAATAGAGTAGTTGAGTGAATATTCGCTATTTTACCCCTAAAACCATGTTTCAAGCAAGGGAATGTCGCTTAAATGAGGCTGATTATCACGTCAAATCGAGTGTCATCAGAGTTCTCCTTCAACTCCTCAATCTTATTAGGGATAGGTGGTGTAGGCGGAATGATTATGACTTGCTTCTGAGCTCGCGGTTTCTTCGGCGGAGTAGAATTACCCGGCTTAAACTGAGAATGAGCGATCGAGCGGTTCATAAGCTTGTAGAACAACCTACAAGCAACAAAAGCAAACATGCCGGCGTAAAATCGAAGTGGGTGGAAAAATGAAAGATGGAAAATAGAAGAATAAATTTGCCAGTTCTTCTTTCGAACAATCAAAAGAAGTCCCCGGCAACGGCGCCAATTTGGTGAACGCACAGTCGTTGTGATGCGTTTCACACAAATAACTAACAAAGCTAACAAAAGCTAGGGTAGATCGTATTCCAAGGGTCTTCTAAGATTGACTACTTCAAAACTGGCAAAATACTCGAATGCAGACAAGTTGTGCGTGGTGTGAGTTCCACGACTTCTAATTCTAAGAAATGCAGAGAAATTAAAACAAATTAAACTAAAGTAGATTGGAAATTAGTTTTTGAAAATAGAGATGACAAACGAACTTAGACTTTGAATCCCCCTTCATTCCCCAGAGCATTGGCAATCAACAGATCAGCAGATTTCGATTCTCATTCAATCAATTACTAAGACACCACCATAACTCCTTACCCTTAGGTTTAAGACCGACGAACGTTCGCTCTATCCGTTCTAGCTACCAAGATTAATTAGTCGCCCGGGTACGGTCGCCTCTCGCAATGACTTAATTAACTGGTGCAATTACAAGCGATTTATGAGTTACTCTTGCAGTGGATTAACGCTAACCGGTTCTTACAAAAGGCACGCTCCAATTATAAGGTTAATTGTTCAATTTGATGTTCTAAAGTAAGGCGAGCGTTCACTTCTATCCTTAGCTTAACAAGAATCTAATCTAGGTGATCAATCCAGACAAGAAACATGAACAAGGAAGAACAAATCAAACATGAAAGAGAACTGATTGAATTTCGAATCTAATCCCCGCCGATCCGTGACCGCTTTAAATCCTGGGTCACTTAGGGTTCATCTAGTCTAAGCTCTGACAAGTTTAGCTACTCATGTTTATCACAAAAGAATCTAAGACAAAGAAAGAGTTCATCATCCAGAGGAAGAACAGAAAAGAATCTGAAAAACCTAATTTAGACGACTCTGACAGACTTCGATCTTCCGTAAACCGCACT
This sequence comes from Linum lewisii, assembly GCA_034768395.1. Taxonomy (NCBI): domain Eukaryota; kingdom Viridiplantae; phylum Streptophyta; class Magnoliopsida; order Malpighiales; family Linaceae; genus Linum; species Linum lewisii. The sequence continues at coordinate 15,456,598 of CM068299.1, forward strand.
CCTAGCTCCAATTCTCCGAGGTGGAAGGGATGGCGTCACGATCTCTTCCGGCTCTTCAAACTCTAACTCTTCGCTCCAGAACTTCAGAGAATTCTTCGAATTCTGATTTCGAAAAGTATATTATGATGTATATTATGTGGTGTCGCCGGGTTAAGTATTTATACTTAACCCTAATCAGCCGGATTTCTTCTATTATTTTCGCCGAAAATATTGAGGGATTTTCGGTGAAAATTCCTTTGCAAATGAGGGGTTCCGCCGGCTGATTCTCCTGTACTTCATTCTCGGTCATTCTCGGTCGAAGACTTGATCAATTTCGCCGAAAATTCCTTCAGTTGCCAACAGCCGATTTGTGATGATATTTTCGCCGAAAATACTAGGGAATTTTCGGCGAAAATTCCTTTGTAAACCGGGCAGGGATTTGTTTGAACTTGGTTGGCTCCTTTGATAGATCCCGGTGCAATCCTTCGAGATTCCAACGCCTTAGACACGTCCTTGGTTACTTATTCGATGGCAAAAACCTGTGCTAACGTAAAAACACTAGAAAACCATCAAATAGACCCAAAACGGGCCAAGGTAACACAAATGGCACGAGATAGGGCAATCGATTGAATATTCGTTATTCTACCCTAAAAACCATGTCTTAAGCAAAGAAATGTCGCTTAAATGAGGCTGATAATCACGTCAAATCGAGTGCCATCCATGGGGATCTGAAAGTAATCGGACATCCCATCTAGGAAGCAGTAGTAATCATGACCAGCCAACCGTTCTAGCATCTGGTCAATGAATGGAAGTGGGAAGTGATCCTTCTTGGTAGCATCATTGAGTCGTCGATAATTGATACAGACTCTCCATCCGGTAACCGTGCGAGTTGGAATGAGCTCACCCTTCGGATTAGGGATGATTGTGATTCCGCCTTTCTGCGGGACGACTTGAGTCGGACTGACCCAAGGACTATCGGCAATAGGATAGATGATACCGGCATCCAGAAGCTTGAGGACTTCCTTCTTCACAACTTCCTGCATCAGAGGGTTTAATCGGCGTTGCGGTTGTTTGACTGGTTTGAACTCTTCATCTATAACTATCTGATGCTTGTAGAAGGTTTCAGAGATGCCTCTGATGTCGGCCAACTGCCAGGCAATGGCTTGGATATGCTTCTTGAGTAGCCTGATCAGTTGCTCTTTCTGCTCGGGAGATAGATTCGAATTGATGATGACTGGCAGCTGGCATTCCTTCCCCAGGAATGCATACTCTAGATGGTCAAGCAGCTCCTTTAGGGTGAGCTCTGGCAGATTCTCATATGAAGTAGTGATCCGACTCGAAGTAGTGATCGATGTGTGTAGGCGCTGTAATGGGTGTGAATGTCGCCTTCTGCTCGTCTAACTCATCTTGCCATAGACGCTGCTCTGGATCTTCCAGTGCACTGTCAATTCCTGAAATCAAACACAACTCTAGCGGATCACTAGATAAGGGATTAGTGACGAAGTTGGTCGAGGCCAACTCCAGGGGATCAACAGTATAACAGTTATCATCTTGAGCAACAAAGTATCTCATGATATCTTTAATGCGGATTGTAACACTTTCCTGTCCTACACTTAAAGTCAACAGGCCTTGTTTGCTGTTAATATTTGCACCGGTAGTTGTTAAGAAGGGTCGACCTAGGATCAGCGTTCCGTCTAACTCACGGGTATCTAGAACAACGAAATCTGCAATTATGGTAAAAGGGCCACAACAAACAGCTACGTCTTCTATCACACCCCTAGGTAGTTTGACAGACCTATCGGCTAGCACGGGATGCAAGGTAAGCGATTTTAATTTCCCTAGGTTCAGCTTTTCATATAGATAGACAGGCATAACATTAATAGAAGCACCAAAATCAGCCAGACTACGATCAATTTTAATGCCATTAATGATGCACGATAGTGTAAAAGGGCCAGGATCAGAACACTTAACTGGCAGTGGTGGCGGCTGGCGCATGGGAGATGGCGCACCGAAAAGAGAAGCGCATTCGTTAGTCAGCGTGTGGTGAACCCGTTGTTGTGCTGGTCCAAACAAATAACTAACAAAGATAACAAAAGCTAGGGTAGGTCGTATTCCACGGGCCTTCTACTGATCGACTACTCAAATAAGCTAGCAAATTACTCAGATTAAACACTTCGTGCGTGGTGTGAGTTCCACGACTTCTAATTCTAAGAAATATAGAGAAATTAAAAATTGAAACTAAAAGCAGATTGGAAATTAGGGTTGAAAACAGAGATGACAGACGAACTTAGACTTTGAATCCCCCTTCGTTCCCCAGAGCATTGGCAATCAACAGATCAGCGGATTTCGATTCTCATTCAATCAATTCTAAGACACCACCATAACTCCTAACCCTTAGGTTTAAGACCGGCGAACGTTCGCTCTATCCGTTCTAGCTACCAACATTAATTAGTCGCCCGGGGTACGGTCGCCTCTCGCAACGACTTAACTTAACTAGTGGAATTACTAACGATTTATGAGTTACTCTTGCAGTGGATTAACCCTAACCGGTTCCTACGAAAGGCACACTCCAATTATAAGGTTAATTGTTAAATTTAATGTTTTAAAGTAAGGCGAGCGTTCGCTTCTATCCTTAGCTTAACCAGAATCTAATCTAGGTGATCAATCCAGACAAGAAACATGAACAATGAAGAACAAATCAAACATGAAAGAGAAACTGATTGAACTTCGAATCTAATCACCGCCGATCCGTGACCGCTTTAAAGCCCTGGGTCACTTAGGGTTCATCTAGTCTAAGCTCTAAGAGTTTAGCTACTCATGTTTTTTCACAAAAGAATCAAAGACAAAGATAGAGTTCATCATACAAAGGAAGAACAGAAAAGTATCTGAAAAACCTAATTAAGACGACTCCGGCAGAACTTCGATCTTCCGGTAGACTGCAATCCTAGCTCCGAGTCTTCGAGATGGAAGGGATGGCGTCACGATCTCTTTCTGGCTCTTCAAACTCTAAACTCCCCTTCAAAACTCTCGAGAATCCTTGAAGTATTTGGTATTAGTTGGAAATTATGATTATCAAAAGTATATTTGATTTTGGGCCGCCGGTTAAGTATTTATACTAAACCCTAATACCGCCGGATTTTAACTGAGATTTTCGGCAAAAATATGAAGGAATTTTCGCCAAAAATTCCTTTACAAAATAGGTTGTCCGCCGGTTGAATTCTCCTGTGTTTTTCGGACTGATGGTTTTCGGCGAAAACTTCATATTTTCGCCGAAAACTTCTTTGGTTGAGCTCCAGTGGATTTGTTCATGTATTTTCGCCAAAAACCCTAGGTGTTTTCGCCAAAAATTCCTTTGTAAAACGGGGCAGGATTTGGTTTGATTTGGTTGGCTCCTTGGATCGATTCCGGTGCGATTCCTCGATGTTCCAACGCTTTAGACACGTCCTTGGCTACTTTATTTGACGGCAAAAACCTGTGCTAACATAGAAACATAGAAAACCATCAAATAGACCCGAAACGGGCCAAGGTAACACAAATGGCACGAGATAGGGCAATCGATTGAATTTCGTTATTCTACCCTAAAAACCATGTCTTAAGCAAGGAAATGTCGCTTAAATGAGGCTGATAATTAAGTCAAATCGAGTGTCATCAAAATACCCCACACTTAAGCTTTTGCTTGTCCTCAAGCAAACTGAATAGAAATGCTCATGTTCACAAATGATAAGATCGATTAAATTGGGGCTCAATCAAACACAATGGATTATTAGATAGATAGATCCTAGAACAAGAAACCTAACATGCATACAGATCAACCAAACAACCTGGTCTCACTAATAAACTGCACACGACAAGTAATCGTAACCAATTATGCACGAATTTGACCTGACCGACCAGACTCCTCACACAGGAAATATTTAGTAAATTGGGAACTCTCACTCTCTGTGTTTAAGGACGTGTTTCTGCTCTCCATCATTTTCTGTTACTGAATTTTGTCATAAGTTTGCATTTCGACCACATCTCCACCACTGTGACAACACGTGTAACCAGTCAAGAAGGACTTCCCTGCTAGGACTGTAACGAATTCTACACTACAAGGGTTTATGATGAGATGGATGAAGGGAAAGTATGATGATGGCTTTGGTGCGGTGTAGCTTCCGACTAACTTCCCTCGAATCTAATTTGTGGCTTCCTACCATCTAACCAGACACGGGTGGAATAGTGAACGCTCGTCCTAAGATACCCTCAAGCAACCTAGCACTTATTTTTTTTAACATATTTTTTTTCTTTTCTGACTTTTCTTTTGACTTCGTTCTTCCATATGTAGAGAGAAGAACGTTTATTGAACTTAAAACTTTTAGCTTTTCTGATTTTTCTTCTTTCTCTTTTTTTTTCGAAACTTGCTTCTTTTCTTCTTTTTCTATTTTTTTTCTTTTGTGCCGATTCTTTCTTTTAGTTGCTAGAGGGGTTTACACATCTGTACATAATAGCTAAGACCACCTATTTAATGGCTATAGGCAGGTTACCACAAACCGACTTCCGGTAGGTCAATCTAGAACTACAACCACAGGGGATCAACGGGGAATGAAAGAATGGGAAATGGCTGTAATGTATTATCGAACCGAAAGAACAGGCCAAGCTCAAGGGTTTAAACCTAATGGATTTTATCGTTTGGGTAAGCTATCTGGCTTAGTAGCTGAATCTAGGTGCCCCTATCATTCTTAGAACTCGTGTCATCGTGTGGTCTTGAGTAGGTCTCATGCAAATTCTAACTCATTCAAGCAAATGAAAACCACTCAAAAATAATTGGAATTGCAAGTTACGTGCAATGGACCAAAAGCTCACATTTGGTTTGCTAGTCGGATTCGGTCATTTTCATGCAATCAAGGCTACAAACTACAAGTGTGATTTTTAAAAATTCTGTTCTGACCATGCAATTTAGCATCAAAGTAGACACGTTGGTTCTCAAGTTCTAGGTTAAGCAGTCTAAGCATCATTATGAAAGTTTGAACAACAACTTAACATCAAAGATCAAGAACTGAGCCATTCTAATGCTAGAGAAATTGGACAGGAATCACGAGGCACACAAAAACACAATCAAGGGCAATCAAGTTCATGCAAGGTTCTCTAGCATCCTACCCCACACTTAAATCGTACTGTGTCCTCACATGACTAAATCTAGAGTTCAGAGTGAAGTAGAAGAACCTGGACCGAGATGGTTGGCGTAGGGGATGAGCACGAATCCTCGGAGCAGAGGGAATCTACCAAAGCGAAGCAAAGGGAATCTCCCTACTGCCTACAAAATAAAAACAATTGAAACATAAAAAGGAAGCCGAGACAAGTGTCCCAGATCCACACAGAAAAAAAGTTGGATCGAAATCCGAAAAGAATAAATAAAAAGAAGGAACAAGAAAGAGGATACAACCCGATCACTGTTCGTCAGGCGCGTCGGGAGGTGGAAAGTGGAGGAAGTCACCGAGCTGACGTTGCCACGCCAGCTGTGCCTCATAACGCTCGTTGGAGCGGTGCATATGTTGCTGCATAATAGTCCATCTCGCCTCTTGAGTGGCATTGTCGGTGATGCGCCACTCCTGCAGTCGCTCATACAGCTCTCCAACATCCGCGGGGTGCGAGCGGTGCTGCGGGTGAGGCGCCTGATATGGCTCTGGAATGGGCGGCGGCGACTGGCGTGCATACCCTTCCTGATGGTGTGGCGAGGGTATATGATCATGAAATTCTGGCTCGTACTGAGGCTGAGACTCCTCAGAATCATCTTTTTCCTCCGACTCATCCTCGTCCTGGGGAGGAGGATCTGCTGCTACCTGGGGGCTGAGGTCCAGCTCGAGATTGTACTCGATCGCCAAATCACCTCCAACGGTGCGTACTCTGCGGCGTGGGATGTTCGGGCCATATTCGTGGCTGAGGCCGAAGGAGATGATGAGTCGGCCTACAAAGTTGCCCCCAGGAGTGAGCGAGGTGGCTTTGACCTCTGAGTCTTCTTGCGGAGTAGTCGGGCAAGCACCCATCCGGAATGAATAGGGTATCTCTCCCGGATGGCGCGATGAAGAAGAAGCTCCTCTCGGCTGATGTGGTGGCGGTCCTTCTCTAGAGCATACAAAAGAGAACGACGCCAAACCATGTGAATGAATCTATAGAGAGGGTGAGAGAGAGACTTAACTGAATTATGCTTCTTGAGACGATCGTCGGGCACTCCAGTCATGTGGCTCCAGAGGGCATGGTACTCCTCTCCGTCGTCGTCGTCGTCCTCCCAGCCGAGGTAATGACCATGGTAGTGCTCGTGGGGAATGCATAGATGAGCTGCAAACTCATCATAGGTGAGTGTCATGTGCACCCCGCCCAGATAGAAGGAGACGACCTTCTTGCCCTGCCTTCTCTTGTGCTCGTCTAGATCGAACGTCGCCCAAAACTCCTGTAGAGCGACTTCTGGGAAGTCGGCGGCTAGCGTGGTCAGCTCCAGCAAGCCAGCATGCGTCAGTGCATCGAGTACGTTCCGATGCCAGTCCTCATCGTGATCGAAGAGCGACTCTATGGAAAGGGGGTGAACAGCAGCTCCAGGGATATGCTCGAGCCTCTGGTAGCACTCGAAGTAGTACGGGGGCAGGCGAGCAACAGTGTGGTGGTACCCAACACGGCCAGGGAAAGCTGGGGGAGGTCCATGGATGGCAGGTGTGACGGGAGCGGGAGCTCGGGAACTGGAGGCGGTGTCCAGTCTCTGCTTGGTCCTGCGCTCATGAGTTACGTTCCTAAGCAAGAAAACAAACCAGATTAGTCAAACTAAAACCCTACCCCACACTTAGTCGAAAAACTCAATTTCACAAAGAAATGAGGAAAACCGAGTGGGGGTAAGCAAAGCAGATTAACCGGTAATCCCAAACAATTAAAATACATGCTTAGGACACAGCCAGAATGGAATTATCACAGTCAGAGTTCAGAAGTCAAAACGACATTCAAAAAGTCAACATAATCGAACATTGAACCCTAATCATGGCAAGACTATCACAAAGCGGGAAATGACGGCATAATATGATCTCAGATCGCAAGCACAAGAATATGAACGTAAATGAGCACATAAGGCAGCCAACTGATCATAAACAGTTCATGGTCAAACCGACATTTCTCAAAAGTCAAACCACAAAGAATAGGTCTTATGCAAAGCAACACATGATCAACCGATATAAGAATTAAGTACAATACTCCCTAATCATGCTAGATCAGTCCAACGAGTTCAGCTAACCTAGTTCACACGAAATCAGTTGGCACGCAAATCGAGGTAAACAAAAAAGTCAACCGAAAGTCAGCCCCAATGAAATTCAGCATTCAATATGTCAAAAGATTCGTAATGAAAAGTTCTACAACTTACCTTGAAGCCATGGTTGCTGAAAATGAACGGAGAAAGAGAAATCGGTGAAAAACTCGAAAATCTAAGTTGGCTGAACGGGAGCTCTGGAGCTCCGATTCGACTGTTCAAGGGCTCGGGTTGATCGGAAATGGAAGGGGAGACGTGCGGCGGTGACGACGGCGGCGGCGGTCGGCAACGGGCGGCGGCGGCGAAATGGTGGCGGCGGGTGTTAAAAACTGGGGGAGGTTTTTTTTCAGATTTTCAAAAATGAAAGTGAGGAGAGAGAGGGTGAGTCCGTGAAAAATAAAGGGAAAAATTGTTTGATTTTCACTCATGTTTTCGGCGAAAATATGTGCAAGTTTTCGCCGAAAATGCTAGTTAAAAAGTACTGTCAGTTTTCAAAAAGGTTTTCGCCGAAAATTTAAATACATTTTCGCCGAAAATTTAAATACATTTTCGCCGAAAAGTTTAGGTAAAACGTCTGGAAAACTCAGTGGGATTTCAAAGGAAGTTTTCGCCGAAAATTGGGATATTTTCGCCGAAAATTTTGACCTGTACGATTGAAAATATTTTCGCAATCCCGGCAAACTTCAGAAAATCACAATTAAATCCAAAAAAATCGGAAAAAACCTCAAACGACTTGCAATTGACACTACGACACACAGACTACACACAAAAAATAAGAAATCAAACAAACTGACACTTTTGGCTCCCCGAACCGACTCTAAAACACTAAGTCTGACACAAATGAAAAAACTGACTCCAGCCGTGGGTTGCCTCCCACGAAGCGCTCTCGATTAACGTCCTTGAGCTGGACGATACCTGGACGGTATTAGGAGACATCCCAACTCAGGTTGTCCTTAACGCTAGCATCGGAGTTCATGAAGTAGAGCTTCGGGGTATCTCCGGTGAGCGTGAATTTCTTCCCGTTAGCGTGTGTAAGCTTGGTACGTCCGTCGGGAAGGTGCTCAGTGATCTTGAATGGACCAAAGAGCTCTGTCAAGGGATCATCTTCTACGAGGAAGACGGTAGAGGGAATGAGAATGATTGGCTTCGTCTTCTCTTTGACCTCCAGCTTTGTATCACCAGGATCGGTGATCGTAGGTATTTCCTTAGGAGATGCTTTAGGCTTCTCCTTCAATACTTGTTCCGGCGCCGGTATCTCGGAACGAATTGGTGGTGCAGCTGGCTCGGTAGGAGGTGGCGGTACAAACTGGTCTCTAGACCATTTGAGTCTTCATCTTCTTGCTCTTTCCTCGGGATCTACCATGTTCTTTGCTCGGTGGCCTAGAAGAGGCTTTGCAGTTCCATTTGTGTGCGTCTTCTGAGGAGTGAGTTACGGTTTGCTTGGTTAATCTCTTCCGCTCTTTACTTCGGGAACTAGAAGATTTTGTCGGTTAGAGAGGCCTTCCAGTTTCCCTTATTCATCTTGGTTTTCATGCGGACATTTGTTTAGTGTTGTCGAGTAATTAGTAGCACTAGGTTAGTGCGAGTTGACAGAGTCAACTCCAAGTTCACAGCTAGACATGAATTCTTCACTCTAGGATTATATTTCATCGCTTTAGCGAATGTTCGTTCTTTACAACCTCAAAGTAAGAACATTTGGAACGTTAATTTGCATTCCAGTAGTAGCCATGAAAGGTCGTCCTATGAGAATGGTAGAATCATCTTTACTAGTATCAATGATAACAAAGTCAGCTAAGAACGTGAAAGGACCACATTTAGTAACAACGTCTTTTATCCCTCCCCTATGGGTTTTAAGTGATCTATCAGCAAAGACAAGTTGCATGCTAGGCGGTTCAAGTTCTCCTAGGTTCAATTTTTCATACAGACTCATAGGCATAACATTAACGGACGCGCCAAGATCAACCAAACAACGTTCTACCTCAACATCATTAATGAGAAGAGGTAGAGTGAAAGAACCAGGATCAGAACACTTAGCTGATATGGAGAGGAGGGTTTCGTGCTACGAGCGTCAGGATATCCTTCTTTATTCCCCTTCATGCCAGTCTCGATCCTTGCATTTGGCAGCAATGCTCTCGGAAACGGAGGCTTCACATAGTACAGTGCAAGAGGAGGATCATCCTCCTTAGGCGCCACTTTCAGTGCTTCCTTCTTGTCTGGAGTTTCAGTGATCCTGCGTAAAATAGAAGAAGCGTCAGCAGATAAGCTTGTAAACTTTTTAACAGATACCATCTTAGCTTGTTCCTTTCTCGAATTCGGCTCTGTCTGGCTCGGAAGTTGGCCAAATGGTCGACCAGATGCTAGCATGCTCGAGATGTTGTTCACAGCCTGCTCAATTCTTTGACCAGCTGCTATCTGTTCTTGATTGAGAAGAGCTTGAGCTTTGAACTGACTGTCATGATCGTCGAGTCTGGTGATGATCTGACTAAGCTTCTTGTCCAGGTCACTGACGTTGTTTTCCTTCTGGTACTGCTGACCTGTATAGGTGTTATTCAAATATTGATTCTGGCGATTTCCAGGAGCAGTTCCATAGTTACCCAGATTACGGTGTGGCGGCTGATAGACACCTCCCAGTGGATGGTTAGGCTTCTGATCCTGAGCTGGACCAGCAGGGCGGTTATTCTGGTTCTGGTTATGGTTGGCACCAGCATTGTAGGGAGGTCTGTCTTGATAGTTCCCTTGCTGCCTGAAGTTGCGGTAGCCAGCATAACCATTTTGATTGTTAACGAAGCCTTGTTGAACGAAATTCACCTCTTCGGCTGACCAGACTTCTGTCTTACCAAAATTCTGGCAACGGCCTCCATTATGCGCACAAGCTCCACACCATTCGCAATCAGCAACATAGACAGAAGCTGCAGGCGGTTTGATTGGTGTAGAAGACTTCTTCAGATGCTTCTCTACTTTTGCCTTGATAGTAGCTTCGAGATCGAGCTTGCTCCTTGATCCTTCTGATTGTCGCTCCCAGTTCCTTGACTTGGAAGCACAGTTTGCGAAATGAAGAAGAGCAGCTTCAGGTGTAAGTGTAGTGCAATCCCCCTCAGCTAGGGAATTGACCCACTTGGCAGATTCTTCTCGAAGACCTCGAGCAAAGATTTCAGCTAACTGCCTCTGCTCGAATCCGTGATGAGGACAGTTGTAGAGAAGTTCTTGGAATCGATTCCAAGTGTCGTACAAGCTTTCGACTTCTTCAGATGTGTGCACGGATTGTCTAGTGGCCTGCCTTCAAACTGTAGATCCCTAGAGATCATAGTCAAGAATGGAATCTTGATCTCATAGTCAGGATCTCCTTCAACGCGCGGCACGGCAATGGCAGATCAAACACTAGTCGCGCTCGGCTTGTTGTATTCAGCTAGACTCTTCTGTGCAGGTGGCGGTGGTGGATTTCTGCCTGGTGGTGGTGGTGGTGGTAACTGATCAGTCATGGTAGGAGATGGAGGAGGTGAAAGTGACTCGGTGTATGAAACGGATGAAGATGACGGTAAAGGTGTAGATGAGGAACTCTCCTTCAGTTCCTCGATCTTGATCGGAGTGACGGATGGAGGTGGATTGGTTCTGCTTCTCTTGGAATCTGTGATTGTCGAGGTGGAGCAGAACTGCTTGGTCTCTCTATACTCTTAGCCTTGTCGGTTTGAGAGCGAGTCCAAGGGCGGCGATGCATACACCTGTGAACAACCTACAAATAACAAAAACAAACAAAAACCAGTGTAAAATTGCCAGTTCTTCTTTCAAACAATCAAAAGAAGTCCCCGGCAACGGCGCCAATTTGGTGAACCCGTCGTTGTGCTGGTTCAAACAAATAACTAACAAAGCTAACAAAAGCTAGGGTAGATCGTATTCCACTGGCCTTCTACTGATCGACTACTCAAATAAGCTAGCAAATTACTCAGATTAAACACTTCGTGCGTGGTGTGAGTTCCACGACTTCTAATTCTAAGAAATACAGAGAAATTAAAAATTGAAACTAAAAGCAGATTGGAAATTAGGGTTGAAAACAAAGATGACAGACGAACTTAGAATTTGAATCTCCCTTCGTTCCCCAGAGCATTGGCAATCAACAGATCAGCGGATTTCGATTCTCATTCAATCAATTCTAAGACACCACCATAACTCCTAACCCTTAGGTTTAAGACCGGCGAACGTTCGCTCTATCCGTTCTATCTACCAAGATTAATTAGCCGCCCGGGTACGGTCTCCTCTCGCAACGACTTAACTTAACTGGTGGAATTACTAACGATTTATGAGTTACTCTTGCAGTGGATTAACCCTAACCGGTTCCTACGAAAGGCATACTCCAATTATAAGGTTAATTGTTCAATTTGATGTTTTAAAGTAAGGCGAGCGTTCGCTTCTATCCTTAGCTTAACCAGAATCTAATCTAGGTGATCAATCCATACAAGAAACATGAACAATGAAGAACAAATCAAACATGAAAGAGAAACTGATTGAACTTCGAATCTAATCACCGCCGATCCGTGACCGCTGTAAAGCCCTGGGTCACTTAGGGTTCATCTAGTCTAAGCTCTAAGAGTTTAGCTACTCATGTTTTTCACAAAAGAATCAAAGACAAATATAGAGTTCATCATACAAAGGAAGAACAGAAAAGTATCTGAAAAACCTAATTAAGACGACTCTGGTAGAACTTCGATCTTCCGGTAGACTGCAATCCTAGCTCCGAGTCTTCGAGATGGAAGGGATGGCGTCACGATCTCTTTCCGGCTCTTCGAACTCTAAACTCCCCTTCAGAACTCTCGAGAATCCTTGAAGTATTTGGTATTAGTTGGAAATTATGATTATCAAAAGTATATTTGATTTTGGGCCGCCGGTTAAGTATTTATACTTAACCCTAATATCGCCGGATTTTAACTGAGATTTTCGGCAAAAATATGAAGGAATTTTCGCCGAAAATTCCTTTACAAAATAGGTTGTCCGCCGGCTGAATTCTCCTGTGTTTTTTGGACTGATGGTTTTTGGCGAAAACTTCATATTTTCGCCGAAAACTTCTTTGGTTGAGCTCCAGTGGATTTGTTCATGTATTTTCGCCAAAAATTTCTTTGTAAAACGGGGCAGGATTTGGTTTGATTTGGTTGGCTCCTTGGATCGATTCCGGTGCGATTCCTCGATGTTCCAACGCCTTAGACACGTCCTTGGCTACTTTATTTAACGGCAAAAACCAGTGCTAACATAGAAACACTAGAAAACCATCAAATAGACCCGAAATAGGCCAAGGTAACACAAATGGCACGAGATAGGGCAATCGATTGAATATTCGTTATTCTACCCTGAAAACCATGTCTTAAGCAAGGAAATGTCGCTTAAATGAGGCTGATAATCACGTCAAATCAAGTGTCATCAGCGTGACAGAGTACGCCTCTCCGTTCTTCACTTTCTTCACGAGATCCTTAAAGAACTTCCCAAGTGGTGGTATAATCTCCACAGCTTCTGTTACTGGTATCTTGATCTCTGCAGTCTTAAGAACATTGTACCACTTTTTATACTGGGTGTCATGATCCTTGGCTTTGCTCATTGCAGCTTTTGGAAAGGGAATCTGAGGTATATATGGCGCCAAGACTGGCTCAGGAGCTATCTTCGGAGGAGGAACCAATGCTTCTTCTTCCTCTTCTGTGATATCTTCAATCTCTGGCATATCCATGGCAGCATTGGTATCTGGTATCACGTCAGGTTCCGGAGCCTTTGGGTCGGTTGTTTGCTTGCCGCTCCTGGTTGTAATAGCTTGAGCGTGTTCGCTCTTTGGACCGAGATCTGCTTGAAATGCCATCTGGTTAAGGAAGGGATTGCTAGTGAAAACTCTTGTCATATTGCTTATCGCATCTTCTATCCTTTGGCTTTGAGCCCTCTGTCCTTGATTGAGTGCGGCTTCAGGTTTTAACTGATTGTCGTGGTTGTCGAGTCTACTCATGATCTGATTGAACTTCTTCTCATAGTCTTCGTCTCTATTATAATGTAGCTTTGATGGAGACTGTTGCTGTCCTCCAATGAATCCAGGAGGTCTCTGATAAGGATCTGCAAACCGGTTATTCTGGTTCTACGGTACGTAGTTTCTGTAACCGGCGTAGCCTTTCTGATTATTGGCGAAACCTTGACCAATGAAGTTCACCTCTTCTGAAGACCATTCGTCTGTTTTACCAAAGTTGAGGCAGCTTCCGCCGTTAAGAGCACAGGTTCCGCACCATCCACAGTCAGCAGAAAAGACAGTAGCGGACGGAGGATCAAGGGAGATGCCAACTGCCTGTAAATGTTTCTGAACTTCTGCCTTAACCTGATCTGCAACGCTCATCGGACTCTTGGTACTCGCCCTTTGTCTCTCCTAGCTTCTTGACTTTAAAGCACAGCTAGCGAAATGAGAAAGAGCATCCTGAGGGGTGAGAGCAGTGCAATCCCCGCCAGCTAGGGAATTGACCCACTTTGCAGATTCCTCACGCATACCATGAGCAAAGAATTCAGCCAACTGCCTTTCTTCATACCCATGATGAGGGCAGTTGAAGAGAAGGGATTGAAATTCATTCCAAGTGTCGTTCAAGCTTGCATCTTCTCTCTGGGTAAACCTGGAGATGATGTCCTTGTAGGCAACTGTTCTTGATGGAGGGAAATATTCCTCAATGAAATCTTGAGCTAAGGTTTCCCAATCGGTGTAATGACCGGGTGGTTTGCTTCCAAGCCATCTCTTAGCTGCGCCTCTAAGAGAGAATGGAAAGGCTCGAAGGCATAGAGCGTTCTTGTTGAGGTTCCCAGACTTGAAGGTTTCACAGACAGCCAGAAAGTCAGACAGATGTGTGCAAGGGTTATCATCCGGCTTTCCTTCAAATTATACATCCTTAGAGATTAGCCCCAGGAAAGGGATCTTGATCTCATAGTCCGGATTGTCATCATTATAAGGCACGGTGATGGGCGACCGAATGTTAGATGCGCACGGCTTACTGTAATCCGCAACACTCTTTGGAGTAGCCATCGCGGATGGGAAAGATGGAACGGAAATAATCCGATTTTGTACCTGTTATGATCTACAAGGGACAAAAACAAACACAGCCGGTGTAAAATCGAAGTGTGACGGGAAATAAAAGATGGAAAGGTAGAGGAGTAAAAATGCCAACTCTTCTTTCAACGAAGTAGAAGAGTGTCCCTGACAACGGCGCCAATTTGATGGACGATGTAGAGCGGTCAATCAAATAACTACCAAGCTGAAAGCTAGGGTAGATCGTATTCCACGGGCTCTTCTTACTTGCTTACTCAAATATGATGGCAAATTTAACTCAAAGTTGAACACGTAGTGCGTGGTGTGAGTTCGACGACTTCTAAACTAAAAGCAAGGCGAAATGAAACAAAAATTAAATGCAGAAATAAAAGAGATTAATTGATTGATGGACGACAGGTGAGCTTAGATTTCGAACCCCCTTAGATCACTAGAGCATTGGCAGTCGACAGACCAGCGGTTTTCGATTCTAGTTCATTCAGTTCACAGACACCACCATAACTCCTGACCCTTAGGTTTAAGACTGGCGAACGTTCGCTCTATCCGATCTAGCTACCACGATTAATTAGTCACCCGGGTACGGTCGCCTCTCGCAACGACTTAACTAACTGGTGCGATTACTAATGAATTATGAGTTACTCTTGCAGTGGATTAACACTAATTGGTTCCTACGAAAGGCACACTCCAATGATTAGGTTAATTGTTCGATTTGATGTTTTAAAGTAAGGCGAGCATTCGCTTCTATCCTTAGCTTAACAAGAATCTAATCTAGGTGGCCAAACCAGACAAGAAACACAGAGAACAAAGAACAAATCAAACATGAAGGAGAAACTAAATGAATTTCGAATCTAATCACCGCCGATTCGTGACCGCTTTAAAGCCCTGGGTCACTTAGGGTTCATCTAATCTAAGCTCTACGAGTTTAGCTACTCATATTCAATCCAGAAGAATCCAAGAAAAACAAAGAATACATCTCAGGTAGGGAAGACAGAGAAGAACTGTAAAACCTAATTTCGATGAATCCTTGCAGCTTCAATCTGCCGAATCTTCAACTCCTAACACTGGTTCTCCGAGATGAATGGATGCCGTCACGATCCGTTCCTGGCTCCTCGAACTCTTTTCGCTCTTCCTCTCTCTAGTCTCTGTCCTCCAATTTTCAAGTGTAAGTTATCAGATAATAAATCAGCCGCCGGTTTCTGTATTTAAACCTAACCGCGGACATCCTGATTTTCACTTGAATTTTCGCCGAAAATTTCTGTTGAAATGTTGACTTGCTCCGTCTGTTTCTACTGTTCCGAATAGCTTGGAGTTCTCTACGAAAACTTTAGGGTTTTCGCCGAAAACTTATCATTGTGAGGGACTGACAATTTCTTCTTGAGTTTTCGGCGAAAACACAAGGAGATTTTTGCCGAAAATATGTGTGTAAAGTAGAGCAGGATTTTCTTGACTTGAATGACTTCTCTAGTTGATTCGGGTGCGATTCTTCGGGGTTCCAGTGCCTTAGACACGTCCTTCGCTACCGTATTTGCTGGCAAAAACCTGTGCTAACATGAAAACACTAAAAAATCATCAAATAGACCCAAACGGGTCAAGGTAACACAAATGGCAAGAGGTGGAGCAGTTGAGTGAATAGTCACTATTCTACCCTAAAAACCGTGTCTTAAGCAAGGAAATGTCGCTTAAATGAGGCTGATAATCACGTCAAATCGAGTGTCATCAGTCGTCTCGCTAGCTTCATGAACTTTCTCTTCACCACCCAGAGACGAGACGATTCAGCCTTTCTGAAGCTGGTAGAGGTCAGGGGACCAGTGGTGTTAGGGACCCATCGCAAGTATTTGCGGTGAGAAGGATTGGCGATCTCGGATTCGGACGGATTCCGGGACATGGAAGATGGAGGGAGGGGATTGGGCGAATGTGTCGAGGTCAAGAGTCTCGACGGAGCGCTCAATGTGGACGATCCAGTCTTTCTCTGTGAATTTGGAGTTGATGATTGTGGAATTGTGGGAAGCCATGGATGGTGGATGGTGGTGAAGACCAAGCTGGTTCAGTGAATGAAGTTGTTTAAATAGGAAGAGGCAATGGCGGATGGAGGAGGATGGTAGATGGTGGTCAGATTCATCGGTCATGTGATCGGAGGAACATGGGTCCATTTAGAGAGAGAGAGGAAACGATCTCCTTCCAAATCTGTTTCTTGGATTTGGTGGGAGGATTTCGGTCGGAGTGTTATGGCGATGGAAGTGGAAGCGAGGTGTGAGAGGATTTTGTGAAGGTTGGTGGTTGTTGTTCCGATGGGATGGTGATTACGGCGGTGGTGGAGAGGAGGAAGGAGGTGGTGAAGGAGAGGAGGAGGAGAGAGAATACGGGAAAGAAGATTGAAAATTTTTTTAATTAAAAAAAATTAATTAACATGATGTGGCAGCCATGTCAAACGCCACATAGGAATTCAGACATTGTCAGCTAACTCCGTCATGCCACGTAGGATAATTTTGGTCGAAAACTGACGGAATGCTAGTTAGGTAAATGGCATACGTAGATCGTGCCGATATTGTAATACTTAATAGGTAATAGCTACTCGCGTAATAAGCCAAAAGGTCATGTTGTACGAGAAGATTAGGCCTTTATTCTCCCAACTAGAATTAACTTCTCAACATTAATGGATTATCGAGTTTGTTGTCTAGAGATTGGTGGTGGAGAGCTTGTGTGCGGAGATCAGGTGATTACAATAGAAAGGATAAGATATGAAAATTTATTCTTAAAAAAAATTAACCAAAAGACAAAATAACGTCGTTTCGGTTTGCTAACATGTCAAATCTCATTCTAAATTTAACCTTACTATCTTAATAATATAACTTATATTTTAACTATTACTACGTCTTTTAAATTGAAAATTATATTTACTAATTTTTAGGTGAAATTTGAGTTTTCATGTTTATGTCATTTAAATCATTTGTCATAATAGGTATACCCCCTCAGTCACATACTCCATAGTAAATTACTCCTACATTTCACGGGTTTGACTTGCGTGTTGAGTTACCCACCCGACCTAAACCCATTAATTGTCATTCTTAGCCTACATGAATTTTCTTTAAAACAATAAAAATTTGTGAAAATTTAATTTATTTATATATATGGTGAACACTCCGGTGCACCCACTAAAAGTGGGTGTACTGGGTACGCCCACTAACGTTTTGATAGACAAACATGTTTTTAATATCTTGTTTTTTCGAGTATAAGAATCTACATGTTGTTAAAGAATATATAGGACGATTTGAACAAAAAACTAATTTGGTAGAGATGATAATCTATCATATTGAGAAAAAATGCAGCTATAGAAAGAAACCTGAAGAACATTAGGTATAATTGGTGCGCAAATTAATGCACACAAAGTTTTACTCGCTAGATCGCTCTAGCGAGATCGTTACTTCCCAAGGGTCTTCCTTTCTCTATTACTCAGAACAGTGTGTCAAAGCTATTCAGGGTTTCGTTTTGGGTTTGAATTGGTTGTGAATGAAATTAACTAAGAATGCAATTGAAATCAAACAAAGCAATTAAAGCAGACTGGGGTTTTTTCAGAGATAGACTAAGGCGGTTGTTCAGACTCGAATCCACGCTAGTTCGGTTTAGATGGATGAAATTATGTAAACGACGAAATTCAACAGACTAGACGACTCGGCAATTCCTTTTGTAATCTCTACTCCATGGTCAGGTCGTAGAGATTCAATTCTTTCAAACCTACAAGCTCCTATGGTCAAGCTAACTTGCAAGAAATCAAGAACGATCAAGAACAGTGAAATGCCACAAATTCATGCAAAGAGATTAGGTTCTAACAATCCTATGGTCAAGCTATTGGAGAACCTAACGAACTCCTAAACTCTAGAATGAATTGCGTTCATGGTCAGACCCGCAATTCAAAGATAAACTCAGAAACTAACAATTGATCAAGTTGCCAGAGTCAAACAGTTTAAATTAGGGTTTAGGAGAAATCGCATCTAAGTCTGAAAGATCATCGATTAACATAAACGGGTTAGAAACCCGAAATCATCCATACAAAATCCTATCTAACGCTTCATCTAATCTAAACAACCCTAGAGATTTAGCCAGACATCGTTACAGAAGAAATCTCATAAACAAAGAAGAAGAAAACTGGAGAAGAAAACATCTTACTCCGAGTAAACCTAATCTCGATTAATCCTCGAAACTCCTGAGTCAATCCCCGCTAATCCTCGCTCAATCGCGTCTCCAAAACTCCGTCTTCACCTCCGAGAGTGTCTGGTTCGTCAGAGAAAAGTAGAGAATTGCAGAAAAATCAAGTCTGTTTCCTCCCTCCTCGAAATTGGGTTAAAAACCCAATTTCCGTCAAAATCCGGAATTAAAGCAAAAAGTGCGGGAAGGGGGTCGAAAAGTGCGGAGGCGCACTTTTCCCTTCAAAAGGCGCACTTTTGGACCTTAATCCAGCTCCGAACTTCTTTCGGTAATTTCCACCTCATTTGTGCTCCAAATTGATCCCCGTTTGAAGAGCCGAGCTCGTAGAAAGGTCCTCCACAATGTGGTAACCTGAAATCTCAACAAAAACAACTCGAAGCAACATCAAATTGCCCAAAAGAGGGCCAACGGGGATAAAACATATTTTACATAAAAATCATTCAAGTTCATCACAGTTCAGAGTCAAACAAGAGGAATGTCGTTCAAATGTGGCGAGATAAACGCGGTAAATCTAACATCATCAAATTACCCCACACTTAAATTTTTGTTTGTCCTCAAACAAATTGAATTTCTGAATCTCGCCCTAATTCACAAATGACAAGATCAACTACACCAAAGTTCAATCTCTAACAATTTAACCAAGACTGTATCATTCAGAAAACGCAACCCACGCATGAAAGAAAATCCACCAAACAAATCCAAGTCTCACTATCAACTGCACACATCAAGTGAGAAGCACCAATCAAGCACGAATCCGACCTAACCGACCAGACTTCCTCGCACAGAGAATATAGTAATAGGGAACTCTCACACTCTGTGTTTTAGGGACGTGTTTAAACTCTCAATCACTTTTTTTACTGAATTATGTCATAGGCTTGCATTTCAACCACCAAATCAACCACTGTGACAACACGAGTAACTAGTCAAGAAGGTCTTCCCTGCAGGGACTGTAACGATACTATACTACGAGGGCTAATGATGAATGGATGAAGGGATAAATGATGATAAAGGTATGGTGCGGTGCAGCAATCGACTAACCTCCCTCGAATCAAAGTCTATGGATTCCTACCGTCTAACCAGACACAGATGGAATAATGTACGCTCGTCCTATGACACCCTCAAGCAACTTAGCACTTCATTTATTTTTTCTTTTCTTCTTCTTTCTTCTTCTTCTTTTTTTTTTTTTTTTACTTATTGCTTTCGTTCTTCCTTATGTAGGGAGAAGAACGTTTTAAACTACAAACTACTAACACTTGACACTTTATTTGAACTTTTTTTTAGTGCTAAATTTTTAAGCTGCTAGAGGGGGTTTACACGTCTGGACATACTAGCTAAGACCACTGGTTTACTGGCTAGAGGCAAGTCACCTCAGACCGACTTCCGGTTAGGCTAATCTCAGGCACTACCACAAGGGATCAACGGGGTGAACAAAAACATGGGAATAAGCTGTAACGTAATATCGAACCGAAAGAATAGGCCAAGCTCAAGGGTTTACACCTAAGGGGATTTATATCGGGATGGCTTCTGGCTGAGGTATCAATTCTAGGTGCCCCTATCCTTCTAGTACTCGTGTTATCGTGTGGTCTCAAATAGGTATCATGCAAATTCTGACGCATTCAAGTACAAGAAAGCCACTCAAAAAGAAACAAGTTGCAAGTTACGCGCAACGGATCAAAAGCTCACCAAAAGCTGCTAGTCGGGTTCGAATCATTTTCGTGCAATTCAAAGTGAAGCTACAAGAGTGATTCTAAAGTCTGTTCTGGCTGGATTCATTTAATTTCAATTCAAACATGCTAGTTACAGGTTCTAGATAAGACAGTCTAAGCATCATTGCGAAAGATTTTAAATCAGTTAAGCATAGCAAGTCAAGAACAGAACAAGATTCAATCATGGAAGACATACCGAAATCGAAGCAAAGCAACCCTCAAAAATAAACATCCCACCCCACACTTAATTTTGGACATTGTCCTCAATGTTCCACACCAAAGAATTAGCATGAAAAAGAAAGTGTTTAGGGGTACCAGAAAATAGATCATAAGGTTGCCAGAGAAGGCATCAGTGAAGTACCGGCGGACAGTCATGGCGGGAGCTGAGGATAGCCTGAAACTGGAGAGAACCTCACAACACGATTAGAGCATTCAAAGTACATAATAGACTACTGACTCAAGAACAAGATAGACTGACTCAATAAAATAAAATAAAAGTGTGTGCGATCAGACAAGAGTGCACTTTTAAAATTTCCAAATTTTCCAAATTTTCTGAATTTTTTTTTTAAATTTTTTTTTTTTAGGTCTCAAAAGTGCGCCCGGAGCCTTCGAAAAGTGCGCCGGCGCACTTTTACCCCTAAAAATGGCACTTTTTGAGTTTTTCGCCGAGAGTTTGGAAATTTAATTGAAAAGTGCGCCCGGAGCCTTCGAAAAGTGCGCCGACCTTCAAAGGCCCGAGCACTTTTACCCCCAAAAACAGCACTTTTTGACCTGCTACTCGGAAAAATCAATTAAATCATGAAAAATTTGCCAAAAATCTGAGGTTTTAAAGCGACCAAATCACAAAATTGACTCTCAGGGACTGACACCACGACTCTACCACGGACTCGACTCAACAAATTTAAAGACTCCAGACTCGAGTTGCCTCCCGAGAAGCGCTCTTTATTTTACGTCTTTGAGCTAGACGATACCTGGTCTAACGTGCGGCATCCCAGCTCAGAACTTCTTTCAGACTGGCATCTGTGTCCTGAAAGAATACCTTCATCGCTCCACTCTCAAGCACAAATTTCTTCCCGCTAGCATGGAACAACTCCAATGAACCGTCCCCTCGCAATCCTGCTACCTCAAAGGGTCCAAATAGCTCCACTTTGTCCAGGACCACGTCTGGGGGTTTGGTAGGAGTACTTTCATGGGGCGGCGCCTTAGCTTTCTTAGGAGGCTTGTTCTTCTTCTTAACTCCACCTGTATCTTGGATAGATACCATCGCCGCTACCTGATCCTGCAAAGATGAAGTTGAATCAGGAGGATCCATATCGGTAAACACCGTATATACTGAAGCATTCTCAAATACTAACGACATGGATTTCTTAGCGGAAGAGTGCACATTAGGATCAGGTGGAGGAATTTCAAATATAATAACTTTTTCCTTATCCCGAAAGGTTAACCTCCCAGCCTTTGCATCTATGAGTGCACCAGAAGTGGCTAGGAAGGGTCGTCCCAAGATAAGGGGAATATTAACACTCTCCATGCAATCAATAACCACAAAATCAGTCATGAAGTAGCTATCATGCACTCTAACTACAACATTTTCAGCAATTCCCCTAGGACGTCTAACAGTTTGATCAGCTAGGTTGATATTCATGTTGGTAGGGGTTAGCGTAGGCAGGCCTAGACGCTCAAACAACGAGTAAGGCATAACACTGATGCTAGCCCCTAAATCCGCAAGAGCTCTATTAATTAAATATGAGCCAATAGAACAAGGAAAAGAAAAACTCCCTGGATCAGGTAGCTTTGGCACCACGTGGCTTAGCTTCGGTTCAGACTCGCCAGCTTCATCGAGGGTAACTGAGGCTATCTCCTCTATCTTGTATGCTCTCGTCTTTTGAGAGGAGTTCTTTGGAAGATGATTGACAGCTTTGTCTTTCTTCTTGTCAGGAATCACACTTCTCAGCTCTTCCACCACAGCAGCAGCTTCTGCATTTTTCAGCTTCTTCTTCTTGGAGAGAATTTCCTTCATATGCCTCGCATAATCCGGGTTTGCAAGAAGTTCTTCCACTAAAGCCACTCCCATCTTCTGGTTATTAATAGTCACCAGAGTCTTCCCCAAATTCTCTTTGTTTAGCACAGGTCTGTTCAAGGCTGCAGGATAAGGTGTTTTTGGTCGGTAAGGATCGACTGGTGGAGTAGCTTCTTTTCTTTGCTGCTCCTTCTGACACAACTGCTCCATTGGCTTCTCCAAATCCTCTGTGCCGTCCTGAAGAGAAACTGCTCCACAGAATTCTTCCTTAGTTTTGCTTCCTCCGACATTGTTAGATGAAGAGGAGGGAGCTGTACTAGGAAGAAGACCAACTACCTTCTCCTGCAGAAAGTTGGTTATTGCCGTCACCCGATCGTCTAGCTTCTTGAGAGAAGAGTCGGTGTGTGAGATGTCCTTCTTGTTTGATTGGGTTTCAGCAAAAATCTTGTCCAACATGATCTCGGAATAGGTCTTGGACGCAGAAGAGCTCGAACCACCGTTGTTGTTCTGATTCTGGTTCTGGTTGTTATTCCAGCCTCCTCTGTTCTGCCATTGGGAATTCTAATTTTGATTCCCATTATACCTTTGGTAACCCCCTTGATTTCCTCCCTGAAACTGATTCTGATTCTGATTCTGGTTATTGTTCCAGTTCCCTCTGCTCTGCCATTGGGAGTTTTGATTCTGGTAACCATTGGAATTTCTGAAATTGTTGTTCTGGTTCTGGTAATTCCCCTGGTTCTGTCCACCAACATAATCAACCTCCTCTTGTTGTTGGTCTGGGTTACCCTCAAACTTCCAATTACAACTCTCTGCTGTATGATCTGGACCACCACAGTTTGAACACGGGGCGGTGACTGCTGCTACAGTCTCTGGCGTAGAAGCAGAGGAAGGAGTGGTTCTAGAAAGCATCTTGAACCCTGGCGGTGGAGCTGTAGGAACACCCTGTGAAGGAGCTATCTTAGCCCTTTCCACTCATGTTTCAACCTCTGCACTTCCATCTCCAATTTTGAGTTATCCAACTCCAACTGACTTTGAACAAGGTTTACTGGTGCAGGAACTGTGGGAACAGGGTATTGGGCATCAGCAGAAAATCTCCCTTTGCCCCAGACTCCTGTCGTCCACCTTTAAGGGATTAGCTTGCATTAGAGACTTGATCCTCATGGCAAAGGCCTTGCAAGCAGCCAAAGCCGCGGCTGCGGTCATATCATCCAAGTCCGTATTCAGCTGTAAAGAGAAATCCTTCCTCTTCTCATAATCCAAGCCACGGAGGAATATAGAGAACTTGTTATAGTCATCCCATCCATGGCGAGGACAGGCTCGGAGAAGCCCTTGAAATCTTTGCCAAGCCTCATAGAAGTTCTCCTCCGGACCACTTGTGAAACCTGTTATCTGTGCCCTGAGTGCATCGGTTCTGGAAGGGGAGAAGAACTCTTCTAGGAACGCTTTAGCCAGACCATCCCACGTAGTGAAGTGATTCGCAGGATGATCATACAACCACAGTTCTGCTTGACCCTTCAGAGTGAAAGGAAAAAGCTGAAGCTTGACTGCATTATGATCCGCTTCATTGTTGGAGACTGTATGAGCCAGCCTCAAGAAGTTCCTCACATGAGCATTCGGGTCCTCATTAACACCTCCAGAGAAAGTGTTCCCGTTTGCTTGAATCATGTTGATCAAGTGAGATGGGATGTGCAGATTCCGAGTTCCCGTGTTGGGAATCTGAATGCACGAAGCTGTCCCATCTATGGTCGGTCGATCATAATCCTTCAATGTCCTTTCTGCCGCCATAATTTCTATCTCAGGTGGAGTAGGAGGATCTGTGGGAGAATCAGGACGGGGCGGATCAGTAGTAGCAATGGTGGACGGTGAAGGTGTGGATGAAGATGTGAAAAGGTTCTTCTTTGTTTTAGGTGTCTTGGCTGGAGGAGGAGGAACCGGAGTAGTGCCGAAGCGAGTACTAGCCCATTTTTCAGCTATGCGCTTACTAGCCCGTTTTTCCTCCGAACCTGCAATCTTGCCTGAAACAACAAAAACAAGGAATACCAAGTAATACAAAAATGTGGGAGATAAGAAATGATAAGAGAGTGAATGAAAAGCTTAGACGCACAATGCCTTTCCTAGAAAAAGAAAAAGTCCCCGACAACGGCGCCAAAAACTTGGTGCGCAAATTAATGCACACAAAGTTTTACTCGCTAGATCGCTCTAGCGAGATCGTTAATCCCAAGGGTCTTTCCGTTTCTATTACTCAACGATTGTGAGGTAAGCTATTCGGGGTTTTTGTCGATGGTTTGAATTGGGTTTGTGAACTAATTAATCTAAGAAAGCGATTTAAATCAAGCAAACAAGCAAAGCAGATTGGAGTTTCTAAGAAAGACTAAGGCGGTTGTTCAGACTCGAATCCACGCTAGTTCGGTTTAGATGGATGAAATTATGTAAATGACGAAATTCAACAGACTAGACGACTCGGCAATTCCTTTTGTAATCTCTACTCCATGGTCAGGTCGTAGAGATTCAATTCTTTCAAACCTACAAGCTCCTATGGTCAAGCTATTGGAGAACCTAACGAACTCCTAAACTCTAGAATGAATTGCGTTCATGGTCAGACCCGCAATTCAAAGATAAACTCAGAAACTAACAATTGATCAAGTTGCCAGAGTCAAACAGTTTAAATTAGGGTTTAGTAGAAATCGCATCTAAGTCTGAAAGATCATCGATTAACATAAACGGGTTAGAAACCCGAAATCATCCATACAAAATCCTATCTAACGCTTCATATAATCTAAACAACCCTAGAGATTTAGCCAGACATCGTTACAGAAGAAATCTCAGAAACAAAGAAGAAGAAAACTGGAGAAGAAAACATCTTACTCCGAGTAAACCTAATCTCGATTAATCCTCGAAACTCCTGAGTCAATCCCCGCTAATCCTCGCTCAATCGCGTCTCCAAAACTCCGTCTTCACCTCCGAGAGTGTCTGGTTCGTCAGAGAAAAGTAGAGAATTGCAGAAAAATCAAGTCTGTTTCCTCCCTCCTCGAAATTGGGTTAAAAACCCAATTTCCGTCAAAATCCTGAATTAAAGCAAAAAGTGCGGGAAGGGGGTCGAAAAGTGCGGAGGCGCACTTTTCCCTTCAAAAGGCGCACTTTTGGACCTGAATCCAGCTCCGAACTTCTTTCGGTAATTTCCACCTCATTTGTGCTCCAAATTGATCCCCGTTTGAAGCGCCGAGCTCGTAGAAAGGTCCTCCACAATGTGGTAACCTGAAATCTCAACAAAAACAACTCGAAGCAACATCAAATTGCCCAAAAGAGGGCCAACGGGGATAAAACATATTTTACATAAAAATCATTCAAGTTCATCACAATTCAGAGTCAAACAAGAGGAATGTCGTTCAAATGTGGCGAGATAAACGCGGTAAATCTAACGTCATCAATAATCTTATACTATGATGACTAAAAATTGCAACTAAGCTCAATTTAGACTTATTAAGATTAAATCTATTGATATAAACGATTAGTTCAATGAAAATATCACTCTAGATATCAAAACGTCAGTGGGTGTACCGGGTACACCCACTTTTAGTGGGTGCACCGAAGAGTTTACTAGACCTTTCAAATCGGGCGGGTCGGGTTGATTTGGGCGGGTCACTACGGGCTACGGGTTATTTCGGTTGGGTCATTCGGGTCACGGGTCGCCATATTTGAAAATTGACCCTAACCCTAAACTTTCGGGTCGGGTTGCGGGTCATTTCGGGTTACAAGCACTTTGAGTCATAAACAAATTTAAACATCATCATCACAAATTTATTTAAAACAAATAGACTCAAATTAAACTAATAAATTATGAATATGAGAGGTAGAAATATGTATAAAATTATAGTTCATAGCTTATACAACATGTATCGAACACACATACTAATGGTGTAAGTTATACACAATGCACTTGAACCGATGATGTAAGATAATGCACGAGGATGTTAAAAGTGTTAAAAAGTAGTTTTGGAACATAAATTCATATCAAATATATACCGTATTATGGTTTTGTGAAAATTTTACAACCATTAATGTTGTTAGTAATGACATCAATGATTTTTAGTGACATTCGACATGGCATATGTTGAGTATAATATTTGTGATATGTATTATTTATGATTTATGACTTACATGATAAAAGAATCAAAATGACAAAAGTTATAAAATTGAAAATCATAAATCATAAATAAGACTACATATTAAATTAGCACATAAGTGACATTGAAAATAGTAATATTTATAGGTACTATAAAGATTTTTTGGGTCAACGGGTCGACCCTAAACCCGACCCTAACCCACCCAAAAAATTGTCGGGTTTTCGGGTTAGGGTCATCTCGGGTTCGGGTCCCAAAATAGCAAACCCAACCCTAAACTTTCGGGCGGGTTCGGGTTGAGTCAACGGGTCGGGTCCAATATTGCCAGGTCTAGCGTTTACCTTATATATAAATCAATAAAATTAATACCATATTAAAAGAGAGACCAAAATGATAATAGATATATACAAATTTAGAAAGAAGACAAACAATGTTTGTTAAAATATGAACTTTATTTCACTTTGTCAAAACAAGGAATTGAACCCTTGCCCATCCAAAACAAAACAAAACAAACTAAGCCACTAGGCCAAGACTACATTAACACCTACTTTTTGAATAGCATTTTATAATACACTAGATTAACCACCGGCCCGTTGGCCGGTTGACAACTTTACATACAACTAATCAGCTTAACAATTTGTATTTTAAATTAGTACTATTGATGATTTTGAATTATTAGTAATAAAATTTATAGTCATATCAAAAGTCAATTTAAAAAGTATTGGAACAAAACATAGACCCGATAATATTTTGTGTGAAATAAGTAATCAATACCATCTCTATTGTATTGAAGGAAAAAAAAGTACTAAATTTTCAATATAAGTAGAACTTAGACCCGATAATAAGATTATGTATGAATAATTAAACTATACTAAACGTAACTAATGTAGCACTTAGACTCGATGATATTATGTGAGAAATAAGTAACCAATACCAACTCTATTTTATTTAAGAAAAAAGTACGAAATTTTTAATATATGTAGAACGTAGACCCGATAATAAGATTATATATGAATAATTAAACTATACTAAACATAACTAACGTAGCACTTAGACTCGATGGTATTATGTATGAAATAAGTCATCAATACCAACTCTATTTTATTTAGGAAAAAAGTACTAAATTTTCAATATATGTAGAACTTAGACCCGATAATAGGATTATGTATGAATAATTAAACTATACTAAACGTAACTAACGTAGCACTTAGAGTCGATGATATTATGTGTGAAATAAGTAACCAATACCAACTCTATTTTATTTAGGAAAAAGTACTAAAATTTCAATATATGTAGAACTTAGACCCGATAATAAGATTATGCATGAATTATTAAACTATACTAAACATAACTAACGTAGCACTTAGACTCGATGGTATTATGTGTGAAATAAGTAACCAATACCAACTCTGTTTTATTTAGGAAAAAAGTACTAAATTTTCAATATATGTAGAACTTAGACTTGATAATAATATTATGTATAAATTAATAAAATAACAAACTATATTGAACATAACTAACACCCCACTTAGGATCAAGAAATAAGTAGAACTTAGACCCGATAATAATACTATGTATCAAATAATAAAATGACTAAAATTACATTAAACGTAATTAAAAGTCAATCAGATAATATTGTACAAAAAAAAACACGTAAAGTAAACTACAAACTATAGTAGTTTTTTAAAATCATTATTAATTAGGTTTCATGTGGCTCCGGATCCGGACCCAACCTTTAAAGGTTGGACCGGTCCAACCCAGGAGACCGGAAGGGCAATTTAGGAATTTTAAAAAATTAAAGTAACCCTATTAGCTGTCTCTCTCCCTC
The DNA here is from genome assembly GCA_034768395.1 of Linum lewisii. Taxonomy (NCBI): domain Eukaryota; kingdom Viridiplantae; phylum Streptophyta; class Magnoliopsida; order Malpighiales; family Linaceae; genus Linum; species Linum lewisii. Next base: position 15,484,761 of record CM068299.1, read on the forward strand.
ACCGCCTTCAATCCCTCTACAACATCCTCCATCCCGGCCGCTTCTCCTCTGACGATCCCCTCCGACGGCGAGTTCCCAGCCACGATCCCCTCTGACGACGTGGTGTATCTGCGCGTCGGCGCCACCAAACAAGCTCGCCAAACGCCAAACGCGTCGGAAGTTTCAATTATCGAGAGTCACCTCTCAATCCTTCCAAACCATCTGCAGTCACTGCTTTTGTTCTTCGTCGGCGACGTCCATCGATTACACAAAGAATCACCTCTCCAGCCTCGAGAAGCTTCTCCAGAAGCAGTCGTCGGAGTCAAACTCCAGATCTGAATCGGTTCCGAAGCCAAACGTTCCGAGATCTGACGGATCAAGAAGAGCTTCAGCGGCTAATTTGGTCAACAAGGGAAGAACTTGCTTGAGTGGCTGAATCTGGCTCTCACCCAGGCGGTGGTTGTTGGCACCAGAGGAGTCGACGACGTCTTTCATGTTTCCGGAAGTATGTCGGCAACTGGAGCAGGCGAGGAGGTTTATCAGAGAAGTGCCGAAGACGTCGAGATGGTTTCTGGACTTGCTTTGGAAAGATTTGACCCAGCTGGTCTTTATTTACAGAGAGTGAAGAGGACGTCGGAGAGCAGATTTGAAAATCAGAGGGGGGAGGCGGTGGTACAAGTAACAAAAATAACTAATTGGGTGGTTGAATTAGTTTCTGCTAGTTAAAGTAGAGGTCTTTAGATGAGAAATGTTGATTAATTGGGTGATTGAATTAGTTTTTGATTTTTCATGATCAGCTTATTACAGTTGAGCACAAACTTAAACATGATTTACTGAGATCGATCGATAACGTTGGTTAACTAGTTAACATAATTCACCGAGATCGATCGATAACGTTGGTTAACTAGTTAACATGGTAACTAGTTAACTCAGTTGGTTAACTAGTTAACAATAATAACTGTTATCAAGTAAAAAAATTGTTAACTAGTTAACAACTTGATAAGTTACATAGTTAACTCAGTTGGTTAACTAGTTAACAACTTGATAATTAGTTAACTCGGTTGGTTAACTAGTTAATAATTTGATAACTAGTTAACTTGGTTGGTTAACCTGTTAACAAAAAATCTCGTTAAAATTTTGATTATATGATTATTCGTTAACTAGTTATCAGGTTAAAATCTGGTAACAAGTTATCAAACAAAAAATGATGTTAACTAGTTATCAGTTAAAAATCATGTTAACTAGTTATCAGTTAAAAACCATTGTTAACTAGTTAACAGAAAAAGATGGTAACTAGTTTTTTTTGAAAGCAAAAAAAAAAAAAACCTCGCCGGAGTCTCGCCGGAAAAGTCGCCAGCGACGGCGGCCGGTTGCCGAAAAATTCGCCGGCGGCCGATCGCCGGAGATGAGCTGCTGGTCGCTGGAAAAATTAATTTATTTATTTATATATAATAATTAAATTATATGTGTAAAGTCTAAAATACCCCTAACAATCTAGACCATTGGATTGGTCAAAGGGTCAAAGGTGATCTAATGGTTAAGATGAAGGTTGGAATTTCCAACCCTTGGAAAGGGTTGGATGGGGATCCACATCCGTTTCATGTTAAGTTGTACTTATATTTTTTAGTGAAAAAACATAATTTTGAAAAATAACTATACCTTCTTTACAATTTCTAAATCATATTAGGTGCATTTAATTGGTGTAATGATATGAACCATGACAATTATCTTGTAAGGGATATGTTATGTACATTGTATTGTGTATATTTGAATAAATTTAAAGTAACATAAATAAATGCAATTTACAAAAACTTGAAATGATTGATGAAATTCAAAACTTGAAATCCATGAAAATAGGTGGAAAGTAGTTACTACACAGTTTAATTCCTATCTTTAAGGAGAGCATAGATAAAGTAAGAAAATGTTTATGTGGGGAAATGTAAAAAGTGTAAATGCTTAATATATAGAGTAGATTTCACAGGTATTTCTACTCAACTCGAAAATTTTGAGGCCCCCAAAATTTTGTGGTCTTGTGCCAGAGGGCAGCTCAGCACACCCTAATGGCCGGCCCTGCACCTATGGGCTGAGTCAACATAACTTGTTATTAAAATCGTAACGACGTTTATCAAAATTCTATCGGAATGGTTTATTTGTTGAGCGTTCTAAGTAGAGAAGTGTGTTTTGTGCAAATAATTATAACAGAGCTTCTTTGTTAAACGTTCTAAGTAAAAGGGTTTGTTTTGTGCAAATAATTATAAGAGAACTTGTTTATTATTTTTCAATAGTACAGGGCCTCCCCGACCTAATATCATTTCTATCTTTTCTTTGAAGTATTAATTTTATTTAATTTAGTTATTTTTTTCTTTGAAGTTCTATTTTTCCCTTCATATTCTGATCGTAAATAAGCTCTACAATAAGCACGTTACACATAATCATTTATTACAATAACTGATTATTGGGTTCGTAAAAAATGTTGTTGAATGGTGACAAAAAACGTCACAAGAGAACAACTGAAAAGTCATAAGAAAGCATTTGAAAAGTCGCAAACTAAGAGTTGAAATGACGAAGCCTCAACAACGGATAGCTTAAAGATGATTGAGATGTGGCAAAATATTTTAAAAAGACACACAATACTTAATATATACAAAATATAAATGTCTTAATAAAAGGATTGCAACTAATTTGGAATGGGTTAATATTTCTAAAAACCCTAAATTTTGACGATTTATTTTAAAAATACACTAAGTTTCGGAAACCCCAAATCTATCCCAGACTTAACACCGTTAGTCCTTGTTTGTAAAATTTTAAACATTTTGAACCAAGTTGCTAACGAAATTAACTTTTAAGTTTTTTGTCTTCTAAAATCAGTAACCCAAGTTTTCCCAAATTACATTTTGATCCTTCTTATTTCTATCCCTTACAAACCTTCTCCCAAACCCATCCACCTCTTCGACTCCAAACTATTCCCCAACCAACTCCCGCTGCCGGCTTCCACCCACGCACCCGACCGCCGCCAACCATCGTAGCCCGCTGACCCTCCTGCCGATTCCTGTGACCCACCAATTTCCAGCACCCAGCCGCCGCACCGATTTATTGCCCAGCACCTGGACTCACAGTCCTCCCAAGCGCTAGCATCCTTAACTACCGGACCTCTCTCCTCGTCGCTCTCATCCCTCGTCGCGTCTTCCCGCACAATCTCGTCCAATAAGGACTTCCATTTCTTCAACAACTTCGACGAGTTCAAGACCCCCGTCAATCGAATCGTGTCAAAGTCACACTCCCTTCGACATCGACAGCGAGGAGGCCTCCAATTGGTTCGTCAACGTGAACGACGAGGTGCTCAAGCGGTTTGAATCATTGATTGGTTCCATATCCACAGAAGTGGGTTTGGATCTCAAATCAGGCCAGAACCCCTTTACTCTCAAATCCGAAATCCTTCTCCCCGGATAATGCTCTCTGTTTCTAAACCTGAGATACGAGGAAGAGGAAGCGTTGCTGAATAGGGAGCAATTGTTGCCTTGTTGTTGAAGTTGGCTTCTGTTGAGGAGCTATCGAGAGGAGATTATGTGAGAAAAGGCCGTCAAAGTAGCAGTGGCAGCCATTAATGTGACGACTCGTAGCAGTGAGAGACTGAGAGAGATACAGATGGTGAGCTGGTTGTTTCGAAAAGGGTTGGGAGAGGGAGAGGGAAGAAGAAAAAAAAAGCTTATCCAGACCGTGAGCTGGAGAATGAATGGGAGAAGAAGATAGTGGGTGGTGGGGTCGCACAAGGGAAATGAATTGTGGCCGGAGAGTTCACGACGAGGAAGACGATTGAGCACAGAAATTGAGGCAAGCTCGGTGGCGGTTCGGGCGGAGGAAAGAGGGAGTTTGGCTTGGGATTCAATCGGCGAACGACGAGGGGAGTCAGAGGAGGGAGGTGTGACGTTGGCGGCGGTGGTCCTGAGCAGTGGGGGAGGTGTCGGATGGATTGGCGGCGGGGCGGCGGGGCGGCGCGGAGGGTTGAGAGGAGATCGGAGAAGGTTCGTTTGGGAGGATTTGTAAGAGATGGAATTGAGAAGGGTCAAAATGCAATTTGGGCAAACTTGGGCTACTGATTTTAGAAGACATAAAACTTAAAAGTTAATTCTGTTAGCCACTTGGTTCAGAATGTTTAAAAGTTTACAAACAAGGACTAACGGCGTTAAGTCTGGGTAGATTTGAGGTTTTTTAAACTTAGTGCATTTTTATTATATATTGGCAAAGTTTAGGGTTTTTAGAAATATTAACCCATTTGGAATTAATAAAATTCCACATCCACTTTGACTAGGAATCCAGTAAAGTTCATTAAATAGACCAGGCCATTAAAATTTGCAGAACGCGGCTTGTCTCTTTATTTCTTTTCCTCTGCCACAGACAGCCACATAAATAACAAAAAACAGAAGAAGATAGAGAATGGCTCAGCAGGAGGATCCAGCTTACGACAGGCTCTCTGAATTGAAGGCTTTCGATGAAACCAAAGCCGGAGTTAAAGGCCTTGTTGATGCCGGAGTAACCCAACTTCCCCGTATATTCAAAGCACCGCCTCATCTTCTAGACATCAGCCAGCCAAATTTCTCCCCTGAGGATCCAGAATTCATATTCCCAATTATAGATCTGGAAGGAGTGGCCCAAGACCCCGATAAGCGGAAACAGATTGTTGAGAAATTGAAAGATGCATCTTCCAATTGGGGATTTTTCCAAGTGGTGAATCATGGAATTCCGATGAGTGTCTTGGAAGAGATGAAGGCTGGTGTTCGCAGGTTTCACGAGCAGGATGTCGAGGTTAAGAAGGAATTCTACACCCGTGACGTTGTTGGGAAAAAGATAATATACAACAGTAACTTCGATCTGTACACGGGAGCTTTTGCAAATTGGAGGGACACTGTCCTGTTTCATATTACTTCTGATACTCCATCCCCTGATGAATATCCCGCTTGTTGCAGGTAAATTCATGATTCTTCTTTCTGCACGTACTAGATTATAGAGTCTGGGCAATGCCACGGGCACTTATATTGGAGTTGGTATGACATTGTTCACCTCACCTGTATGCAAAGTGACAAACGTGATTGTAATTAAAAAAGTGAATTAAAAGTTTTAAACAATAATACTTTTACTGAAAATAAAGCATAACTAAGAAAAGTCAAAATGAGAATTAAGAAAATAAATAAGTATCCAAGAAAATACAATAAGCAGAATACATTTTCATACAAGAAAATATATATAGTTTAGCTATTCGGGTCTATAAGATGTTGTGCCCAGACTCAAGGTAGACACTCCTGACTTTGCCGACAAATTCATACAATACTGCTGGTAAGTGAGTTTTTGAAACACAATTACACAATGAACAATATTATTGTTTTGAGTATGCAGAGAAATCGTGCTTGAGTATTCCAAGAAAGTGGGGAAAGTAAGAGAGTTGGTGTTGGAATTGTTGTCAGAGGCATTAGGGTTAGCTTCGAATCGCATCAAAGAAATGGAAGGAGCAGAGGGACTTAACTTGGTATGCCATTACTATCCAGCATGTCCACAGCCACAACTCACAATGGGAGCATGTAAGCACGCAGACAGCACCTTGATTACAATTCTTCTCCAAGACGATAGTGGAGGCCTACAAGTTCTTCACAAGGACCAATGGATTGATATTCCTCGCTTGACTCAAGCTTTAGTGGTCAACCTTGGTGATTTACTCCAGGTAACACTTTCCTAATCATTTTATATGTTTTCATAGTTGGTAGTTAACGTATTAAAAATGTTATGAAACTAATAATAAACCTCGAGTTATTGGGACCTGATGATTTTATGATATGGTATTAGAGTTTGTTCATAATTCAATTTGATTAAGAGGTTCTTGCATATAAGACTCGGTGGACCTTTGCAAACTTTAGTCCCCTTTCATAGACATTCATTTGAGGGGTGTGTTGAAAAATATTATATAAACTAGGTATGAACCTCTCCGAACAATTCGAGTTATTGGGACATAATGGTTCATCAAATAAATAGGCAATTCTCATATTGTATTGATTTCATGCAGAGTAAGATTTGGTTATTCATATTGATCCTTAACTATGATAAGTTTTAGAGTTGAACCCAGGGGCGGAGATAGGGGGGAGCCGGGCCGAGCCCCGACTCACCCCACTTTCCGTCCAAAATGTTAAATTCGAGTACAAATTTGTGATTTTTTCGAATCCGGCTCAGTACAAATTTTAAATTCGGCTCAGTGTTGTATTAATTCGACTTAGTTCATTGCTATATTTTCAAACTTAAAAACGAAATCTATTTTTAAAGCCTCATTTTAAAGAAAAGATAACATAATTAATAGATTCGATCATATTAACCGTACCCTTCTCTTATACTAATTATATTCTGTCAGCATTTGTAGGTGTTTGAGTAAACTCAATATCACTTTATGTCGACTTATGAATGAGTAAGAATACAATATTTTATGAAAAATCATTCAAATTAATTAAAAATTGCCGGTGGCACCTCCAATTTTCTTTTGATAAAGAGTAATACTAATAATTTAAAGCAAAAATATTTCGATCACATCGCATACCGGAAGAAAATAGATTATACCTAACGCAATAACAATCAATCTTGTAGTGTAATTAAAATTAACTTAACTTTAAAATTTATAAAAAAAATTTCTTTCGATTTCGGCTCAGTGCATCTTTTCAATTCTGGTTCCGCCCCTGGTTGAACCTGTAATAGAAAATGAAGTGCATAATATTTAAGATGACTTTCTTAATTTGTTCATGACTAACTTTATGTTTTATGTGATGTTATGCAGCTCATATCCAATGACAAATTTGTAAGTGCGGAGCATAGGGTGTTGTCACAAAATGTTGGGCCAAGAATATCAATAGCATCCTTCTTCTCAAATGGATTTACTGGAAACCCAATCAAATATGGACCCATCGAGGAGTTATTATCAGAAAATGACCCTCCAAAATATAGGCATACTACAAGGGCAGAGTTTAATGCTCACTTCTTCCGCAAAGGCCTTGATGGTATTTCTGCTTTGCATCATTTTAAGCTCTAAAGTTTGTGAGACAATGCATGTTTAATCCCGATGCCGCGAAGACTTTAATCGAACTTTGTGTAACGTTGCTCACTCGTAATCGCATGAAGTGATTAGAAACATAAAAATTTCTCTTTGAAACAAAAAATTGGATGAGTGAATTCCAATTCTCAGAGAATGGGAAAGAATTAGGGAGAATTTAATTCCCCACAATTCAATTATATGGAGAATTAAAATCCCTGTTTGGATCCAATTTTCGGAGTGAAATTTACTACTGAGTTGAATTTAGTTGGGAAGCAAAAAGTCAAAATAGCCCCTTCTTTTATCTTTACCCTCTCCTTCTATGGGGTCGTTTGGTATGGGCTATCTTGAATAACATGTTATTCAAGATAGCTAGATATTAAGGTGTTAATGAGATTTAGGATGCCATTGTACAATATTCTTGTTTGTTTATAGTGTTATTCATTAAGGGGTGTTTGTTTATGCAATTACAACCATGTCCTCATTTTTGTCCTCATCTCCCTTTCCCAAGAAGACAAGTACCCAAACCCGTAAACCTTCAAGCAAGCAAATCAATTTGTCCTCATCTCCCCCTTCAACGGACAACCTTAAAGCTCCATCACATTGAAAGATCTCTGTGCATCCTAAATCCATATAAATGCCATCCTCCAAATGTTCTCCAGTCTAAGAAAAGAACAATAATGAAGAGAGAAAGAGGATTAAGCAATTGTTCATGAAGAACAATATTCTTCCTCAGTCAAGGGTTCATGAAGCAACTGCACTAGTGAAGTGGAAATGACAGAAGAGAAGGAAAATCCACATCACTCAATCCCCATTACAGATTATACTACAGTTGACTGTCGACATTGATCAAACTAAGCTGCTACACTAGATTCACAGCCTTGCAAATAAAACAATTCAAATCGAAGCTTTAACTAGTCAAAGCTCAAAATACTTCATTTGGACATATAACAGTCAGAGCTAAACGCTATGAGATGAGATGATTCAATTTCCCTCCTAACATATCAAACAGACGAACGGTTGCTTTTCCCCGGCCAATTTGATGATTCTATACCAACCACATCCGGAAAATGCACTCACATGACGGATGGAATCGAGGCATGATTTGTTCACATCGACCAAGGCCGCCATTGTTGTTCAGAGCTCTGCAGCACCACAGTCTTCCTAGCACTTCGTGGATCGGGAATTACTGAATCCGATAAACTGAAAGCAGTTATATTAGCGATTCACAAAATCGGCGAGCTCGGCCTTCGTTCATCAGATTTCGAAACAGAACACGAGGAAGATGACCTAAGAGGGGGAGAAATCATTCCCGACGAAGATTACCTAAGAGGGGGGGGGAATCGGTCTCTGATGATGAGCCGACGAAGTTGCGTTCCCGACCGGCCAATCGAAGTCACACTAAGAGGGGAAGAAATCGTTGTCAGAACAGTGAAACAAAAAGGAAAATGTCGGCCGCGGGAAGGAGGATGAGGGAGGAAGAGAAAGTAATCATTAATAGCATGTAATAATGTAATAAGACAATAAAGTTAGGGGTATTTTTGTCTGAAACTTTCAATATCACTCCCTCACTTTAGAATTCCTCCTAGTTAGTAGTAGGATATTAAACTCACCTTCTTTTATCACCCATTAGCTAGCTAATGATCATAAGAAAAACAATGATATTGACACTTAGCATGATATTGGGTGCTATTAATATCAATAACACCCATACCAAACAACCCCATGATTCTATCTATCTCATCTAGTTAACTCCTCCGTTCAATTTTTTGATGAATGAGAACTAGTATTAATAAAAAAAACATAAAGGAAAATATGTACAAAACAAAACTCTAGCACCCAGGCAGGTTGAAGAGCAAAGTTTAGTTAACTCCTTCTATGGTTCAGAAACTTCCACTGAAGAAAACAAAACCTACCCAAGACCTCCCCCACTGCCAAAACACCAGCAGAACGAGCAAAAACATTGAGGATACAAGCCGGTCCTAGAGAACTGGAGCTTGATCAGATTTACTTGATGATTGGACAAAAAGAACAAGAGAATCCCGACTTTGTTTTATGTACAAGAATCAGAGCATTTGTTCAAAATTCAACTACGTTCTGATTAACAGCAGTGTATCACCAATTCTCCTTCTCCACCAAATCGGAATCCAAAAACCTCATCACCATGCTCCTCCGCCGCCGCGTTCTTCAAACACCCACAACTCACCGAAATCCTGCTTCGCTCGGCGAGCTTCTGCACCATCGCCAGATAAACCATCTCCCCTCTACAATCAAACGCATTGAACCCTACCATCGTCCCTTTGTCGAATTTCACCCTCGACTAGTCCACCCTAACCAGTGGAATATTAATCCTTGCGAAATTTGGGTGCCAAAGTTGGAGCAACGAATTCACCAGCCAATTCATTAATAGTCGAATCCTATAGCTGATCGTTATTAACCCCATATCGTAAGCGTAATCCAACCCACAGAACCCGAGCTCTGAGGTGGAGTTCATGTTAGACATGATAAACGCACACGAAGAATATAGCTAAGCACAGGGATTAACGTGGTTTCCGATCAGAGTGATCGACTAGTCCACGGAGAAAAGAGATCTCTTATTAGAACAAGAAGAGAGGAAGAAGAGAGCTTCCTTACAAGAGAGGTTGGCCAGCCTCTATATATACTGTACGGCAGAGGTATAAGCTAACTAGGGAAAAGTAATGAAAAGACTATACTACCCTTGTTAACTAAACCCTAAGCGCTACGGCGTGCTAACATCCCCCCTCAAATTGATGGTGACTACGCAACATTAATTTGTCAGACAGGAACCAATGACGACTAGTGCCCACGGCTTTGGTAAGCAGGTCCGCCACCTGGTCTTCAGAAGTGATATAAAAGAGTTTGACCACGCCTGTATGAACGAGATCACGAATGTAGTGCACATGAGTTTCAATGTGCTTAGTTCGATCATGGAGGGCGGGATTAGCAGCAATGGAGATAGCGCTGGTATTGTCACCAAATAGGTGTACCAGACAAGAAACTCGAACACCAAACTCTTGAAGCAGACGAAGCAACCATTCAAGTTCCGAGCATACGTCAGACATGGACTGATACTCAGCTTCCGTTGAAGACTTAGAGACTTTATCCTGCTTTTTACATCGCCAAGAGACATATGAATCACCAAACCGGACACACCATCCTGAAGTGGAACGACGAGTGTCGACGCAACCCGCATAATCAGCATCTGCATAGGCCAAAACTTGGGTCGAACCAGACGAAGGAAAGAACAAACCAAGATCAGGCGAGCCCTTGAGGTAACGAAGGATGCGAAAGACGGCGGCCATATGAGGGACACGTGGAGTGGCCATGAATTGACTAACAATCTGGACTGCATAGGACACATCGGGACGAGTGGAGGTGAGGTAAATAAGGCTACCTACAAGACGACGATAAATAGTAGGGTCAGGCAGCAAGTCACACTGATCCCTACCGAGCCGAAGATTGAGCTCTATCGGCGTTGAGCAAGGCTTGCAATCTGTCATCCTAGCCGTGGCGAGAAGATCCATAATGTTTTTTGTGTTGATTAACAAATAAACCCTTAGGAGAGCGAGTAATCTGAAGGCCAAGGAAGTAAGAGAGATCACCCAATTCCTTGAGTTTAAATTGAGAGTGAAGAATGTGTCGAATTTCTGCGATCCCTTGAGAGTCATCTCCTGTTAAAATCATGTCATCGACGTAGAGAAGAAGGGCAGTTAACCCACGAGTGGTCGTCCGGAGGAAGAGACTAAGGTCATTCGCACTCTGGACAAAGCCAGACTGTAGAATCAATGTCTGAAATGTCTCAAACCAAGCACGAGGAGCCTGTTTAAGGCCATATAGAGATCGGTGAAGCAAGCAAACCGCATCAGGAAAAGGTTTTGCATAGCCCGGAGGACATTCCATATACACTGTCTCCTTCAATTTCCCATGAAGGAACGCGTTCTTTACGTCAAGCTGGTAAAGCGGCCATACCCGTTGCGCTGCGATAGCAAGAAGAACACGAACTGTAGTCATCTTGGTGACCGGAGCAAATGTCTCGTCATAATCGATACTGAATTCTTGTTTGAAACCTTGGGCAACTAACCGAGCTTTATATCTGTCCAACGTACCATCCGCATTAAACTTCGTTGTATATACCCACTTTGAACCAATAACCGGGGCAGATGATGGACGTGAGACAAGGGTCCAAGTATTGTTTGCATGCAAGGCATCGAGCTCCTCTTGCATAGCACGAGTCCAAGAAGAATCGGAGCAAGCCTGTTTGAAAGTGGAAGGGACGGGAACAAGGGTAGTGGCGTAGGTGACGTAATCAGTGAATTTGGATGGAAGGTTACCTTGAGTAGTTCGTTGAGAACGGCGGGGTGGGGGTGGCGTAGGTTGATTGGACGGTTGATGTGGAGAAGTATGGTCAGCAAAGGATGGAGATATGGGTAAAGGGGTGTTGGATAGTGTATCGGCAGGAGAGGAAGTGTGTGTGGGTGTGAGCAGAGGAGTGTTGGTGGGATGGATGGTTAATGATGAAGATGATGATTGGGGTGGTATGGGAGGCGCAGGAGGAGGTGTCACTGTAGAATTGGCAGTATCAGGAAAAAGGTCATTGAAGGTGGGAATTGGAGGTTGAGGCTTGGAAGTGGGTTGTGTTGGTGATTTGTAATGGAACAGATGTTCTAGGAAGATGACGTGGTAGGCAGTATAGACTCGTCGAGACACTGGATCATAACAAAGGTACCCCTTGTGATGAGGAGTATAACCAATGAAAACACATCGAACCGTCTTACTCGTTAGCTTGTGCCGATCCTTCTTCGGCAATAACACAAAACAAGTGCAGCCGAAGATTCGTAGACGGGAGTAGTCCGGTGGATAACCATAAAGAGAGTGAAACGGAGAATTGTGATTAAGAACCGGAGTAGGTTGGCAGTTGATCAAGTGTACCACCGTTCAAACTGTTTCCACCCAAAATTGTGGTGGGACACTTGATTGTAACAAGAGAGCACGTGTCAGATCAAGAACATGGCGATGTTTTCGTTCAACCAACCCATTCTGCTCAGAAACACCTGGGCAGGACTGCTGAAAAAGTATACCAAGATCCCGAAAATATTGATGTAATTCATGAGAAGTAAACTCGCCACCAGGATCGGACCGAAACATCTTAACTGGCCGATCAAACTGAGTTCGTATCATGGTAACAAATTCTCGTAGAACTTGTATAAGCTCAGATTTTAGACGAAGAAAATAAACCCAAGTGTACCGAGTCTTGTGATCGATGAAGAGGACAAAGTACCGATATCCAAGACGGGAAGTAACTGGACTAGGACCCCATACGTCAGTATGAATGAGAGCAAAAGGATCATGAATTTCAGTAGTACTAGAATGAAAGGGTAAAGAAACTGTCTTGGCTGCAATACACTGTAAGCAATCTGGTGTAGACAACTGTCGTATCTTATTATCATCAACTGGTAACAAATGCTTCCGAAACATACTCAAAAGTCTACCCTTATGGGGATGCCCTAACTGACTGTGCCACAAATGCCATAACTGTTCTGAAGAAGAAAGATTAACTGAATAACTAGGAACTTGAGAAGAAATAAAAGAATTCTCTGATTGTTGACCAACTATCTGTTTAACATCTCTTTGCTGCGTGTCCACTTCAAGATTTTGGAGATGAAAGTTGCGGCCAGATTTACTCGCTAGTCCCATTCTCTCCTTGGTCAGCTGATCCTGTATCACACAAGTAGAGGAACCAAACAACACAGTATAACCAGATTCAGTAAGCTGCCCCACGGAAACCAAGTTTGGTACCAATCGAGGCACATGAAGGGTGTCCGGTAAAGTTATAGTTGGCGTCTTAATAGTACCGATGCCTGCGACCAGTAATTTTTGGCCATTGGCCACTTCAATCGAGTGATGCTTAACAGGAGTATAAGATCGAAATAAAGAAATATCTTCAGACATGTGATTATAGGCGGCTGAATCAAGGAACCATGGTTTTGAGTTACGAATACCTGTTAATCCGAGTGTCGAGAAGGCATTATTGATGGCTTGAGGGAGAATTCGAGCTAACTCAGCTTGGACGAGAGACGATAAATTGATCGAAGATTCGGTGGATTCAGATAGAGGATTTTTATCAGAATCAATTGTAGAGTTCGTATCGAAAGGTAGAGAACTCTGAGTGGCATAGCTGTTGGAGGTACGAGGAGTGTTCCCAAAATTCCTTCGTCCACGAGCTCGACATTCGGATATGATATGTCCAGCCTTCTTACAGTACGTGCAAGTGTTTCGCTTGCGACACAAAGATTGCGGATGACCGAGCTCTTGACAAAAGTGACACTTAACCTGACTTGTGGGATTTTGGCTACCATTATTAACAGTAGCGTTATTGACAGCAACATTATGCATAGCAGCAACATTAGAATTGGGGAAGAAACGTGGTTTGGGTCGACCTGTAGCAAAGGCTGAACCCGTCGGGGTTCCATCCAGTTGAGCTTGAGTCACGAATCGAGTTTCAGCGCGGAATAACTCATTCAAGATATCATCCATGTCAGTCTTGTTGTCTGCAATCAGTCGAGATCGAACTTGTTCGAATTCTGGGCGGAGACGCATGAGGAATTGCAGGCTGCGACTCCGTCGACGTTCCATCAGCATACTAGGGTTAATTTCACCCGTCATAATAGCCATGGAGGCTAAATCTAGCTCGGTCCAGATGTGAGTAGCAGCCAAATAGTAGTCATTGACGCTCATCTCACCTTGAGATAAATTTGCGAGAGTATATTCTAGGTCAAAGAGTCGAGATGCGCTAACGTGCGCATAAGTCTTGCGGAGGTGAGCCCATACTGCGGCGGCTGTGGGAAACGACCTTAGAGTAAGAGCAATTGAAGGCTCCATTGAGCCAATTAGATACGAGAGAACCCGAGCATCCTGAATTTCCCAGGTTTGTATTTCTTTAGCCAAATCAGTTTTTGAAGCTGCGACCGCTTTACCCGAATCATCAGCGGCAACTGGGACTTCAGGGCGAGTACATGAGCCATCGAGATAGGAGAGTAAGCCTCTCCCTTTAATAGATGTTTGAAACGAGTACGCCCACATAGCGTAGTTTTTGCCATTGAATCGAACTGCCAGAGAATCGGAGAAGCGATCTGTAGGCTCTGATACCATGTTAGACATGATAAACGCACACGAAGAAGATAGCTAAGCACAGGGATTAACGTGGTTTCCGATCAGAGTGATCGACTAGTCCACAGAGAAAAGAGATCTCTTATTAGAACAAGAAGAGAGGAAGAAGAGAGCTTCCTTACAAGAGAGGTTGGCCAGCCTCTATATATACTGTACGGCAGAGGTATAAGCTAACTAGGGAAAAGTAATGAAAAGACTATACTACCCTTGTTAACTAAACCCTAAGCGCTACGGCGTGCTAACAGTTCACTCTCAGTTCCATGATGGACGAGGGTTTATCACAGTTGGCCAAAATCAACGCGACGATTGATTTCTTGACCATCAGACACGAGAATCTGGGTTCTCGTCTAAGACTTTGACCAACCAGCAAGTTTACCTCTGGTCGGCAAGGGTGAAGACGCAGTCCGATGAGTTGTTGTCGGACAGCAGCTAGTGGTCGGCGTGGAAGAGAAGACCCAGGGTCGTGGTTAGAAGAAAGTTTAGCAGGGGCAGTGAGTGGAAATCAATCGGAGAATTATGAATTCGCTGATTACTAATGAGGATTTCGAATAGGGGTGGCAAACTGGTGGGTCGGGGACGGGTTTGGTATATCCGATCCCCGCTCGTTTACTTGGAGGGTTTTACCCGTACCCACCCGGCCAAGCCAATTGGGTACAATTTCGAAACCGTCCCCACCCACTCTCGGGTGGGCGGGTTTGCCGGGTAATTCCCGGTCAGCAATTTTAAGAATAAAACTCAAAAGGCTCAATCAAACCAAAAGTCGAAAACTGTAATTCTGAAACTCAAACAAACCAATAGCTCAATTTAATAACGTATGCATTAAACAAATAATAAATAAAGACGGTTCTGCAAATAAAACTGTAATTCGATTCATGGACTGTTGAATAAGGGCAAAGACTTTAAAAGTGCTGCACAAATGAAACCAATGAAACTAAAGAATATTTATATACCAATGAAACTATGGGGTCGTTTGGATGAAGAAATTCGAAGAGGGAATTCGACCCCAATTCTCCACGGACAGGGAATTTAAAACATTCCCTGTTTGGATAGTCCAAAATACGATCCGAGAATTTGATTTCGAATTCTTAGATGGAATCCTAATTCTCCAATTCTGAGATTTCAAATTCCTCAATAGTAAGCAGGGAATTATTAATTCTCTAACTAATTGACAAGAATTACCCTTCCATAAACTTTTCTAACCAACCTGATCCCTAACTATTCAGCATTTGCCGCCTACCAATTATCCCGTCACCTGCATCCTCTACGTTTGACGCCAACCCCGCCGTCACCGGCACCCTCTCCGACGCCAACCCCAACGTCACCGGCATCCTCTTCGCCCAACGTCACCGGCATCCTCTCCGTCCGACGCCAACTGAACTTATCAATGAGGTAGGTTAACTGATCCCATGTCTGCTCGTTCATGTTCGTTCGACAGATTATCCGCCGTCACCTGGACCACCAACCGCTTCTGGTTATTCTTTCTACACCGGAGAGAAACGTTCAACCACAATCAGAGCTTCAATTTTCAAATCTCAATTTCAATCCAAACTATAAACTAACCAATTCAAACACCGACTCACTTTTTCCTTGGCCGCGCCGTCGATTGCACGCTCCTCATCGCAGGATTAAACGAAAACCCCATATAATTCCCCGACGAGCTCCCCTGCTGCCGTTGATTCTGATTCCCGAGGTCCTGCGTCTGTTGCCGGTGGCTGACCACAACCCGAGGACTCACCGCCGCCACTCACCGCCCGCCGCTGACTTTGACTTCCGAAATCGGGAGCATCCGCCGCCATCGGAATCATAATATTCCATTGACCGGATGAGAACGGCTTGCTAGGGTAAGCATCTTCCAATTCGAGAGTCGGGCTCGTCCTCGAAAGTCAAACCGGCGAGCGGATTGGAGTTATCCGGAAGCAAGCTGCGGGAAGAGTCGTCATCGGCCTCCGCCGCCGTGGTGGAGGCGGTGGCGGCGGTGGAGCTGCAGCTTCTGACGATGGATAATGATGGATGGTGGCGATGGCCGATGCAGCTGTTGGTTTCATATAATAGAATAGTTTCATTCTTTCTTTGTGCTAAGTATTCTCAAATCCCACGATTCAAATAGATAGAGGGGAAGGTGACAAGTGATTTTAGGTTGGAACAACACCCCTCTCATGAACCCACTCTGTTGTTTGTGTTTTGCAGATGCTCACAGACACAAAGGTTAGGGAAAGGGCTATTTTGACTTTTTGCTTGTCAATTAAATTCAATCCAATCATAAATTCTATTCCGAAAGTTGAATCCAAACAGGGATTTAAATTCTCTTTTTAAGTGAATTCTAGAGAATTAAATTCCTCCTAATTCTCCCCTATTCTCTAAGAATTAGAATTCTCTCATCCAAACGACCTCTATGCCGTTTTGACTAAATGGGTGCCCAGCGGGTGGGTACCGGGGACAGGTTACCTATATCCGATGCCCACCCGCCACCCGCTATTAACGGGTTCCGGGTCTGCCCGGACCCGAAAAAAGCCCAAGTCGGTCGGGTAAATTGAGCCCAACCCAGGTGGATTTTGGGCGGGTACCCATTATCTTGGGTCAAACTGCCAAGCCTAATTCTCAGATTGGAGAATTAAAATTCCATCTGAGAATTCGATTTCAAATTCTCGGACAATATTTTGGGCTACCCAAACAAGGAATGTTTTAAATTCCTTCCGTGTAAGGAATTGGGGCCGAATTTCCTCTCTGAATTCCCTCATTCAAACGACCCCATCATTTAATGTGTCTAATGCTACCTTAAAACCGTTACAGAGCATCTGCTCCGAGTTGATGGAGTGTAGTTCCACCATGTGATGTAGTATCTATGGAATCAAAGTAATTATAAGGCTTAAAATTAATTAAATACAACATAACGTGTACGATATTACCATATACATTCCATCAACAAAAGGAATATAACCTCCAGAATTAGACACATTAATTAATTAAGGTATCATTTTCAAGCGGAAATGGATTAGTATTCCATTGGAATTAAATCAAAGGGGATTCACTAATTCCTCAGTAATCGTAACACGCCATATCATTGCTTTAAATTCAGTTATTTAGTTGTAGCCACAATATAGTAGTAATAGTCCATGTTTTGTAACCTAGCGGTACAACAAACAATCCAAATATGGATGAGCATCAGGAATAATGCAATTTCATGTATCCAGTTGCAGCAGCCGCTTCTGATTTATCAGCATTCAACATCATTGCTAATGACCTCTTTAACAACATTCCTGGAGGAAGGAATCCCAACCACCACATCCTCTTCAATCCCACACTCATTTGTACCTCTTCTTATCTTGAAGTATCCATTCTGGCACAGGAGGGAAAACAATACATCCGTTACAAAAATAGAGTACAGGAACTCAAAATCACAGCTGGACAAACTTATGTTGATTTTAAGTTAAAAACAGAGAGAAGAAGAAGAACTTACTTGAATTAAAAAAAAAAACAGCTTACTTCACCCCACTGGTTGGCGTGAAGCTGCAGAGGAAGATAAAAGCATTAAGAACTTGGAAGACACTATTGAACTTGGAAGACACTATTCGGCAACCAAAATTTGAGAAGCAAACACATGAAGTTTGATTAACTTACCCAATAGTCTTCTCCATCTTTGGAAGTTCCCCATCCGATAAGCTTATAACAGCATGGCCGCCCATTACACCACCGGTTATGTGCTTGTAAACTACATATTTATAATATGCTAAGTCCTGCCAAAATAGATAAACAGATGATCGTCAGGGAGCTATTAGTATCCGTTTAAGGATTATAAGGAAGTTAATGCAAATATTCAGTTTGATTTAGTTGTGTTCTTACATTACACGTACACTTGTGATGGAGAGACCTTATGGAGAAAGCCTATGTGAAGATGAGCAGTAATATAACAAACAAATGCCAAAAAGCAAGGTGCAAAGTTTCACCTCGTAGACTGTAAATGCAACCTCAACTGGTCCGTTCTTATAAACTTCAGCCATGATGTTATCAACATCAGAGGAATGGACTCTAAATGCATTAATTCCATAGTGATTTTCCTCACTCCATAGCTGGTTCTTTTCGACACACTTTCTCGAACATTTTGGAGTAGGGATACGCAGGCTCGCATCTCGGGTGGGAACAACCAATATCATCAAAGTACATATCACACTGAAGGATAGAGTATTTTCATCAGAAAAGCAGGCCATACATCATACAACAAACAAAAATCAATCCCAACAATGATACCTCCTCGGTCACAACACCATTCTGAACGAAATACTTGCGGAAATTAAAGCATCTAACATCTAAACCTAAACCCAAACCCAACAATCGTTATACAATAGCTCACAACCTGAACACTGATGAAGCTTCGAATACCAGCAAACTGTAATTTTCAGGAAGGGATTCCGAAACAGAAGGGTGGGTATGTGTAGATTAACCAATTCAAGAGTTTAGGCGGTAGATATGCTTCTAATGAAAGCAAAGAAAAAACATTAAAGTACTTAACTATACAATGGTCAGTGAATACTAAACGAACATTAAAGTACTGTAAATAATGTATATATCCAATAGCTCATCATATCCCAAATTCAATGATAACTACTAATACATAATGAAGTTTTCATTCATCTTATACACAAACATATGTTACTAATCAAATACACAGAGATAACAATAGCTCTCTATGTTTTGTATCTTCCTTGAATCTTGGTGGGAACACATCAACTCCAATAATCTTGGATGGCACACTCAACCATACACCTTCAGCATCTCATAGATTAAAAGGACAAACAATAATTCATAATCATCAAAATCCCTAGTTACAACGGCTAATACACACTCTTTAACAACAATGTAAGCTTGTGAAATTAGAAATGAGAAATGAGGAAGGAAAGAAGGAATTCACACCAAGGCCAATAACTCTAAACACAGCAGCTAATTGACCCTTCTATGGCATCGCAAATTCGCAATGTTCAAAGTGGCACCAAGACCCAGTCAACCACGATATTTTATTACAATCACATATGTGCACATTCAATCACAATACAAAACCTCACCTTCAGTAAATATAGTAAAAAGGAATTTATTGTTACCAGTATATATGCTGCAGCTGAGAACAGAAACTTTGTCAATAGGGGGTTGAGGATTACTCGATAGTCAATACGAAGATTGGGGCTCAGTTGGAGACCGTTCAGACTAAAAAAATCTCCCCATAACAATAAATTCTTTCTTCTTTGCTTTAAACTCGTCAAGAAAAGCCTTCGAGCATTTGAAGCGAGGGTTCACTCCACTGTTGAGACCTAATAACTCTGCTTTTGTTTCGCCTCTGGTGATTGCTTCCTTGCCTTCTTCTTCCTCGCTTAATCATCATAATGAGGCAGCATCATTGCATCAGCAACATTTGGGCTTACCCGACGAAAAAAAAGGTTTTTGGCAGAGTGCCTTAGTTGACCTAAACAATCGATGCGCCGGCAGAGAGCTGTAACAACAAACCAACAAAGATCATGAACTGAAGAGAGGCTCGAGAAAGTTAAGAACTAAGAAGAAAGAACCAAAAAAAAACGAAGTAGATACGCAGGAACCTCAATATCGCTCAAAAGGTAATCGAGTGGAAACCTCAGTGTCTTGCTAACTTCCTACAACTTGAGATTGGTTTAGCTGAGTGGAAACCCTATCTTTCATGAGTTAGGGGGAATATGAGAGGTATGGCAATGAGAAGAAGCTTTCTCGCCGCCGGAGGAGGGCGCACCGAGGAGGTCTAAGAGAGAAAAGAGATCGATTAGAAAGAGAGAGAGAGAGAAATCGGTGGAGAGGAAAAGAAGTTTTTTGAGCAAATGAAAAGATGGTGGGCACGGATAAGAATAGGAGTCGGCGGTGAAGGGACAGTCCCCGTTCCAAACAAACTAAGACGGAGGAGAAGAAATCAAATTGAAACGACGATAGTTGGAGAAACTCGGAAAGAGGTACAAAGCAAAGTTAAAATCCAATTGGGATGTACTGTTCCTAAGCTAGAGTAGAGTTGGAAAGAGGAGGAAAAGTAATTCGTTAAGAATAAACTAAAAGCTAAACAATAGAGTTAGGAAGTAACTGAACTCATGGATTACGTGGTGAAGAACAGTGTAGATTGTTCTTGCTTTTTTTGTCTTTAAGTTATGGACGTCAAAGTATTTAAGGAAAAATTGTTGCATAGAGCTATGAAACGTTGTTGTGAGATGTTGTGGGTGAAACACGCACGGACTAATCCATATGTCAGAATTGTGGGACAGGATCTGCGTCCAGAATTTCTAGTTTGGAACAATTCCAAACCCATTTTCGGAGGGGCATTTTCGTCATTTTGAAAAAAAAACAAAAAACCCTAGCCTGGATTGAAAACTCGGCCGCCAATCTTCCTTATTCTTCTCCCTTTCTTTCCAAACTTAGATGCGAAGCCGAAAGCTCCGAATTAACGACCCATACGAAGCTCCAACACAAGAATGCAAGAACTACGACATTCCCCTCCTCGTTGGATTAGGAATCGACGCAGCATCGTCATCAAATCGAGCATGAGCTTCTTCCGACATCATCGATCCCTTCGCCGCCGCTGCCAACCACGTTCCAAACAGAGGCCCAATGGCTGAATTAGCCGACAACAGCAGCAACGAGATCTCGTCGACACTGTCTCTTCTCTCTTCGCCAGCATACTTAAAATCCTTGTGGCTCCTACTATCAGAAGCTTCAGATTATTGAAGACCCGAGATTTCCGATTGGAGAAGAATGACTATTTTGTATCTATCAAACTTTAGTGACTGTATTGTAAATTATTAAGGTTCAATGATTAATTTCCAGCTACCCCAAACTTAGGTGACTATTTAGTAATTATTAACAATTGTAAATTTTTGTCATTTGTAAAGTTTCTTATTTTTATTTTTAAGAGAACATTATTTCAATAACTATATAAACTAATTGTATTATAGTTAAAATAACTAATCACCATGTTAACTAGTTAACTCGATAAGTTATCTAATTAATTCGATTGGTTATTTAGTTAACTCGATTGGTTATCTAGTTAACTCAATTGATTAACTAGTTAACTCGATTGGTTAACTAGTTAACAACTTGATAACTAGTTAACTACTTGGTAACTAGTTAACTCGATTGGTTAACTAGTTAACTCGATTGGTTAACTAGTTAACTCGATTGGTTAATTAGTTAACTCGAGTAGATAACTAGTTAACTCGACAAGATAACTAATTAATTTGATCGGTTAACTAGTTAACTTGATAAATCTTGATGTTAAACAAGTTAACTAGTTAACTTGATAAATCATAATGTTAAACAAGTTAACTAGTTAACTTGATAAATCATGATGTTAAACAAGTTAACTAGTTAACTAGTTAACAAATTGGTAACTAGTTAACTTGATAAATCATTATGTTAAACAAGTTAACTAGTTAACTAGTTAACAACTTGGTAACTAGTTAACTTGATTGGATAACATGTTAAAACTCAGGTTAACTAGTTATCAATAAAAAAATATTGTTAACAAGTTATTAGTAAAAATCAGGTTAACTAGTTAACTTGTCCTTGCTGGAAAAATCACCGGAAAACATGTTAATTAACTAGTTAACTGTAAAAATCCAAGTTAACTAGTTAACTAGACGTCGTCGGAAAAGTCACCAGAGTTTGATTGGTCGCCGAAAAAGTCACTAAAAAATTCCACGAAAAGTCATCGGAAAGTCGCCACCAACGGTGGTCGGCGATGGTGGCGGTGGCCGGCGAGGGGCTGACGACAATTGCCGCAACTGTCAACATAAAACATATAAAAGATAATAATAAAATATTTAATATAAAATATAATTATAAAATATTTAAATTAAATATAATAATTAAATTGTTTGTGTAAAGTCCTAAATGCCCCTATCAAATCTGGACCATTAGATTGGTCAAAGGGTCAAACTAGATCTAATGGTTGGAAATGGGTTTGGAACTTTTCAAACCCAAAAAATCCTGGACTGCTGATCTCATCCCCAGAATTGTAAAAGCTTTACCATTATTTTATTTTATGGCCTAATACCCTCACAAGGCATGACTTTTTAGCTTATTATGCATTTATACATAACGTTTGCCGAATTTCAATAATAACACGAACTACCAATGCCTTTTTCGAAAGTAGCATGTCATAAGTTTTTGCACAAAATTATCCTACGTGGCCTAACGAGTTAGCTAATTGTGTCTGGATTCTTAAGTGGCATGTGACATATTATTATAGTTTTCAATTTCCAATTTCCCATTTATTTATTTTTTTACAAATTTTCTTTGTTTTTCCTCCTCCCTTTCTTTAATTTTTTTCCTCCTTACTTTCTTTCTTCCTTCCTTCCGCCACCCTGCCTCTCGCCTAACCATAATTATACAAATAGTACTCGCTACTCCCAAAATTTCACACTCTGCCCCTCGCCGTCCACCTCCATCTCCTCCGCCACCGTAGCCGACGTCAACGATGAAGACGTCCGCAATAGAGAACTCGCACTCGCAGTTCTACTCTCACTTTTCCTTGCGACAGCTTTCTTCGCCCTCTCCCGTTTCAGTTTCTGTCAAATCGCCTTAATCTTAGCATCCACGGAGCTCCTGAGCGAATTCAATTTCGTGGAGTCCGTAAACCCTAATTTCACTGGTTCGTCATCCTTCAGATTGGGGAACTTGAGTCTCGCGTAACCACCTCTTTGCTTGTACCCGACACGATCATAAGCATAAGCAACTACCTCTGCTGTTTCATAGGTTCCTAGCTATACACGCATCCTATTCTGCGGCAACCTGATATTCGCACCCATTTCCCTAGTGCCTCTGCCTCACTCCCTTGTACTGCTTCATTTTCGCAGCAGAAGGAAGAAGCATGTGGTTATGCGTGGGGAAACCCTCGCGAGAAATTAAACCGTTGTCGATCCTATTCTCATCACTGAATTTTTGAAGGAGGTCTCTCTGGTGGAGGTAGACTGAGGAACATAGCGGCTCGATTGCGGCGGCGACGATAGAGGTGGTTGATTCGGTGTTGGGGTAAAGGGAGAAGATGGAGTCGATAGTGTTGGATACTCCTCCAGTTAGTCATGAGTTGAGAAAGAGTGGTTCCATGGCTGGGTAATGGGAATTGGTAATCGTTATTGGAGAGCTTCCATGGTTCGGAGGAGACGAGAAGTTGCCGACAAGAAGTTTGGCCGGAGGAGAAAAGTAATAGAGAGAGAAAAAGGGAGGGAAGAGGAAAAAAGGGAAATTTGATAATTTTAAAAATAATATTTTTCAATTAATATGACGTGGCAGCCATGTCACACTCCACGTAAGAATTTGGACAGAGTCAGCTAACTCCGTCAGGCCACATATGATGATTTTGTGCGAAAACTGGCGGCATGCTACTTTCGAAAAAAGCATCGGTAGTTCGTGTCGTTATTGAAATTTGGCAACGTTATGTATAAACGTGTAATAAGCCAAAAGGCTGTGCTGTGTGAGGGTATGGTCCAAGGCCTTGGTCGTCAAAGTCTTTGAGAAAAATTGTTGCATAGAGCTATGAAACGCTGTTGTGAGATGTTGTAGGTGAGGCAATTACTAATATGAGGACCCACTAAGTATCCTTATATAAGGACACTAATCTACACTCTTAATTTATTTAATAGAGATCTAATGGTTAATATGAAGTGGGTATTAGGGTAAATTACTTAATTGGTACTACTTTTTTTAATTCTCATTTTGGTTCCACTTTTAATTAATGACCTCATTTCCCCCTTTTGCTCATACCTGGTTCCCCGCAGTTAGATTAGGATCATCATCCAAGGTTTTAAAAGGGGTCCTCATATAAGGACTCTTAATGGAGACCTTACAATAGTAAATCCTATAGGTGAAACACGCACAGGCTAATTCATATGTTAGACATTATTAACTTCTTTTATGTTGACGAGATTTTGTTGTTAAAATATCTATATAAAAAGTTATATATATTAACTGAAATTCGGAATAATATAAAAAAATTAAAATTATCTGTTTAACTAAAATATAATCTTACAAGCTTCTTTTTGAGAATTGTCAAAGCTTTATCATTATTTTATCCCAAAAATACCTTTGTTTTTTGTCTAATACACTCACACAACACGACCTTTTGGCTTATTTCACATTTATACATGACTTAGCTGAATTCTAATATTGACACGAATTACTTACACCATTTTCGAAATTGTCACTCCGTTAGTTTTCGCGGTTTGTGTGAGATTGAGCAAATCGATTAGGAAGAGAGCTAGCGCCGACAAACAAGAGAGAGTGAAACAGAGAGCTTCGGGGTTTGTGTGAGATTGAGCAAATCGGATAAAGAGCGCCGACGATGAAGGAAAAGGGTTGTCAAGAGGGGTTGGATTGGAAATGAGATCTAAGAGGACTGAGACTGGTTAACCTCAGAGAGGATAAAGAGGTATGGGGATTGGAATAGAGGTTGAGAAGGAGATGAGGGGATTGAAGTAGAGGTTGAGAAGCTGACAAGAAGGTTGATAGTGGAGGAAAGGGAAAGGGATTAGGAAGCAATGCAGGAGTTGGGGGAAGAGATTCAAAGTAACAGGGAGGAAGGAAGAAATAAAAGGGAAATTAGAAAATAAAATAAAAAAATTAGTTAATATGTCGTGGCATCCACGTCATATGCCAAGTAAAAATCCAGACACAGTCAAGTAACTCCGTTTATATATGATTTTGTGCGAAAACTGACGGCGTGACAATTTCAAAAATGGTGTCAGTAGATTGTTTCAATATTGAAATTCGGATAACGTCATTATAGACGCGTAATAAGCCAAAAGGTCATGCTGTGTGAGTGTATTAGGCCTTTATTTTTCCATTTATGATCGTATGATGCAAATTTGATCTAGGGAACTTCTACGTTCTTGTTAGGATAATTTGAGAGATCGTACTCTCATAATCGAGTCCAGCTTGGGATCAAGGAAGTTCCTTGATCCCATCAAGGAAGGGTAGTTTAGGTATTTTAAAAATGCCATCCATCCACGCTGGAACTCCAAACCTTCGCCACCATTGTCGTCGGACATCCGCTGCTGCCACCGCCGCAAGAACTCCGCCCTCGCCGGACCTCCACCAGCTCCTCTGCCAGATCCTCCCGCGGCCGGACCGCAGACCTCCACCGTTGCCACCATCGTCGGAAATTCCGCCGTCGGACCTCTACCGGCGGATCCGCCATCCTCAATAAAATAATCTAAAATAATTATTGTTGATGAGATTCGAAATCATTACCCCTTTTTCTAAATATTAAACTTCTACGACTATGCTACTAAGCACTTATTGACATTATATAACAATAAAATTATCTTATTAAAAAGTGTGCACATGACCAGTACAAAAAATGTGCACACAAGTACGAAGTATGTGTACACTAGTATATAAAAATAGGTGTGCACGTGTACGAATAGGCTTTCACATGTACACACATTATTTTATTAAGTAGTGTGTAGATGATTTATATACAAAATATGTGCACACGAGTACAAAGTATATGTACATTAGTGTAAAAAATAAGTGTGTATGTGTACAAATAGGTGTACACATGTACACACATTACTTTATTAAGTAGTGTACACATGAATTATACAAAATATATGCATGCGAGTACGAAGTATGTGTACAGTACTAGTGTAAAAAATAAGTGTGCACATATATGAATAGGTGTACACATGTACATAAAAAAAATATAAGATACTGTGTACACGTGTACAATGAGTATGTGCACGTATATAAAATATGTGTACACTAATTTGGTAGAGATGATGATATATCATATTGGAAAAAAATGCAGTTGTAAAGAAATTTGAAGAACATTAGGTATAATCTTATACTATGATAACTAAAAATTGTAACCAAGCTCAATTTAGACTTATTAAGATTAAATCTATTGATATAAACGATTAGTTCAATGAAAATACCACTCTAGATAGCACAAACGTCAGTGGGGGTAACCGGTACCCCCATTTTTAGTGGGGCACCGAAGCGTTTACCATAATTAGATATGATGATGTTTATGAATAAGATGTATGATATAAAACCTCTTCGTATTTCACCATACTCTTTGCGATACTTCCCCAATTTACCTCCCTCACCAACTCTTCGTCTCCTACCTCTGATTATATCTATCCGTTGGTGTGCGAATGTGTCCGGGTTTAATGTTAAGAAGATGATATTAGAACGAAATGACCTAAAAGGCAAAGTGGCTGAAATAGAAGGAATAAAATGAACTATTAAGTATAAGGACTATCTGTTAAGTTGACAAAGTATAGGGAAAAGTGTTATTTTCCCTGTTATTTATCCCTCGATGTACTCTCATCGCTCTTTCTCGTTCGACGGGGTGGACAACTGTGGACATTTAAGGAGATGAAACACAAGTCCAATTCTCTATCTCCAACGGACCTCTATGTGACCGTGAAGGAGGAGCCTTGGTGATAGACATTTGGAACCTCTTGGATGCTCTGCCTCAAATCAGACTCAGAACTGTTTCACGACAGTCTAATACGGCGGCCCATTATGTAGCGCTATGGTCTTTGATGCCTCCCAAGCCAAGAAGTGGTAAACCTCACGATTTGGGCGGACACTTAATTTTTTCTCGTGCATGGTTACTTCCTTTAACCATGTGGAGTTACCTCTGGAAAGAAGAAAAAAAGGTGAAATTGGCGAAAACGAAAACGGTGTTGAATAATATGCAAGCGGGCTTCATTAATCATGACTGGGTCCATTCCGCCAATTATATGACTTTGTTGAAAGGTTTATTCCACCCCATCGGCTTATGGTCCATTTGGTCATAAACCTTTGGGGGTTTGTAAGAAATTAGTCATAAACCTTTGATTTGTAACCTAGTAGTCATTAACCTATAAACAATTCAGTTAATTCGTTAAGTCTCCATCCAATTTTTCTATTAAGTGTTAATATCAACATGACATGTCAGCACTTTTTCCTGTCACCATGTCACCTAATTAAATCTAGACTTGACCTAACTAACCAATTCAACCCAAACGAAAACTCAATCTAAACCACCCAACCCAACCCAACCCAACCCAACCCAAAAACACTCAACTGTTCATCTCCTCTGGCAACCCTCCCCCGCCGTTCATCTCCTCGGCTACTCCCCTCCCCCCCGCCGTTCATCTCCTCCACTATCTCCCCTCCCCCCGCCGTTCATCTCCTCCACTATCTCCCCTCCCCCGCCGCTGCCGCAAAGTTCGACTCCACCTCCGACATCTGCACCGGCATCTCCGGCGAAACTTCCACCACCACTCTCTCCTCGCTTATCCTTAACCCTCTCGGCTTCGCTACGAAGTTTGCGTTCACAGGTTTATGTACACCCCGTCGGAGATTGGCTCGATTATCCCTGAATCTTGATTATCATTTCCTGGAGCAGCCTCGTCACATCATCGGGGCTCATCGCAGATCTGTACACTACTTTCACAGATCCGATCCATCCACCTCCGGAAGTCAATCACACCATCGCCACCGTCTTCCCTGACCTCCCTCTCCAATCATTAACTCAACACTATCAACACGAAGTCCCAAAGTCAAGTTAAACATATACCGTACTTTCGAAGGTCGTTGTAGGCTCATCGTATGAAGGATGCGGACCCCAAACATGAGAACCTTGCTTCTCTTCTCTCAGGCAACTTTAATCCAAAATTCATACTCCTTTCTATCTCCAATCTACTCAATATACCCTCCACCCAGAATCATCCTCGGCAGCAGTTTCTCTGAGTTCATATCAACAACCACAATTAAACATAGCAACTTCAGTCTTTAGGATTAGTTTTATAATGAACCACAGAAGGATAAAGTTGAGATTCACAGGTGACCAAGTGTAAAAATTCTGCAAACTGGTTTATCCCAAAGAATAGAAAGCTGACAAATCCAAATTCTATCAGCTCCTACCAGAACTAGTGGATAATACTAATTTCCAATCATTCATCATTACTGTCTTGACAAAGATAATCAATAAATGACGGACCAAAAATCAGAAGCCTTATAGTGATCTCCCTGAAGTAACATCGATGAGTTCTTGATAACCATCCTCTTCTGAAATTGAATCCATACCTTCACAATCACCTTCCAAATCCCACCCCGAAGCCATCCAACCATCTTCCCTAACAATCCCCTCCACGAGATCCATTCTCCCCGCATCAATCAGCTGCTTCTTCGACGGAAACATCCCCGATTCATCAGAATTCTTCATGAACTCCAAAATTTCATTCTCCTACAGTCCTACACTACTACCCCAATCGTTGCTCACACCATCCTCCAGTGACGAATATCCCCGGTTTGAAAGGGAGGAATTGGAAGAGAGGAAGAAAGAGGAGGAAGAAGAGAAGAGAAGAGGAGGCGAAGAGAGAGCCGGAGAAGGCTAGAAGGGAAGAGGAAGAGAAGCAGAGAAAGAAAGAGGAAAGAAGAAGAAAGAGAAAGGAAGTTGGGTTTGGGTTAATTGGTTGGATTAGATTGGGTTGGGTTGGATGGGTTGAGTCATGGTTAGGTGATGTGGCTAGGGGTGAGGTGGGAAAAAGGCTGATATGGTATGCTGATATCAGCACTTAACGGAAAAATTGAATGGAGATTTAATGGATTGATCAAATTATTACAAACCCTATAGGTTAATGACCACTAGATTACAAATCAAAAGTTTATAACCAGTTTGTTACAAACCCCAAATGTTTATGACCAAAATGGATAATAAGCCCACTCCATCCAAACAAAACAAACAAAGTTTAAGAATAATCTTCTTAGAATATGATTGATTGTATTGTATCCACAGGCAGCGTAGACAAGTCGCACAATTCGGCCAACTCAGGCGGCTTCGGAGCAGATGCGTATGTCATCTTCATTCTTCAATATTAATGGATCATTTTCCATCATAATTTCGGGAGATGAAAATTGTAATTTCTCTAAAATTAAATTAATTAATTTCTTATATTTTTTTCCATAAAAGTGATCATTTAGTTTTATTGAAAATTGAATTCCAGCTAAGATCTTATTTTGTCTCCGAACTGGAATTGAATTCAGTTACTAATGAAAAGGAATTGATATTTACTTGCAAACTGAAATTAAATTTTGTTTCGAATGAGAAGAAATTGTTATTCCCTTATAAAGTGAATTCCGTTTCAATGGGTATTAATGTCTTATCAGTTAGTTGTAAATCAAAACTTCTCATGGACATAAAATAACGAGTTATTTCCTTAACGGGTCATTATATATTATTATTTTTTTTGTCAAAAGGAAGATGTATTACTTCTAAGAAAGGAGATTCAAAGAAACAAACCATTGGGAGAAATTCACTGTCCCATACAAGGAGAGACCTTTTTTAGGTTCTTCAAAATATTGTTGTAGTGGTGATAAAAAATGTCACATGAGTATACTTGAAAAGTCACAAGAGAAAAATTAAAAAGTCGCAGACTAATAGTTGACAACACCGAGTGATCATCGAAACAATGGAGCCTCACCAACGGATAGCGACGGTGATGTGGCAAAATATTTTAAAAAGTAAAATAATACTTTATATATTAAAAAAATATAAATGTCTTATACTAATAGGTACCAAATTAATTGTTTTGGGTGGGAGATATGTGTCCAACCGTTTGGGGGAGGAAATGTTCCAACTTTTTCCAACCATTAGATTACTCTTTGATTTTTTGACCAATCCAATGGTCAAGATTGTTAGGAATATTGCTAGGGATGTTAGGCCAGTGGTTTCTTGGTTTAAATTGATTTGGGGATTTGGCTGTATTCCTCGTAACAGCTTCTTCTCATGGTTAGTAATTCACGACCGTCTCTCAACAAAGGACAGATTGATCAAATGGGGGATTCCAATCCTTCCTGACTGTGTTCTTTGCAATTCAGGGGCTTCTGAATCTCATAGCCATCTCTTCTTCATGTGCAGTTTTTCGTATGAGGTTTGCTCATACGTTTTTGGTCGGCTCTTTACTGTTTCCTCTGGTGATATGTCTGCTTTGTTTGATACTTTTTGCCCCCTTGCTAATTCCAAGTCTCTGAGGGATGTAGTCTGCAGAACGGTTTGGAGCTCTGTCATTGCACATGTTTGGCGTGAGCATTGTGGACGTCTTCATGGTGCTACTCCTAGAGCTGCTTCGGATTTCATTCTTGTTATTTTGCGAGAGATTTCTCTCTTCTCTCTTGGTAACTGAGCTTTTTCTTCTATTGTTACTGCTAGTGGATTTTCTCTTCAATTTTGATAGGGTTTTGTGGTCTTCTAGTTGCCTTTGGTTTTGGTCGTGTACATAACTGTGGGTTTTGACCTACTGGTCAGCCTTACTTTTTGGAATGAAAGCTACCTATTCATCCAAAAAAAAAATTTTGGTGACCGACCACCATCTCCGACGAATTTTCCAGTAAAGACATGTTAACTAGTTAACATCTTCATCTGTTGATAACTAGTTAATAGTGTTTTTTTTATTTGATAACTAGTTAACAGTGTTTTTTTTTGTGATGAATTAGAAGTTTTATTTTATCAAAAACATTAAGGCGTCGTTTGTTTGAGTGTAAAAGATGAAATGTTTCTTGAAAATCCAGGATTTCTTAATACTTCCGTTTGGTAGGCCCATATTAGTCCAGGGGATTGTATTGTAAATAAACCAACATTCAATATTCCCCCCTGCGTGTATTTACGGAATATTACCTCCCCACCAATAATTCTGACTTCCCTTTATTATTGCTGGGCCCACTCTCAATTATTAACCCACTTTCCTTTACTACCCTTACCTTCCTCCTCTAGTCTCCTTTTTTGCCGATTCTCTCATCTGTAACCTCTCTTTCATTCTCTCAACGCCGACAACGGAGACCATCACACCAAAATTTCATCTGTTCGGCGTTCCCACACATAGATTCATACCGCTAGTAAGAAGTCATCGACAACGAAGATTGATGACACTCGATTTGACGTGATTATCAGCCTCATTTAAGCGACATTCCTTGCTTAAGACATGGTTTTTAGGGTAGAATAGCGAATATTCACTCAATTACTCTATCTCATGCCATTTGTGTTACTTTGGCCCGTTTCAGGTCTATTTGATGGTTTTCTAGTGTTTTCATGTTAGCACAGGTTTTTGCCGTCAAATAAAGTAGCCAAGGACGTGTCTAAGGCGTTGGAACCTCAAGGAATCGCACCGGAATCGATCCAAGGAGTCAATCGAGTCGAACCAAATCCTGCTCCCATTTACACTGAAGTTTTCGGCGAAAATCCCCGGGTTTTCGGCGAAAACTCAAGAAGAAATCAGCTGAGTTCAACAAAGAGAAGTTTTCGGCGAAAACTCCAAATTTTCGCCGAGAACCCTAAGGTCCGGAAATCACAGGAGAAACAGCCGAGCATTCAAGCCATTTACACTCAAGTTTTCGGCAAAAACTCAAGGCAAAATCCGGCGGACGGCCCAATTGCGGATATACCACAAATACATCATATTTTCAGAATTCTCCCGGAGTTCTGGAGCAGAGTTTAGAGTTCGAAGAGCAGGAAGAGATCGTGACGCCATCCCTTCACCTCGGAGACTCGGAGCTAGGATTGAAGATTACCGGAGATCGAAGCTTCGTCGGAGTCGTCTTAATTAGGTTTTTCAGATCCTTTTCTGTTCTTCCTCTGTTCAAGATGAACTCTGTCTTTGCCTTTGATTCTTTTGTTATGAACATGAGTAGCTAAACTCGTAGAGTTTAGACTAGATGAACCCTAAGTGACCCAGGGCTTTAAATCGGTCACGGATCGGCGGTGATTAGATTCATAGTTCAATCAGTTTCTCTTTCATGTTTGATTTGTTCTTCGTTGTTTATGTTTCTTGTCTGGATTGATCACCTAGATTAGATTCTTGTTAAGCTAAGGATAGAAGCGAACGCTCGCCTTACTTTAAAACATCAAATCGAACAATTTACCTAATCATTGGAATGTGCCTTTCGTAGGAACCAGTTAGGGTTAATCCACTGCAAGAGTAACTCATAAATCGTTAGTAATTACACCAGTTAGTTAAGTCGTTGCGAGAGGCGACCGTACCCGGGCGACTAATTAATCTTGGTAGCTAGATCGGATAGAGCGAACGTTCGCCAGTCTTAAACCTAAGGGTAGGGAGTTATAGTGGTGTCTTAGAATTGATTGAACGAGAATTGAAATCCGCTGATCTGTTGATTGCCAATGCTATGGTGAACGAAGGGGGATTCGAAGTCTAAGCTTGTCTATCATCTTTGTTAAGTCAACCAATCTTTCTTTCAGTTTTAATTTTTTAATTTCCGTGTATTTTCTAGAATTCGAAGTCGTGGAACTCACACCATGCACAAAGTGTTAAACCTGAATAAATTTTTAGCTTCTTTGAGTAGTCAATTGTTAGAAGGCCCGTGGAATACGATCTACTTAGCTTTTTAGCTTGGTAGTATTTGATCACTGTTTTACAGCTCATCAAATTGGCGCCATTGCCGGGGACCTTCTTTTAATTGTTTGAAAGAAGAGATGCCATTTTATTCTTCTACTTTCCATCTTCCACTTTTCCATCCACTTCGATTTTACACTGGTTTTTGTTTGTTTTGTTATTTTTAGGTTGTTCACAGGTTTATGCACCGCCGCCCTCTCACGCGCTCCCAAACCGACAAGGCTACGAGTATAGAGAGACCAGGCAGTTCTGCTCCACCAAGGCAATCACAGATTCCAAAGAGAGGCAGAACCAATCCACCTCCATCCGTCACTCCGATCAAGATCGAGGAACTGAAGGAGAGTTCCTCATCTCCATCTTCACCGTCATCTTCATCCGTTTCATACACCGAATCACTTTCACCTCCTCCATCTCCCAGGATGACTGATCAGTTACCACCACCAGGCGATGCACAGAAGAGTCTAGCCGACTACAACAAGCTGAGCGCGACTAGCGTTCGATCTTCTATCGCCGTGCCGCGCATTGAAGGAGATCCTGACTATGAGATCAAGATTCCATTCTTGACTATGATCTCTAGGGATCTACAGTTTGAAGGCAGGCCGCTAGACAATCCGTGCACACATCTGGCGGATTTCCTTGATCTCTGCAGCACTTTCAAGAGCGGGAATCTCGACAGGAACACTCTTTGCTTGAGAGTTTTCCCGTTCTCTCTGAAAGGGGCGGCTAAGAGGTGGTTCACTGGCAAACCACCTGGATACTACACCAACTGGGAGACTCTTGCTCAAGACTTCGTCGAAGAGTACTTCCCTCCTTCCAGGACAACAGCCTTCAAGGACAGCATCGCCAGATTCTCTCAGAAGGAAGGAGCGAGCTTATATGATACTTGGAATGAATTCCAAGAACTTCTCTACAACTGTCCTCGCCACGGTTTTGAGCAAAGGTAGTTAGCTAAAATCTTTGCTCGAGGTCTTCGCGAAGAATCTGACAAATGGGTCAATTCCCTACTGAAGGGGATTGCACTACACTTACACCTGAAGCTGCTCTTCTTCATTTCGCGAACTGTGCTTCTAAGTCAAGGAACTGGGAGTGACAATCTGAAGGATCAAGAAGCAAGCTCGATCTTGAAGCAACCATCAAAGCAGAAGTAGAGAAGCATCTGAAGAAGTCTTCTACACCTATCAAGCCGCCGGCAGCCTCTGTTTACGTTAGCCGATTGCGAGTGGTGTGGAGCTTGTGCCCATAATGGAGGTCGATGTCAGAATTTTGGTAAAACAGAAGTCTGGTCTGCCGAAGAAGTCAATTTCATTCAACAAGGCTTCAGTAATAATCAGAACGGTTATGTTGGCTACCGCAATTTTAGGCAACAGGGAAATTATCAAGATAGACCTCCCTACAATGCCGACGCCAACCAGAACCAAGGCCAGAACCAGAATAGCCGACCAACTGGTCCAGCTCAGGATCAGAAGCCGAACCATCCACCGGGAGTTGTCTACCAGCCGCCGCACCAAAATCCGGGTAACTATGGAACTGCTCCTGGCAATCGCCAGAATCAATATCTGAACAATACCTAT
Source organism: Linum lewisii (assembly GCA_034768395.1). Lineage (NCBI taxonomy): Eukaryota > Viridiplantae > Streptophyta > Magnoliopsida > Malpighiales > Linaceae > Linum > Linum lewisii. The sequence continues at coordinate 15,518,957 of CM068299.1, forward strand.
ACAGGGCAGCAACATCAGAGGGAGAACAACGTCAGTGAACTCGACAAGAAGCTTAGTCAGATCATCACCAGACTTGACGATCATGACAGTCAGTTCAAAGCCCAAACTCTTCTCAACCAAGAACAGATTGCATCCGGTCAAAGAATTGAGCAGGCAGTGAACCAGATCTCTAGCATGCTAACATCTGGTCGACCATTTGGCCAACTTCCAAGCCAAATCGAGCCTAACCCGAGAAAGGAGCAAGCTAAGATGGTGTCCGTTCAAGAACCGACAAACTCATCTACTAATGCTTCTTCTAAATTATGCAGGACTGATGAAGCTCCAGATAAGAAGGAAGCACCGAAGGAGCCGCCTAAGGAGTATGATCCTCCTCTTGCTCCGTACTACGTGAAGCGTCCTTTTCCAAGAGCATTGCTACCGAACGCGAGGATTGAGACTGGCATGTGGGGGGGTAAAGAAGGATATCCTGCCGCTCGTAGCAAGAAACCTTCATCGCCATACCCAGCTAAGTGTTCTGATCCTGGATCTTTCACTCTTCCTCTAGTTATTAATGATGTTGAGATAGAACATAGTTTGGTTGATCTAGGCGCGTCTGTCAATGTTATGCCTATGAATTTATTTGAAAAATTGAACCTAGGAGAACTTGAACCAACTAGCATACAACTTGTCTTTGCTGATAGATCACTGAAAACTCCGAGAGGAGAGATAAAAGAGTTGTTACTAAATGTGGTCCTTTCACGTTCTTAGCTGACTATGTGATAATAGATACTAGTAAGGATGATTCTACCATTCTCATAGGACGACCCTTCATGGCAACAACTGGAATGTAAATTAACGTTCCAAATGGTTCATTGACCTTGAGGGTTGGTAAGGACTCGATAACGTTCCGCCTTAAAGACGGAATGAAATATACTGCTTTGAATGAAGAATCTCATTGTCTAGCTGTTGAAACTGTGGAGTTGACTCCGGTCAACCCCGTTACTGACGTCTCTTCTAGTGTTCCTAGATCAATTGTTGTTGCAAGTGTTGAACAGATTACCAAGCTGAAACCAAAATCTTCTGCTCAAAAGCCGCCAAAGAAGAAGGAACTAAAAGCCTCTTCTTCACAGCCGAGCAAGGAACTCGACAGGTCGCGGAGAAAGAATCAGAAGAAGAAGACTCAAATGGTCTGGAGACCAGTTGTTCCGCCAACTTCTACCGAGCCAGCTGCACCACCAATTCTTTCCAAGCTATCGGCGCCGGAGCAAGTTAAGAAGGAGAAGCCAAAAGCATCTCCTAAGGAAACACCGACGATCACCGATCCTGGTGATACGAAGCCTGAGGTTAAAGAGAAGACGAAGCCGATCGTTCTTATTCCTTCCACCATCTTCCTTGTCGAGGATGATCCCTCAAAATAACTCTTTGGTCCGTTCAAGATCACTGAGCACCTTCCCGGTGGACGCACGAAGCTCACTCATGCTAACGGGAAGAAGTTCATGCTCGCCGGAGATACCCCGAAGCTCTATTTCATGAACTTCGACGCTAGCATTAAGGAGAACCTGAGTTGGGATGTCTCCTAATATCGTCCAGGTATCGTCCAGCTCAAGGACGCTAATCTAGAGCGCTTCGTGGGAGGCAACCCACGGCTGGAGTCAGTTTTTCATTTGTGTCAAACTCAGTGTTTTAGAGTCGGTTCGGGGGAGCCAAAAGTGTCAGTTTGCATGTTTTCTTATTTTTCATGTGTAGTCTTTGTGTCATCGTTTCAATCGCAATTTTTGAGGTTGTTCCGATTTTTGTCGATTTAATTGTGATTTTCTGAAGTTTGCCGGAATTGCGAAAATATTTTCAATCCTGCAGGGTAAAGTTTTCGGCGAAAACCCTCTTAATTTTCGGCGAAAACTTCTTTTGAAAACCCCTTGTGATTTCCAATCGATTTTAGTTAAACTTTTCGGCGAAAACTCTATGAGTTTTCGGCGAAAACTCATTTGAAAACTGGCAGACGATTTTAACTTGAGTTTTCGGCGAAAAATTGCACAAATTTTTGCCAAAAACCTGAGACAAAATTCCCAAAATTTTCCCTTATTTCCCCGGTCACTCTCTCTCTCCCCCTCACTTTGCATTTTCGAAAAAATAAAAGACTCTCTCCCCCTGTTTTCAAACCCGAACGCGCCGCCGCCGCTACTACTTTCATCGTCGCCGCCATTTTCCAGCCGCCGCCACCACCGCCATCACCGTCGCACCTCTCCCCTCCCTTGTCCGATCGTTTCGAGCCGTAGATCATTCGAATCGGAGCTCTAGAGCTCCCGTTCTGCCAAACCCTAGTTTTCTCAATTTTTCACCGATTTCTCTCTCTCCGTTCATTTTCAGCACTCATGGATTCAAGGTAAGTTGTAGAACTTTTCATTCCGAATCTTTTGACATGTGTAATGCTGAATTTCGTCGGGGTTGACTTTGGTTGACTTTTTCGGTCTACCTCGATTTGCGTGCCGACTGTTTCGTGTGAACTAGGTTAGCTGATTGCTTTGGCCTGATCTAGCATGCTTAGGGAGAATTGCGCTGAATTTTAATAACATTTGATCGTGTGTTGCTATGCTTAAAGATCGATTCTTTGCGGTGTTGACCCTTGAGAAATGTCGGTTTGACCATGAATTTTCTATGTTCATTTGGCTGCCATGTGTGTTCAGTCGCGTTCATATTACCGTGTTTGCCTTCTGAGTTTATAACTATGCCGTCATTTCCCGCTTTGAGCTAGTAATTGCCATGATTAGGGTTCAATGTGCCTATGATGTTGACTCTTTGAATGTCGGTTTGACTTCCGATCTCTAATCATGATATGAACATTCCGGCTAGACATGTGCATGCTTTGTGATTTATTGTGATTACCGGTTGCTTACTTTGCTTACCCTCACTCGGTTTTCCTCATTTCTTTGTGAAATTGAGTTTTTTCTACTAAGTGTGGGGTGGGTTATTAGTTAATTAATCTGGTTTCATTTCTGGCTTTAGGAATGTCACTCATGAGCGCAGGACTAAGGCGAGACTTGACACCGCCTCTAGCTCCTGAGCTCCAGCTCCCGTCACACCAGCCATCCACGACCCTCCACCAGCATTCCATGGCCGTGTCGGGTACCACCCCACCGTCGCCCGCCTACCGGTGCACTACTTCGAGCGCTACCAGAGGCTCGAGCATGTTCCTGGAGCCGACGTGCGCCCACTATCCTTGGATTCCCTCCTCGAGTACAATGAGGACTGGTACTGGAATGTGCTCGACTCATTGATACCCTCCAGACTTCTAGAGCTGACCACCTTAGCTGCCGACTTTCTAGACGTCGCTCTACAGGAGTTCTGGGCCACGTTCGAGCTAGATGAGCATAAGAGGAGGCAGCGCCAGAAGGTCGTCTCCTTCTACCTTGGCGGGGTGTACAAGGCGTTCACCTATGATGTGTTTGCAGCTCATCTTGGCATCCCCCGGGAGCATTACGAGGGTCATCACCTCGGTTGGGAGAACAACACCGGTAACGGAGAGGAGTATCACGCGCTCTCGAGCCACATGACTGGAGTGCCAGACAATCGCACCACGTCACATAACTCAGTTAAGTCACTCTCTCACCCTCTCTATCGTTTTATCCATATGGTTTGGCGTCGCTCTCTTTTGTTTGCTCCAGATAAGAGCCACCACCACATCGGCCGAGAGGAGCTCCTTCTTCACCACGCCATCTGGGAGGGTTATCCTCTTCATCCCGGATGGGTGCTTGCACGCATATTCCGCCAGAAGACTCAGAAGCGAATCCGCCTAGCTCACTCCTAGGAGGCAACTTTGTCGGCCACCTCATCATCTCCCTCGGTCTCAGCCAGTCATATGGCTCGGACGTTCCACGACATAGAGTATACACCGTCGGAGGTGATTTGGCGATCGAGTACGCCCTCGAGTTGGACCTTGGTCCCCAGGTAGCGGCAGATCCTCCCCTCCAGCACGAGGAAGAATCGGAGGAAGAAGATGATTATGAGGAGCCACAGCCTCAGCCGGAGCCGGAGTTTGATGAATATATACCCTCGCCACACCATCAGGCAGGGTATGCATACCAGCCCCAGGTGCCCATTCCAGATCCATACCAGACGCCTCATCCTCAGCATCGACCGCATCCAGCTGACGTTGGAGAGCTGTACGAGCGACTCCAGGAGTGGCGGATCACGGATAACGCCACATGGATTATTATGCAGCAGCACATGCTCCGCACTGACGAGAGGTATGAGGCACAGCTTGCGTGGCAGCGGCAGGTTGGTGACGCCCTCCACATCCCCCCTCCCGATGCGCCTGACCAGCAGTGATCGGGTTGTATTCGTTTTCTGGTCCTTTATTTATATTTCTTCTTTTCGGATTTCGATCCAACTTTTTTCTGTGTGGATCCGGGACACTTGTCCCGATTTCTTTTTTATCTTTCATTTGTTTTTGTTTTGCATGCAGTTGGGAGATTCCCTTTGCTTCGCTTTGGTAGATTGCCTCTGCTCCGAGGATCCGTGCTCATCCCCTACACCAACCATCTCGGTCCAGGTTCTTCTACTTCACTCTGATCTCTAGTTTTAGTCCTGTGAGGACACAATACGATTTAAGTGTGGGGTAGGATGCTAGAGTACCTTGCATGAACTTGATTGCCCTTGATTGTGTTTTTTTGTGTGCCTCGTGGTCCCTTTCCAGTCTCTCTAGCATTAGAATGGTTTAGTTCTTGATTTTTGATGTTAAGTTGTTGTTCAATCTTTCATAATGATGCTTAGACTACTTAACCTAGAACTTGAGAACCAACGTGTATACTTTGATGCTAAATTGTCTGGTCAGAACAGATTTCAAAAATAACACTCGTAGTTTGTAGCCTTGATTGCATGAAAATGACCGAATCCGACGAGCAAACCAACTGTGAGCTTTTGATCCATTGCACGTAACTTGCAATTTCAATTCTTTTTGAGTGATTTTCTGTTTGCTTGAATGAGTTAGAATTTGCATGAGACCTACTCGAGACCACACGATAACATGAGCTCTAGAATGATAGGGGCACCTAGATTCAGCTGCTAAGCCAGATAGCCTACCTAACGATAAATCCATTAGGTTTAAACCCTTGAGCTTAGCCTGTTCTTTCGGTTTGATATACATTACAACCATTTCCCATTCTTTCATTCCCCGTTGATCCCATGTGGTTGTAGTTCTAGATTGACCTACCGGAAGTCGGTTTGTGGTAACCTGCCTATAGCCATTAAACAAGTGGTCTTAGCTATTATGTCCGAACGTGTAAACCCCTCTAGCAACTAAAAGAAAGAATCGACACAAAGAAAAATAAAAGGAAAGAAGAAAAATAAGAAAATTTCGGAAAAAAAACAGAAAAAATCAGAAAAGTTTCAAGTTTAGTTCAATAACGTTCTTCTCCCTACATATGGAAGAACGAAGTCAAAAGAAAAGTAAAAAAAAGTGTAAAGAAAATTAAGTGCTAGGTTGCTTGAGGGTATCATAGGACGAACGTTCACCATTCCACCTGTGTCTGGTTAGACGGTAGGAAACCATAGGCTAGATTCGAGGGAAGTTAGTCGAAAGCTACACCGAACCAAAGCCATCATCATACATTCCCATCATCCATCGCATCATAAACCCTTGTAGTGTAGAATTCATTACAGTCCTAGCAGGGAAGTCCTTCTTGACTAGTTACTCGTGTTGTCACCGTGGTGGAAATGTGGTCGAATTGCAAACTTATGACAGAATTCAGTGACAGAAAATGATTGAGAGCATAAAAACGTCCTTAAACACAAAGAGTGAGAGTTTCCCGATTACTAAATATTTCCTGTGTGAGGAGTCTGGTCGGTCAGGTCAAATTCGTGCATAATTGGTTGCTATTACTTGTCGTGTGCAGTTTTTAGTGCGACCAGGTTGTTTGGCTAATCAGTATGCATGTTAGGTTTCTTGTTCTAGGAATTAGCTGTCTAATAATTCATTGTGTATGATTGAACTTCAATTTAATAAATCTTATCATTTGTGAACGTGAGCGTTTCTATTTAGTTTGCTTGAGGACAAGCAAAAGCTTAAGTGTGGGGTATTTTGATGACCCACGATTTGACGTGATTATCAGCTTTATTTAAGCGACATATCCTTGCTTAAGACATGATTTTTAGGGTAGAATAGCGAATATTCACTCAACTACTCTATCTCGTGCCATTTGTGTTACTTTGGCCCGTTTCGGGTCTATTTGATGGTTTTCTAGTGTTTTCATGTTAGCACAGATTTTTACCATCAAATAAAGTAGCCAAGGACGTGTCTAAGGCGTTGGAACCTCGAAGAATTGCACCGGAATCAATCCAAGGAGTCAATCGAGTCGAACCAAATCCTGCTCCCATTTACACTGAAGTTTTCGGCGAAAATCCCCCAGGTTTTTGGCGAAAACTCAAGAAGAAATCGGCTGAGTTCAACAAAGAGAAGTTTTCGGCGAAAACTCCAAGTTTTCGCCGAGAACCCTAGGGTCCAAAAATCACAGGAGAAACAACCGAGCATTCAAGCCATTTACACTCAAGTTTTCGGCAAAAACTCAACAGGTTTTCGGCAAAAACTCAAAGCAAAATCCGGCAGTATTAGGGTTAAGTATAAATACTTAACCGGCGGCCCAATTGCGGATATACCATAGAATACATCATATTTTCATAATTCTCCCGGAGTTCTGGAGCAGAGTTTAGAGTTCGAAGAGCCAGGAAGAGATCGTGACGCCATCCCTTCACCTCGGAGACTCGGAGCTAGGATTGAAGATTACCGGAGATCGAAGCTTCGCCGGAGTCGTCTTAATTAGGTTTTTCAGATCCTTTTATGTTCTTCCTCTGTTCAAGATGAACTCTGTCTTTGCCTTTGATTCTTTTGTTATGAACATGAGTAGCTAAACTCGTAGAGCTTAGACTAGATGAACCCTAAGTGACCCAGGGCTTTAAAGCGGTCACGGATCGGCGGTGATTAGATTCAAAGTTCAATCAGTTTCTCTTTCATGTTTGATTTGTTCTTCGTTGTTTATGTTTCTTGTCTGGATTGATCACCTAGATTAGATTCTTGTTAAGCTAAGGATAGAAGCAAATGCTCACCTTACTTTAAAACATCAAATCGAACAATAACCTAATCATTGGAATGTGCCTTTCGTAGGAACCAGTTAGGGTTAATCCACTGCAAGAGTAACTCATAAATCGTTAGTAATTACACCAGTTAGTTAAGTCGTTGCGAGAGGCGACCGTACCCGGGCGACTAATTAATCTTGGTAGCTATATCGGATAGAGCGAACGTTCGCTAGTTTTAAACCTAAGGGTAGGGAGTTATGGTGGTGTCTTAGAATTGATTGAACGAGAATTGAAATCCGCTGATCTGTTGATTGCCAATGCTCTGGTGAACGAAGGGGGATTCGAAGTCTAAGCTTGTCTGTCATATTTGTTAAGTCAACCAATCTTTCTTTCAGTTTTAATTTTTTAATTTCCGTTCATTTTCTAGAATTAGAAGTCGTGGAACTCACACCACGCACAAAGTGTTAAACCTGAATAAATTGTCAGCTTCTTTGAGTAGTCAATTGTTAGAAGGCCCATGGAATATGATCTACTTAGCTTTTTAGCTTGGTAGTATTTGATCACTGTACAGCTCATCAAATATCCTCACCCACAGTCAATGGAGATGCCGCTATTTAGCTTCGACGCTGTGTTCTGACCACACGTCCTCATCTTTGTCGGCAGGTACAAACTCTCTAGCTTCCTCTTCCCCCTCGGAGTTTATGATATTGGCACCTTCTCCATGATTGCTCTCACACCGGTTCAACATTCAGATTAATATCTCCCCCTATTGCATATATCCTTTATTGGAGTCCACATTTTGCGTCAGCCAGATTCAGTTTTAGTGTGGCAGTTTTCATCCTCTATTCAGCTAAGTAAGTCAATCGCATACAATTCTCTCCCTACCAATTGATGTTGCAACTCTGCCTAGCATATAATTTTCCTGGAAATCCAGTCAGTACAGTCAATAGGTTTGAACTCTGTTTTATGTTATCAATTATTGCGTTTCTTAGCTCTTGGGGAATTAGTAGCTGTTTGTGCGCTCTTACACTTTCATTGCATCATAAACGTAAGTTTCAGTCAGTAAATGGTTACAAATACTTGGTAGATACTACGCATTGATGCTTCCTAACTCACATTCACTTTCAAGCAAATGTTGTTCGTTGTTTGTCTAAATTATCCTGCATAGCTGCCATTTCCATCCTTGATAACTGTCATTATGCATAGGGTAGGTTGAACTATCTGACGATGTCCATATCTGTGCTTGTCGAGTACTTAGTGCCTCCGATGTCCTTCAGTTCAGTAGGGAAAATAGTCCAAGATCCAAGGAAGTGTTGGCACATATTGCACTTGCAGCCATGCCTGTTAATGGATCCTTTAGTGAAGCTTATGCTACTTGCACACATTTTAGAAGAACTTCGTCTGCCCACAGTACCATCAACATTTACGCTATCATTCTATCTTAACAGGTGTTAGGAATGGCTCGAAGGACTGCCAAGCAACGCCGACGCATTATTGTGTATGTCATCGCCATGTGCTACCACGTAATGCAACAAGTTGCTTGGCTGCTCACCGAATGTAGTGGAGGCAGTCAATCCATAACCGAAGAAGGCGAGGACATTCCCGGCCCCTCCCGCATGGACCTGACGTGTACCGGATTGGTTTCTTGCACCATACCACACGAACCACTAATGTCAATTGCATCAACATGCTGCGAATGAGTAAGAACATATTTTGGAACTTATGTGACTTACTAGAGAGCGCTGGCAGGTTGAAAAGGTCTAGGAACATGGAAGTCCACGAGATGGTCGCCATTTTTTTAGTCACGATGGGGAATAACATCAAGAATAGGACATGTTAGATTCTATTTCCTCGCTCTGGCGAAACCGTGTCAAGAACCATTCATTCTATGCTCCAAGCTGTGTTGAACCTACATGAGATTTGCCTAGTCAAGGCAACACCTGTACCAGAAAATTGTGAGGACCCTAGGTGGAAGTACTTCAAGGTACGTGCCATCTACTCACCGCGACATTTGCAGTACTAATGCAAGTTTCATATCATGGGCATATACTTCACACTGCCTAATTGTTAATAAATCATACACTTTTAAATATAGGGTTGCCTGGGGGCTCTTGATGGAACCATAATAACAGTAAGGATGACAACTGCTAGCCAGGCTCGATATCGAACTCGGAAGGGCACAACAGGGATCAACTGCTTGGCCGTATGCAACACAAATCTTTAGTTTATCTACTGTCGACAGGGATCAACTGCTTATGCACCGCCGTTAAGTTTAAATTTAACAGTGGCGAATACACCGCTGTTAAATTTAAACTTAACAGCGGTGTACAACCCGTTGCTAAACTTAATCTTAACAGCGGCGAATACACTATTTAACCGCGGCCATTATGGGCCGCTGTTAATATATTTTAGCATTGGCCCATTTAACAGCGGCCCTTGACCGTTGTTAAATTAGTTTAACAGCGGCCATGGCCGCTGTCAAACATAATTTTTGCCGCTGTTAAATATATGTTTTCTTGTAGTGGTCTAGCCGGGTGGGAGGGCTAGACGCATGACAGTCGGGCATTACGCGATGCCCTATCTCGTCCTGGAGGTCTACGAGTTCTATAACCCTCTGGATTGTTGATAATTGATTGAACTCCTTATCTACTTTGCAAAATATATAGCTGATTCAATATGTATGAGTTGGCTGCAATTTCATGCTCTCTGTCTTCTGTAATCCATACTAGGGTACCATTGTGCAAATAGAGGTGCATCTGAATTTAGTATGCGATGATGGCTCTTTGTTTCGGCTTACCTGTGTTGTTCCATTGTACTGACATAGGTTTTTCCCTTTACAGGAAACTACTACTTGTGTGACGCTGGGTACATGAATGCCAGGGTTTTTTTGCACCATTCAGAGGGCAACGATACCACCTCCAAGAATGGGGTGGTGCCAACCGCCCAAGAACGACAGAGGAGTTCTTTAACATGAAGCATTCGAAGGAGCGAAACGTCATCGAATGCATATTTGGAATCCTGAAGATGAGGTGGGCATTACTACGCAACACGTCATGGTACTCCCCAGAGATGGTGGGCCTCTTTTTCACAGCCTGTTGCATACTCCACAGCTACATCCGTCAGGTGGGAGGTCCCGATGTGTTTGAGTAGGATTACTTATTGCTTATTGCTTCAAGAGTAAATATTTATTGTTCCAAGAGTGTACTCTATCTACCACTTGCAGCAACTGCCTGCACTCAACCACTATAGTAAATACAAATGGTAGACTTTTCCAATATGTCAGATCAGGATTCATTTCTACTCCCTATTTCGTGGAGCTACATAAGGACAAATAGTGTGGTTTAGTCTTGTGCCCCTCCATACTTATGCAAACTGGTACAACTCTCCACATTGAGCATCTGTACAAGGTTGGCAGTAAATTACATTGTCCAGCATGCTGTACTAACTTTTTATTGGTGTTGTGTTTTTTTTAGAATGCTCTGTACTAATGAGTCTCCATCCATTGTCTATGGCATTATGCAGATCAAATGGCAGCATGACGAAAGGAAGCAACAAAGGCACGCGGGATTACAAGATCTGGTCGAGGGTGGAAGAACAAACCCTCATCACTTGTATGAGGGAGATGGCGGATGCTAAGCTGGTGGTGAAAGGCAACTTCAGGCTGCCGCATTTGAAATCATTGGAGAAGATGCTCATTGAGAAAGTTGGAAATTGCCAAGTAACTGTTGCGCATATAAAATCGAAGGTCCGATACTTCAAAGACAAATTCATGGCCCTCTTAAATCTAAAACAGGCTAGTGGTTTCGGGTGGGACGATGCTCGTGGGTGTGTAGTTGCTGATGACGAAGTATTCGCTGGTTGGGTTAAGGTATATGGTAACTGGTGTTGTTGTCATTTGTGTGAAGTTATTATTAAGTGTTGGTTAATGTTGTAGCTTCAGGACATGATGTTCTGAGTTCTATGTTCTGTTCAGTTTGTAGCAGCTATGCATATATAATGTTATTGTTCAATGTGTGCTCACTATTCCAATTTCTGCACGTAGAGCCATCCTAAGGCTAGCGGGATGATTCACAAACCGATACCGTACTTTGATGATTTGTGCATAATCTTCGGTGTGGATCACGCAACGGGAGCGCACGCTGTTCAGCCGGGAGATGCTGTCAGTAGGGTCGTCTCTCGGCCCCGAGTTTCTTCGTACATGGATGAAGATGAGGTCGAACAAGGTGACTTCAACAACATCCCCAACACTGGCGATCATAACGCGGTGATGGAAGATTTGATCAACCGAGGGATTGATATGCATGCCACTGGATTAAGGCATGTTGAAGCTGAAATCACATCGAAGAGGGATCCAGCCAAAGGGAAGGACGCGGCCACATCATCCGGGAGGAAAAGGACGCGCCAACAATTTACTGATGAGGATCGCTCTCGCATCGCAGCTTCCATGGTGACAACAATTGAGAGCATAGGGAAAATTGCTGATAGCTATTGCAATGAGGGAGATTTAGCTCTGAAGAGGCGCTTCTTGTACCAAGAGTTGGCGAAATTCCCTGAGCTGACCAGCAACCAGCGAAGCAGGGCGTTGAGGCATTTGATCCGTGATGACGGTGATGCTTCAACCTTTTTCCAGTTTCCTACAGATGAGGAGAAGCTGGAGTTCGTTTGAGAAATTCTAGAGTAATATTGCTGCAGTAGTAAGAAGATAGCATGGGGAGGCCTACATTAAGAGAACACTAATGAGTCTCTTTCATTTTGTTATCACTTCGTGTGATGAGTAGGCTGTGACTTAACTTTTCATGCTGGTTTATGTTGTATTATTTTGCACGTATGAACGATGGAAGCACACGGATGGGCCAATGTCAGTTTATACATTGTGTTGGACAACGTTAGAAGTATGAATGCAAGTTTGATGTTGAACTTTCTATTAATTAATTACGTAGCTGAAATGTGTTAAACTGATTGCGGGAAATGGAAGCTGAACTACTCGCTATATGCGGCACCAGCAGATTACATAATGCCTTGCTGGTCAATATATGAATCATACAATACAAGACATAGGATTGGGCGACTATAATTGTGGTAACTTAATATACTATCAACACCGCAGCGAACTCATCATTTCTTCCAAACGCCTAACACGCTCAGCCAAGTTGTCTGATGTAGTGGGTGATCGAACCTTTTCATTAGGGCATGGTTCTGTGTCCTGCGATTTGAGCCTATGTAATTCCGCGGACCTGAGTTGCTGCTCCAGCTGTTTGTTTTCATGTTTGAGTTCCGCATTCTCAAGTAACAACTCATCGACGGAGAACCCCGATGATGCTCCTTTAGTGTTGACCCCGCCGATGGTTTCGTTATAAGCTTCGTCACACCATAGAAAGAATATGCAGCCACGTTTACCCTAGGAGTAAAGGCAACAAACCAAGGCTATAAGTAATTGTTCAAATCGTGGAAATGTAACGAACGACGGTGGACGTGGAAATCATACCTTCGGACTCCAAAGACGACATCCATAAAAGTCCTGATTTGGATTCGTCGCCGTATTCGACGATCTAACTACAACCTCAATCCCACAATAACAACAAAGATATGCAATCGAGCTCGTCCGTACACCGTCCAATTTCCTCATAGCTGCTGTGACCGAAACCTTCCGACAGTACTTGTGGGCTGACAATGATTTCCCTTTGATGGCGTCGATTTATGTTTTATGGATTATGAAGTATAGAACCAGGATGAAGGATATCCTTTATAATAGAGGTGAAAATGATAAGGGTAGCTTGGTAATTTCAAGTAATCATTTTTTAACATTTATTTTTTTATTTTTATGAATGTCAAAGTCATTCCACTACACCAAACAATGAATTCGAAGTTCACATTTCACTTAAAGAAACCATGAAATCCCTTGAAACCCAAAACCCAATTCCCACATCCTCATTACACTCAAACAAACGACGCCTAAGTACAAACTAAGAATATTTAACTCAGAAACTATTTACAACTAATACCAAAAAACTATATGTAATTTAGTATACTCTGTTCATCTTTCCTCCCCGAGCATAAGACCGAATGTCCTCTTCCAGCTGGCAGATGCAGTGCTTAGTCGAAGGCTTTAGTCCACCAAAAATTACATTATAACGAGTTCTCCAAATCACATTGATCAAAAGAACCCACTTAAGTTTCTTAACTCGGTCCTTAACATAACCCTTTGTCCAATTTGAAGCAGTACTAATGACAGCATCCCAAGTGACCCTGGCCAACTCCAGAAGGACTCTTTGAACAATGTTCTGTGAAAAGAGCAGTCAAAGAATAAATGCAGCTTAGTTTCATCACCTGCAGAGCAGAGAACACATCTTCGATCAATCTGAGCGTCCCACTTTTTAACTCTATCCTGTTGAGAATTTAGTGACTAAAGAGCACACTTTTATAACTTGAATGACTTATATTACAATAACTCTCACTCTCACAAGATAGCCACTAAACTCTCTAGCCTCACACTTTGATCACTCCTTCCTACACACCCACTCAACTCACGCCTCTCTCTCTTTTACTCTTACTTATTTGCTTCTCACTTTCCACTCATACCTTGCCACACCAACACTTCACCTATTTATACTACACATTAATTAATAAAATATTGCAAGCCATTCTCTACACAATTCTAACCGCCATACACATATGGTCACTAATTTTTTCATTTTGTTTAACTTGTCAAGTCATTTTGACTTTCTTGGCAATTTGGTAATTTGTGGAATACTCCAGAGAATTGGAGTTGCTTCCAACACTCCCCCTCAACGACAAGTCTTTGGAGTTTCGAATTTTTCGATCATACCAACTCGCTTCTTAAGATCTTGTAGTCTTGGTCCGTTAAGTCCTTTAGTGAACATATCTGCTAGTTGATCCTCCGTGTTGATGTACTTCATGTCAATATATCCTTGTAGCACTTTTTCTCTAACGAAGTGGTATTGTACCTCCACATGCTTAGTCCTTGCGTGAAACACTGGATTGTCCATGAGTCGTCGTGCTGACTGATTATCACATAGTAGTGAAACTGAGTAGTTGACTTGTTGTCCCAAGTCCTTCAAGAGTTGTATCAGCCATACACACTCTTGCGTCGCCATTGCAGATGCTTTGTATTCTGCCTCGATAGTCGATAGTGCAACTGTAGGCTGCCTCTTACTGCACAGCGAGATTGGTCCTGATCCAAGGTTGAACACATATCTCGTGGTTGATCTCCTTGTATCAAGGTCGCCAGCATAGTCAGCATCACAATACCCTGATAACTCTGTATTTCCTCCTTTCTTGTATAAGATACCATGATTAATTGTACCTTTCACGTATCGAAGAATTCTCTTTGCAGCTTCCAGATGTGGCTTCTTGGATTCTGCATGAACCGGCTTACCAAGCCTACTGCGTACGAAAGATCTGGCCTTGTCAATGTGAGATAGATGAGGCTGCCGACTAGCTGCCGATATGTTGTCGTATCCTCCAAGTCTTTTCCTTCTGTTGATCTTAGCTTGACACTGGCATCAACGGGAGCAGATACTGGTTTGCACTCCAGCATCCCAAACTTCTCCAAGAGATCCTTACTATACTTGTGTTGACACAAGAATAGTCCTTCTTTAGTTTTCTCTACTTCAAGTCCAAGAAAGTGTCGTAGCTCTCCAAGCTCCTTCATCTTGAAACGTACTGAGAGATTCGCCTTGATTTGAGTTACCTCGACTTCAACATCCCCAGTTATGATGAGGTCATCCACGAACACCAGCACAACTGCTATCCTTCCTTCTTGATTCTTCACGAACAAGCTGGAATCTGACGGTGCTAGGTTGTAGCCATTCTGGATGAGAAACTCTGCAATCTTACCATACCACGCTCTTGGTGCTTATTTGAGTCCATAAAGCGCCTTCTTTAGCTTACACACGTACCCTGGATGATGTTTACTTTTGAATCCTTGTGGCTGCTCCATGTAGATTTGTCGATCTAGCTCTCCGTGTAGAAATGCATTTTTAACATCCATCTGCCAGAGCTTCCATCCCTTGCTTGCCGACAGCGCAAGTAGAACACGTACTGTAGTAATTTTGGCTACTGGACTGAAAGTTTCATCATAGTTGATTCCATACTGTTGTGAGAATCCTCGAGCTACTAGGCGATCTTTGTACCTCTCAATTGAACCATCAGGATGAGTCTTTACTTTGTATACCCACTTGCACGAAATGAGTTTTACTCCTTCAGGCTTCGGCACCAAATCCCAAGTCTCATTATGATTTAGAGCATCAATCTCCTCTTTCATTCCTTTAAGCCATTCCTTCTTCAATGATGCTTCCTCAAATGTGTTTGGCTCGTTGATTATTGCTGCATTAGCGTATTTAGGATTCGCCCTCCTTTGCCTTCTAGACCTTCTAAGTTCTGGTAGGTCTTCAGCTTCTTGGGTTTCAGATTCTTCAAATTGGCTTGGTAGTTGCTCTTCTCGAACTTCTTGAGACACTGTAGTCCTCCATGGAGATTTTTCCTTTGCCACTATCTCATCTCGAGCTCCATGTGTCTCTTGACTTGCTTCGTGTTTTGTAGAAGCCTCTTCTTGTTCTTCTTCGATTTTAATATTTTTCTCCAACTTCTCTTGAACTCGTTCCTTTATATCTTCTGACTCAGGCACGATCGTTGCTTGCGGTGACCAATATGATGTCATCTCGTCAAACACCACGTTTATTGAAACATGGCACTTTCCTGTCTCTGGATCACAACACCTCCAGCCTTTTCGTTGCTCGTCATAGCCCACAAAGATACATCTGATTGCCTTTTTGTCAAACTTCTAAGCTGATCAGGAACAAAGACATAGCATACGCACCCGAATACTCGAAAGTGACTAACTGTAGGCTTGACCTTCCAGAGTTTCTCAAACGGCGAGATGAATTCCAACTTTGGTTGTGGTAACCGATTTATTATGTGTACCACGATCTTCATGCACTCTGCCCAGTACTTCACCGGTACATTCTTCGCATGTAGCATGCTCCGACATATCTCCGCAAGGTGACGATTCTTTCATTCTGCTACTCCATTTTGTTGAGGTGTTCATGGACATGTCAATTGTCGACGAATCCCCAACTCCTTCAAATAGCTGCAAAATTCATGTGAAGTATATTCACCTCCATTGTCCGTACGAAGACATTGAACCTTTTGTCCAGCTTCACTTTCAGCTTTCTCCTTGAATAGCTTAAACTTCTCTAATACGTCAGACTTCTCCTTCATGAAATCCAACTAGACATACCTTGAGTAATCATCAATGAAGGTGATCATGTATTTGAACCCGCTCATAGAACCTTGTCTTATTGGGCCAAACACGTCAGAGTGGAACAATTCCAACGGAACTTTGGCTCTGAACTTGGAGTCTTCGTAAGATAGCTGATGTGCTTCCCCATATTGGCATCCCGGGCACACCATGTCTTCACGGACTTCTAGTTGAGGAAGGCCTCTCAACGCAAACTTGTTCATCATTAATTTTAACTTGTGGTAGCTCACGTGTCCTAGTAGCGCGTGCCACAAGTCTGCCGTCTCGTTCCTTTTAGCTCGGTCCACGTAGGCTGACTCCATTGACATCACATACATTGCTTCTCGCTTGACTCCTTCCATGAACGGCGTGCCTTTGACCTTCAACTCCTTGTAAACTTTCACGTCATTAGGGCCAAAAAGCATGTAGTTACCTGGCTCAGTTAATTGGGTGATTGATATCAGGTTCTTCTTTATCCCAGGCACATGGTAGACTTTGTCAAGCTGGACCGCCCTTGGATTGGAGTCGAGAGCTATTTTTGTTTTGCCGACGTGTGCAATTGATAACCTTGCATTATTGGCGGTAACTACGACTCGGCGTCCCTTGTACTTGGATGTGTTTGTCAGCTTCTCCTTGTCTCCCGTCATATGATTTGAACACCCTGAGTCGAAAATCCAGTTTCTCTTGTAGTCAATAGCTTATGGACAAGACACTTCTAAAGCGTTCACTTCAGCTTCATCTCTCTTGGTATTCACTTTCTGCTTCTCGATTTGTGGCTCTTCATCAACCGGTTCTACCATGGTGAATGAGCACTCCATGTCCCAATCATCTTCAAGGTTTGGTTCATCCCTTTGACGGCTTGACGTCGCAACATTTCCTTTGAGTTTCTTCCGATGCCAACAATCACGTACAAAGTGACCTTTCTTTTCACAGTTGTAGCATTGGTTGTTGCGGCGCTCTTGTAAGTTTTCATCGCCACGTGTTGAGCGTTGATGAGCTCCCCCTTGTTGCCTGCTTCTCCCTGGTCTTCTCTGCCAGTCTTGTTTCTCGCCTTCTCTTGGCCTTATCGCCTTTCGTTGTCCATTGCCGGCTTTCTTGCTAAAGAGCACTTCTTCATCTTTCATGGTGACTTTAGATAATTGTTTATCTAAAGCCTCTTGATTCGCCAATGTATTCTCCAACTCTTCCAAGGTCGGCTCTTTAGCCCATCCACGGATTGCCGTAACGAGTCCATTAAACCCAGGACGTAACCCATGGACTATAATTCGTTTGATCCTTGTCTCACTTATGGGATTTTCTGGATCCATCTTTGAGATTTCTTCACATAAGGATTTTACCTTTGTGAAGTAATCACTTACTGTCATTTCTCATTGTGAGATTGACAGAAGTTCATTCTCGAGCATTTGTAGTTTCGCATCATTCGTGCGAGCAAATACTTCAGCTAACGACCTCCACGCCTCTGCAGGTGTCTTAGCATTTTTGATTCATGGCAACAACGAATCATCAACGGCGGCAGATAACAAATAGAATGTCTTCCCGACTTTGACATTCCATTTTCGCAGGCCTTCAGCATCGGTGGGTGGTGTGGTTTGACTTCCGGCAACAATGTCCCAAAAGTCTTGTCTGCGCAGGTAAAACTCCATACGAGTGCTCCATGGGTTGTAGTTGTTGTTGTTGAGCCTCTCAATGCTACTAAATGAAGTAGCCATATCCGCCATAGTGATTTGGTGATAACTCCCGATCAACCAAATAAGCTTGATCCCTGATCAAATAGCTCCGCAGTCCCGGACTACGCACTAGCGGCACCTCCACGTAATTTTGGTTTTAAACCAAAAGACTCGTATGTCGGTCCCAGACCGACCACTCTGTAACAACATATCACAATTCCAAGGGAAAACTTCTGATGTGGAAGATCAGACTAGCTGCAACCACAGAGCATACTCAGCATAACCTTGGCTCTGATACCGAATGTTGAGAATTTAGTGACTAAAGAGCACACTTTTATAACTTGAATGACTTATATTACAATAACTCTCACTCTCACAAGATAGCCACTAAACTCTCTAGCCTCACACTTTGATCACTCCTTCCTACACACCCACTCAACTCACGCCTCTCTCTCTTTTACTCTTACTTATTTGCTTCTCACTTTCCACTCATACCTTGCCACACCAACACTTCACCTATTTATACTACACATTAATTAATAAAATATTACAAGCCATTCTCTACACAATTCTAACTGCCATACACATATGGTCACTAATTTTTTCATTTTGTTTAACTTGTCAAATCATTTTGACTTTCTTGGCAATTTGGTAATTTGTGGAATATTTCAGAGAATTGGAGTTGCTTCCAACATATCCTTAGTCCTATAATCCTTCCAGTAATGATAAGCCATGCAACAAAGCTCATTCTGGGGACAGTATAGCCTTTCCAAATTAGGTTAGCTCAGGGGAGAACAAGATGCTTTTCCCTCAAGACCTCCCAAACCAGTTTAGACTTAAATTTGGGTAGGACCTTACCATCCCAATAATGATCACCACTTCTATCAATTGTCATATGATTTCTGACCAAGATCCTAAGCTTCATTATTCTCTTCCAGTTCCAGGATCCGTAATTAGCCTCCACATTACTCATGCTTCTTCCTTTGATTCTATATTTAACTATGATAATATAGTGTTTTTCAACTGATAACTAGTTAACAGTTTTTTTCCTGATAACTAGTTCACATGTTATTTAGCTGATAACTAGTTAACGAGTTTTCATGACCATTTTGACAATAATTTTTTGTTCACAAGTTATATAACTAGTTAGTTTGTTCTTACTTAGTTAACTAGTTAACATTAGGCTTAAAAAAACTAGCTAACATCATGATTAAGATAAGTAGTTAACAATTTTTTAAGATGATAACTAGTTATCAAAATTAGTTAACTAGTTAACTTATCGAGTTAACTAATTAACAATGTGATCGAATAACTAGTTAATATCACGATTAATATAACTAGTTAACACCATGATTAAGATACTAGTTGACATTTTTTAAGAAGATATAGTTATCAAAATTAGTTAACTATTTTTGGAAATTACTTAACTAGTTAACTTATCAAATTAACTAGTTAACACATGATCAGATAACTAGTGAACACATTTTTTAGCCGAAAACTTGTGAACTAGTTATACGATCTAGTTAACACGTCATTCAATGAATATATTTGATGGGTCTTAGCCCAAGCGACCATGGGCTTCAAGACGGCCCAAAGACAAAGCCTACTGAGAGGCGATTACAATAGCTAGACCCAGATCCATAGACGGCGATCGGTAAGCCTAGCCCAAGACAGCGGGCGAAACTAGCAGACGACCCACTACAGCAGGCCCTAGGGTTTAGAGGGCGCATGTACATGTTTCAGAATCCTAGGGGTAGCTCCATCGTCGCTATGCCTCTCGGTCGATGATGGATGACGACGGACTCCGCCTCATCATTTATCCCTCTTGCCGACCTGCGAAACTCCTCGACTTAAGGCAAACACACAACATAGCCCTTCGTTACTAAGAAAAATGGTGAACCCTCATAGAGGCCTTCAGATTTGGCACGGTGAACGGAGAAGGAAACTGCGCTTGTATCGCCATTGATAGAGATTCAGAAGAAGAAAAAACAGAGTCGTGAGAAAAGTAGAGCGCCTTCTCGATTGAACTGTTTCGGCTGTTGGGAGCTACAAAAACGACCGAAATCTCATCAGAGTCTTGAAGCGCCAAAAGTTGAGATAAAATGTAAGAGGGAAAGAAGAAGAGAGGAAGTGAGAGAGGTTATTATGAGCCTTATCGTCGTCGACCTTGGAGGTTGTGAGGTTGTAGACGGCCGGAGATCGGGAAGCCCTTCTCGGCGATGTTGAGAGAGGCCGACTCAGGAGAGGGTGGCTGCCTCCATTTTCGTTAAAGATGAAATTGGGCGGCTGCAAAAGATAAGCACAGATGCGGCTGTTAGACTAAGGTAGATTAGGGTTTAATATTTTTTTGAATTTCTGATTCTAGCCCTCCAATTTTGGTTAGAACCGGATCCAACTTTGAAAATGTTGGACGCAGATCTGGAGCATTATTTTGGGATGGTACACACTGAGATATCCATAGACTTCATCTTTGTTTAGTATCAATCTATTTTATATGATTCTAAGACCATCTCCAATGCTCCCTATCAAACATGTGAAGAATCTATGACACATGTTCAACTAATTGTTTGAATTTCATTGAAAACATCATAAATTAACAATAAAAACAAATGACAACATAACAGAAAAAATTACATCGAAATGTTCGTAGTAATTAATAATACTAGCTATGTAAAAATTATGAATGAATTATTAGGCATAAACGACTCAATTCTTTGGCACAAACGACCTCTTAAAGGAAAATAGAAGAATCAACAGTTATATGAATGTTAATCATAAAATTAAAGTATAGTCTTAAATTTAAAACTGCACCATTGAAATAAAACAACTTTTTGCAGACTTAAATATGACCATTTAACAATTTGAGGCAAAAGCTACCAATAGGACACCCCAAAGTGTCCTCATATGAGGACACCTCTTAGAGCCGTAGGATTTAATCTTACAAATCTGAAGGCCAATATTAATTGGACATAAGGGTAATTTCAATGTTTTATTTATTACAGATTTTAATTATCGTTTATTAATTTTCGGATTTGCAGTTACATTGCTAATTTTTTATTCCTTTTCTGCTCCTTTTTTTGCACCATTTAATTTATGATTAAATTAATTATTCTTTTTTTAATTACTTCTTCATCTTCTTCTCTATGCTCGGCCCTTTTTGTTGTGTATCTCCGGTGGTTTTTATTTGAGATTAGTTTTCTAACAATTTGATGTGGAAATTGTTTCGAATCAGTTCCTCTTTTATCATTTCGGAACAGTTCCTCTTTTATTGTTTCGGAACAGTGGTCCATTTCAAAAATAATGGAACGTGTTGAAAATCAATTTTGAAAATGGAACAAATAAACAATATATGTTCCATAAGTAACTATACGGAACAATATCGTTCCATAAATAACTATACGAAACAATATTTGTTCCATAAGTAACTATACGGGACAATATCTGTTCCATAATATCAAATAACAACCATACCGATTTCATTTCAATTCAAACAAGAACTCCAAAGAAAACCCTAGAAATTAAGCATTTTTCATAGGAATTAGAGAACCACCACTTAAGTTATAGAATCAACCCAAGTGTCACTTAACTTCTGAAACTAACAGAATGATCCATGAACTTTGTCCAAGTGAGGTTTTGTTTCTGGAAATCGACAAAAACAATTTTGAATGCCTAGAAACATCTGTCTCGTCGTCCTGATTCCACCGGTCCTGACGGTTCGTCGATCGGAGCTCTAACGAGGGAGTTATGGCCGAAACTCTGAATCACCAATCGAAGGTTCCTCACTGACCTGCCAAACGAACCCTTAAAAGCCAAACTCCCAAACACACCACAGATTTACTGAAATCACAGTTGGGAAACTTATCTTTCTAAAAATGACAGAACAGTCACTGAACTTTCAAGAAACTTCAACCAGGTTTCTTGTCTTCTCCGATGAAGTGTTCACCGTCGGCGGAACGTCCGACCACCGTCGCCGCCGCTCCCACTCTCTTGGAACCCGTGGAAACAACGCCACCGCCCCGACTTCTAAACCAGCCGCCGCCGATGGCTGCGCCTTGGTTCCGCCGGATGGTGTGGCGGCGGGGCGAGGCGATGGCGGTAGATCTGATGCGGCGAGGCTGGTGTGGCGGGGCGGGGCGAGGCTAGCGACGAGGCGGCGGTAGATCTGATGCGGCGAGACGGCGGCGGTAGATCTGATGCAGCGAGGCGGCAGCGGTAGATCTGATGTGGCGAGGCGGCGGCGAGGCTGGTGTGGCGAGGTGGCGGTGAGATTAATTTAGGGTTTGTGAAAAATAGAGGCTAGTGTAAAATAGAATTAGGTTTGTGAAACCCTAATATGATTTATTATATATAGGATTTTTAAATTACTATTTTGTCCAAATTAATTTAGACCATTAGATCTACCTTCTAATCCTACGGTTCTAAGTGGTGTCCTAATATGAGGATACTGAGGGGTGTCCTAATACTAAAGGGTCTAGCTGGGATCTACTACCATTAGGACACCCCTTAGTGTCCTTATATCAGGACACCTCTTAGAACCGTAGGATTAAGAAACAGATCTGATGGACTAGATTAAAATGGACAAATTAGTAATTTGGGAACTAGTATATATAGTAAATAATATTAGGGTTTCCTACAAATCCTAATCAAATCCTTTACGCAACCGCTGAAAACCAATCTCTCTCCGGAAACCCGGATCCCCGGATCCCATCGCCGCTCCAATCCGGCTGCCTTGCTCCAGCCTCGCCGCCGTCTCCAACCTCCTCTGCGGCCTTCCGTCTCCAGCCCCGCTGCCGCTGCCGCCTATCTTCCATGGACGCTAATCTCCAGATCTGGAGAATCAAACCGTTTTCTGATGGTGCTGGCTGCGGGAGAAGGTCACTTGTCCTTGAATGGCAAAAACAAGAAATCCAAGACTTTCAACATTCTGGAATCGCAGCACGACTTTCAGAACTGTAATGGTTGGAGCTTACTGTTGATAAAGGGAACTACAATACCCTCAAAGACTCACACGTTGGCGTTTTCATGGTCAACTTGACTAAGGTAGTGTATGTTGGAATTAATCTTGTGCTGAAAAAAAAACTCTAATTAGAATGTTAACAGAAGTTGGTTTTCTTAATTAAAAACGTTGAATAGTCGTGTTGTTTGGAAAGGGATT
This sequence comes from Linum lewisii, assembly GCA_034768395.1. Taxonomy (NCBI): domain Eukaryota; kingdom Viridiplantae; phylum Streptophyta; class Magnoliopsida; order Malpighiales; family Linaceae; genus Linum; species Linum lewisii. Next base: position 15,542,085 of record CM068299.1, read on the forward strand.
ACGTTGGTTGGTTTTTTGGGTTATAAGAAGCCATTGGGTTTTGTAAATAAGTTAGTCGGTGCAATTATATATAAGAACTTTGTTTATTTCCTTGATGCTCTTCTATTTGGTTCCACCCTAGTTCTAACAATGTAGTGGGTTTAGCTGGCTGTTTTGTGTATTGAAGAATGATGTAATTGGTGGCTGATCATGTTTGTGTTGTTCCCTTGTTATTGTTAAAAAGGTAGCGATGATGGGGCCTCATGGAACCCAATGGTGACGGAAATAGCAGCAGTGGTGGTAGGGGAAGGAATGGTCGTTCAACAACGCTTCGTTTGTGTTCATGGGATTCAACACCACTTCAGAGAAGAATCACCTGCAATTCTTGGCTAGGAAAAATCACCCGATGTTCCGGGTTATCAATATAGGAACAAAGTCTTCTTCTTGTTGTGTTCCAATTTCCTAATTAGGAACAAAGTCTTCATCTTCTTTTTCTTTTGGGTTGTGTTCCAATTTCCTAATTAGAACAAGTTTCAACTAATGTTTCAAACTAAGAAAGGTTCATTTTTTTCATAAGGAAAATTGTTCCTAGTTTGGGTTTTTCAGAACCTAATATATGATTGAACGAGTTTTAATCGATTATAATACTTGTTCTAAAACACCATTATGGATTGGTACCACATCGATATGAAACGACATCGGTGAAATCTCCACAAAAAGTGTCGTCATAATCTCCTTAAAATCGTCATCATAAACTAATTAGTGGTACATAAAAGAGGAACTGTTTCGGAACATTAAAAGAGGAATTGTTCCGAAACAATAAAAGAGGAACTGTTCCGAAACAATAATAAAGGAACTGTTCCAAAACAATTATAGAGGAACTGTGCCATCGGTAGGATTGAGTGTTCCGCCGGTAAAATATGACTGAGCAGCCGGTGTTGAGTTCAAGGTGCCTCCGTCGATTTCCTTGTAGGTGTAGCAATTGTGGAGATAGACCTGGCAAATCGGGCGGGTCGGGTTGATTTGGGCGGGTCACTACGGGCTACGGGTTATTTCGGGTTGAGTCATTCGGGTCACGGGTCACCATATTTGAAAATTGACCATAACCCTAAACTTTCGGGTCGGGTTGCGGGTCATTTCGGGTTACAAGCACTTTGAGTCATAAAAAAATTTAAACATCATCATCACAAATTTATTTAAAACAAATAGACTCAAATTAAACTAATAAATTATGAATGTGAGAGGTAGAAATATGTATAAAATTATAGTTCATAGCTTATACAACATGTATAGAACACACATACTAATGGTGTAAGTTATACACAATGCACTTGAACCGATGATGTAAGATAATGCACGAGGATGTTAAAAGTGTTAAATAGTAGTTTTGGAACATAATTTCATATCAAATATATACCATATTATGGTTTTGTGAAAATTTTACAACCATTAATGTTGTTAGTAATGACATCAATGATTTTTAGTGACATTCGACATGACATATGTTGAGTATAATATTTGTGATATGTATTATTTATGATTTATGACTTACATGATAAAAGAATCAAAATGACAAAAGTTATAAAATTGAAAATCATAAATCATAAATAAGACTACATATTAAATTAGCACATAAGTGACATTGAAAATAGTAATATTTATATGTACTATAAAGATTTTTTGGGTCAACGGGTCGACCCTAAATCCGACCCTAACCCACCCAAAAAATTGACGGGTTTTCGGGTTAGGGTCATCTCGGGTTCGGGTCCCAAAATAGAAAACCCAACCCTAAACTTTCGGGCGGGTTTGGGTTGAGTCAACGGGTCGGGTCCAATATTGCCAGATCTATGTGGAGATTTAATTTTTCCTAATTAGATATGGAAAATTAAAATGATTTAATTTAATTGTTATTAAAGATTTTGGAAATAACTGAAAATCAATCATTAAAGATAATGATTATTATTAAGGAAACAAAAATTAGTAAAATAAAAACCTGTTTTATCCTTTAAATATGGACCATTAGATCTCCCCTTAAAAATTTAATGGTGATGATTAGTGTCCTCATATGAGGACACTAAGGAGTGTCCTAATGATAGAAATTCCCGGTCTAGCTAGCTAAGAAAATTGTGGTCAGGTAAAAATAATTTAATATTAATTCCAAATTAAAATTTGAAATTTCACGGCCACTTTGACTAGTATTCCTGCAAGGTTCATTGAATAGGTCCACTGCAGAAGGCGGCCTCTTATCTCTTTAATTTATTTTCCTCTCCCACAGAAAAAGAAAAGAAGAAGAAGATAGAAAATGGCAGCAGCACCGACTCAGGCTCTGCAGGAGGATCCAACCTACGACAGGCTAACTGAATTGAAGGCTTTCGATGAAACCAAAGCCGGAGTGAAAGGCCTTGTTGACGCCGGAGTAACCCAACTCCCCCGTATATTCAAAGCACCGCCTCATCTTCTAGACATCAGCCAACCAAATTTCTCCCCTGACGATCCAGAATTCATATTCCCAATCATAGATCTGGAAGGAGTGGCCCAAAACCCCGATAAGCGGAAGCAGATTGTTGAGAAATTGAAAGATGCATCTTCTAATTGGGGATTTTTCCAAGTGGTGAATCATGGAATTCCGATGAGTGTCTTGGATGAGATGAAGACTGGTGTCCGCAGGTTTTTCGAGCAGGACGTCGAGGTTAAGAAGGAATTCTACACCCGTGACGTTGTTGGGAAGAAGATAATATACAACAGTAACTTCGATCTGTACACGGGAGCTTTTGCAAATTGGAGGGACACTATTCTGTTTCATATTGGTCCTGATACTCCCTCCCCTGATGAATATCCCCTTGTTGCAGGTAAATTCATGATTCTTCTTCTACACTTATTCATTATGCTATTGATAGAATTGTTGTTCAACTTGGATGACTGGTTTGTTATTTAACAAAGTTTGGGGAGGAGGAAGTAAATGAGAAACAAAGAATTTAAATATCGAATAACGAGGAGGGAGTGGACAGAAATTTCTTATGTTAGAAAAGATATAAACCATTAAAAATGTGATCAATAAATTAGAGCCGTTGATAAAAATTTCTATTAAAAAATGGAAAATAATAAAATTTATTGGAAACCTGTACAGTCCAGCGAGAATCCTATTTTGTAAGGAGAGGTTAGGAAACGTGTGCAGAACTCATTTAATAAAAGACTTCATAAAAGAAAAAAAAAACTCATTTAATAAAGAGTTTTTAATTAAATTAAAATACTAACTTTTGACGGAGTTTTCACCATAATAAATAAAAAAATGAAATTATATACCAAAATAAATACCTATTCAAACTATGTACAAATATGAATATATCCGCCTAGGGCCTAGGCGTTAACGCCCAAACCACAGGAGACTTCACCTATGTCAAATATTAACACATTCAAAGTTTTCATTTCTTAAGCTTACTTTGCAAATTGGTAACCCATATTTTATAATTACAAAATGATCACTAGTTTATATAATTTTATAAAATAATCATTGAAGTTTGAATTTCAATAATGAATTTGACCGTGCTACCGTAATCGTAACTAAATTGAATTCAATACTTACTCACGAGCTTGTCGTTGATTAATTCTTTAACAAGTTAACCAGCCAAACTTAACGAGTTGATGAGTCGAGCTCGCTCGAGCATCGAGCTGAATCAGGTAGGCTCGAACTCGAATCGATTCAAACGATATTGACTCGACAAGTTAACAAGTTTTTTGAATTTGAATAAATGAGCGAGTTCAAGCCTATTCGATTCAGCTTGATGCTCGAGCGAGCTCAATTCATCAACTCGTTAAGTTTGGCTCGTTAACTTGTTAAACAATTAATCAACGACAAGCTCGAATTCGTTTGGTAGTTGAGACTCCGCCGATGGCCAATTCGACGAGCTTCTCCCCAGATGGTAAGATTCCCCTTTTCTTGTTTTCTTCTTCTCTTTTCTTTCCTTCTTCCTCTCAAAAACTCTTCCCTCATATGAACCCAGGTATGAGTTCTGAGTTATATTCCTCCCTTTGGTCGTGGTGATGGAAAATGGACGTGCATGTGTAACCATGCCATTCAAACAGATATCTATATTCATTTTAAATTCAAATTTATATTTCTTCCATACCAAACAGATAGAACTGCTACCCAAAAACCAGTGTTGGATTAGAACAGGTATTACACAAAAATATATCCTTGTTTCGAACCATCATTCGCCCGTCCATCAATTTTTTTAGTATCTCCATATAAAAAAAATCACTGTTGTTTGAACCTCCTTCTTCTTCTCTGTTAGATATCATGGCTTGCTTCAATTATCATTCCACTTAACTTACGTCAAAGTCATTCGTCAAACATGGGTATTAGACTACAATTTGATTGACATGTGACTTGATTAACTTGTCCCTTATTAAATTGAATTCAAACATAGTCCATTTACACTACAAAAAACAGCTGTTTGGCGTCGGTTGAAACGTAGCAATTTAGCGTCGGTCGGTCAACGACCGACGCTAAGTAGGTGACTTCGCGTTTTTAGCGTCGGTTTGATGGTCGACCGACGCTAAAATTAGCGTGGCAACCGACGCTATATGCCTTCCTTGGTTCGATTTTTTGGTTAACCAGACGGTTAGATCAGCGTCGGTCAACAGAAACACTTTAGCGTCGGTTGTGATCGACGCTAAAACGCGTCTACATAGCGTCGGTTAACACTCGTTTTAGCGTCGGTCATTGACCGACGCTAAAACACGTAAGTATTTAAACCCACATCCTAATCCTAATCTCACATTCTCACCTCTCTCAATCCTCTCCTCTCAATCCTCTCCTCTCAACCTTTTCCTCTCACCCAACTCCTCCCCTCTCCCACCCAAAAAACCTCCCAACTCCTCTCCCACCCAACACGACACCGCCCCCCCCCCCCCACCCACCACCACTTTCACTTACCGCCGGCGGAGCTTGGACCGCCGGCGTCGGACCACCGAGCCTCCACCCAGCCGCCGCCGACAGCCTTCCAGCTGACCTCCACCCAGCCGCCGCCGCCATCCACCGTCTGCCGTCCGACGTCTCCTCCTCATCCTTAGAACCTCTTCCAAGGCTCCTCCTCCTCCTCCTCCTCCTCAGATCTACAATTTAACCCAGATCTATAGATCTATGTCTAGATCTAGTAGCTGAGGACAAAAAAACCCAAATCGGAGTAGAGGATGTAAAAAACTAGATCTACCTGAAATTGAAAAACGAAAATGAAAAATGAAAATATAAACGAAAATAAAAACGAAAATAAAAATCGAATATAAAAAACGAATATAAAAATTGAAAATAAAAAACGAAAAAATTGGGTTGGTCAGTCACCCATTCGGTCAACCCATATTTTAGCGTCGGTTGACCAAACGACCGACGCTAAAATATAGCATCACCGAATCTGGCGTCGGTCTTGCCGACCGACGCTATTTATTTTGGCGTCGGTCATGACCGACGCTAAAACGCGTGTATGACCGACGCCAAATAACATTTTTTTTGTAGTGTTAGCTTGCATAAAATCTCTAAATCCAATATGATTTATGACAAAAGTTGAGTACATTTTAACTACACAATGTTTTTCATCCAGCCGATCAATAAACAAATGAACCCACAACATATATAACTCATATAATCATATTAATCATGATCTAGTAGATTCTAATTACCTTTCTCGAAATCAACATTCTCTAATGATATGAAAATTTAAATATAATTTTTTCAAATATTTTAAAACACTGCATACATATATGCAATATGACCAAACTTATGCATGATCAGGACCACCAGCCAATCAAATATGAACTTAAAATTTTAGTGATATATGAATTTAGCAATCCACAGTTTAGTTAAAATAAATAAAAAATCTAGCAAGTATGTACTACTAACACCTCTAAAAACAGTTGATGATACTTTTTTATCGAGTATTAATTTCTTATTTGTTCTTTTTATCATTGTGTAATCTTAGGTGAATTATATATTATTGAATAGTTAATCTTATTTATCTTGTCAATATGTATAAATATTTTTTTATTAGAATCTTTATAAAATATCATTTTATTTTTTCATGTATTGAATAGATTAATAGATAAACATAATTATAATGAAATGAATGGTTATTAAAAAATCTGATTAGGAAAGATTTCTAATGAAATTTTGTATACTATTTTCTCATAAATTTCAAAATTTAAATTATCTTGTTCATATACCAATTATGTTAATATAATATATTTAAAGTATTTATTATTTAATTTATAAGCTTCAACATTTAATGAAAGGAAAGAGAAAATAAATGAATTTTGATTTAAAAATTGAAGGATGATGTAGAAATTTGTGAGAAGGGTTTTAACCTATGTGTCAAACCCAAATATATTATACCACCATTATGATTATTAAAATATTATTAGGCAAACTCAACAATTGTTTTCATCAGTTCTTGCCATGTCACCTAATTCACTATAAACTCAACCTAACTAATCATTCAAACTCAACCGATTCTCCGTTTAGTTGGAACTATCCTTACTCGTACAAGTATTTTGTTGAATTATATCAATTATTACACGTGTCTTGTACCTTATTGTTATTTTGTAGTTTGACCATTAACAGAGAGAAAATTGCGCACGAAATCACTCACACTGTTAAGAAGCGTGTAACATCACCTAAGTGGCCAATATTTTGTCTTCCACGTAGGATAACACATGTAACATATTTACCCATTTATTATTTGGGTTTTAACCCACCTTCTATTTTTCTCCTTCCTCCCCAAAGTCCCACCGACTCCATAGCTAAACCTTCTATACTTCATCCTTTGTCTTTCTCTTAGTCCCGATACGCCAACCTCTTCCATAGATTTTCTCTATACTTCGTCCTCTCTTCCTCTTCCTCTTCCATATATATTTTTTCCCATATTTACCATTCTCATATCCCCAACAAATTCATCACCCGAGATTTCTGATAGTAGGCGCGAAATCGCGAAATGGCGGTCATCTTCTCCAGTCGAAGATTGTGAAACCACCATTTTCGTCGACCCTATTCCCAAGCTTGACCTAGCTTTCTGACCTCGATTTCATCAACCGAGTCAGGTAACCGTAATATCTATCTGTTTCATTCGTACGCCTTCTTGACTTCGCCTCTTCTTCCTCGAATCATTTCCTCATTTTGTATTTCTTTCGTTCTTCTTCCCCTGTTTTTTCCCTTTTAGATTTCCTCCCGAATTAGTGGTTTATCCCCAATCTAAACTTGAATAAAAGATACAGCAACCCAAAAGACCCCTAAACCAGTCACTGACCTTTGACGGCAGCTCCGACAACGGACAACGACCTCAACGATGACTTCTTCAACGCTGCCCGAATAGGTTGCCTAAAAAAGTCCTCCTGAAGCACCCAGCACCAGCGACGACGAGTGGGCTTTGACCGACTCGAATCGACACTTAATTTCGTGTTCTCCCTCAACCGACTGGAGGAATTCTGGCATAGAATATTGAATTAGGGCTGTCGTCGTCGGCTTGAAGGGGAAGCGTAGTGTTCCGCTCTTGTCGCCTGGAACAATGAGGGAGCCGACCCGGTCGCCTAAGTGACTCCGAATCGCCTCGCAATAAGAGAGTGAGGGCAGTAATCAGAACAAAGGGGTGAGGATTGAAATGGATGATGATGTAACAGAGTGTACCTAGGGATTGCTCCCAGAATTTGGTCGTGTCCGCTGTCTGCTCTTCCTCCCTGTATTTATAGCCTGGCAAACCTGCCAAGACCGTTAGGCAATTGGTACGGCGCTCGGCAGATTACGCCACGTGGCATTGAATCCTAGCCGTCGCTTGGCGAATACGAAAGCTCTAGGGTTGATCCACGTGGCTTTTTTAGGGTTTTCCAGGATGGCGGACGCACTGTCGCCTCATAGCTTTTTCTGGGCTCGCGCGTCCAGGCCCATCCTCTGCGCGACTCTAGGGCACCTGCTTTGGTCAACCCTCGCCTGAGGTGTTGACTTTATTCAGCTCAGTGGGCCCCTTACGCATCCAGGCCCATCTCTTGAGCGGCTCTAGGACGTCTGCCTGGTCAACCCTCGCTTGAGGTGTTGACTTTCCTCGCTTGAGGTGTTGACCTCTTTTGACCGGCGGACCCTTTTTACCCATTGGGCTATCCAACTCAGGGTGGCCCATCATGAGCCCCCAAGTCCGCCAGTGTTCTTGATTTCAAGGACATTGGCGGATTTTTCATAACCGTCGCCTGCTGCCTCCCTTTGAAGAATACTTGCTCCCATTGCCGCTGAGGGTCCTTCTAGTCTTTTCCTCCATCAGTAGCCCTCAGTTCGATTATTACCTACTTAATTGCCCCCTAGGCCGTAGTGGGCAACCACCCAATCGACGTCGTCCTTTTATGCGTCTTCAAGACGCTTCCCTTCTTTCAACGCAGGTCATCCCAACAGTCCTTTCATCAGTCGCGTCGTTTCCTTTTCCCAATGTAAGCAACCCAAGAGTCCTTTCTTTTCTTATATAAGACGCCTTCTTTCCCTTATTCATTCTTCTTCCTGCCCTTTCATTCAAGCTCCCACTTTATCCTTTGTCCGTTTTTGCTTAACCTTCCGCTTCGTCTTTCGTGTTTCCTTTCTTCTTTTAGATCCTCCGATCTCGGCTACCCTTTCCTGCCTCCGATGTCAGACGATCTTGACTACCTTCTCAGTTGCCCTGGTACGTTGTTTATCTTTGCCTAAATCTTCTTCCATCTTTATCGTTGATTTTCTCTTCAGCTTTCCTAGTCCCCTTTCCATAGAGACTTTTTGTACACTAGCCCCTCCTTTTTCCTTACCTCAATCAATGATGTCGTCTTCCTCAACCGATTCTGAAAAAACCATCACCCGCTCGCCTTCGCCGGACCTCTCTGAGCCCCGAGAATGGGGCATGCACCAGTTCGGATTTATTCCTGGCTTTCGATCCTGATCCGTAGATATGACCGCACCTGTCTCCGACCAGGGCTACACCGTCAAAGCCTGGAAGGACATGTGGTATAACGGCCTTGGTCGGGACCGCTACGTCATCGGTCCAGGCTACTTCCCTTATCTCTCCGCCACCACCGTATGTTCCATTCTCCCTAAACTTGCACTTCCCACTCACTGGGACTACGCCGCCTCATCATACTTGTCAACCATCGGCAACTGCCCGCCGGGCTGGCACGGGATATGGACCGAAAGTTTCACCAACGGCCTACACCTTCCTCCTTCCCCCTTTGTCATATCAATTTTTCAAACCCTAAAAGCCTCGCTTGGCGCCTATACCGCGACCTCATGGTCTGTAATAGCCAGCTTTGAGGCTTGCTGTCGACGCGAGAAGATTACCCCTACTCTTCGCCTCTTTTCTTTGATGTATAATGCCAAAAATAACGCCAACGGCCTAAGTTTCGTGAAGCGGGGTGCTTACAAGAATGTGGGGATGCGGAAAACTGTAAAACCGCACCCCACCTGGTACCACTCATTTTTTTATTTTAAGCCGTCGCCCAAGGACACCTGGACTACAGCTCTGCCTTCCTTCTGGTCGCGAGGCGACGCCAACAACTTTCCTCGCGGTCGCTCAGTCACCACACTGGAGCGACAACTCCTGTCGCTCATAAATAAGGAAGATTTTGACTTGAGCGACCCTCCTACCTTGAGCCGCGTTCTGGCGACGCTCCCCGGAGGTAGACAGAACCTCCTTTTCCTGCATCCTTATCCAAATATTTATGGAAATTCCCTTGAACCCGTTTCTCTTTCTTTTTCTTCATACACCTTGTCCTAATTTTGTGTGTTTTTTTTTATACAGGCATGACAGACATTTCGAGTGTGCTAATTAGCACGTCGGCTCGAGGGGCTATCCAGACAACCCAACCCCAATCTGAGCCTCCTGCCGCGACTTCAAGTCCACCGCCATCCCCTAAGGGAAAAGGGAAAAAACGAGGAGCTCGTCGTCCTCATGAAAAAAAATCGTCACCTGCTGCCAAGCGACGGAGGTCTTCCACCCCTGATCGTACGGAGCCCATCATCATCACGGACGACGCCCCTGTTGAGCCCGTGACCTTGCCTCTGAGGGATACTGCAGATCCCATTGTACCGCCTCCGGATAACCAAGATGACGTTGAGCGCCACAACACTCATGATTCTGATCCTCCGCCTCCCCCGGAAGTGAGGCCACAGGACCCGGGCGAGCGAGAGACTATTTCCTTCCTCCACGACGACTCGCCTTATATCCCCCCACAATGATGAAGAAGGTCATCGCCCCTTGTCTCATCGAGTGCAGGAGGACTACTCTGCGCCAAACTACGAGAAGCCGGACGGCTACTTCCCCGTCATCTACCCTCGACGCTCTCAGCTTTCTGCCGACGTGGCACGCGATATCGCCGAAGAGCTAACGTCTGAAGTTTTGCAAGGTCTGGACGACGTGAAAGTTGGCGACTTCAACCCTGCCATGGGAAATGTCTATGTGAAGCACCATGAGGTTGGCTGCCACTTTGCCACTCCTTTACGCACCCACAGTATTTACGGATTTAATACATATACTCTGTGTTGCAGATGCTGCTGGCCTTGAGTATTGCTGACAAGTCTCGCCAACTTCTGATGCATAAGGCACGCGAGCTTCGAGATGAACACACCAGTCTGCAACAGCGTTTGGACAATGAAGAGGTAAAACTCCACGCGAATCGAAAATTAACTCTGTATTTTTTATCACTGTCGTAACTAAGCTTCTCTTCCCTTGTCGACGCGTAGTCTGGTCATCAGTCCACCCGAGGCGAGCTAGCCCGCCTGAACGAAGCTCAGGCGACTCTGCAGCAAGCCTTAGCTGAGGCGAACTCCGACAGGGAGCGCCTGACCAAAGAGCTGTCTGCCTCCAAGTCCCGCATCGCTCAACTGGAAAAGAGCCTAGGAGAAGCTAAAGATGCCGCCTCCTCTTCCGCGAAGAAGCTACAAAACCAGGAGCTCCTCCAAGGGCAGATTCGGGACTTGACCAAGGAACGCGATGCTGCCGTCGAGGCCCAAAAACGAGAGTCCACCCACTTGAAACGTATAGCTCTTCTTACTGAAGAACGGGACAGGGCCAGGCGACAGGCTCAGGCGATGATCGTGGAGAAGGACAAGGCTCTGCAGACCGTGAAGGAGACTGAGGCACTCAGTGCTCGCCAATACTCGACCGCTGTGGCGCTTATTCGGAGATCAATTCCGGTGATCATGACCGCCGTCAAGCAAAAGTTTGCGGCTGTTGTGGGACCAAACCCTCCATTCCGGCGACGCAAATTCATGACAGTTGCGTTTATGGCCGTCAATCGTCTGCTGAGTGGGGTGCCTGACCCGAACACAGACGTTGACGCTGAGTACATCACTGTGATGAAAGAGGTTCAGGCGGCTGACAAGGAGTACATCGCCGCGGAGAAAAGTCACTGAGAGCGTGCGAAGGCTGAGGCGTCCGCAAAGGCTCAGTCGACGGGGGGGGGGGGAAGGGGGAGAAGGCCTCAGAAAAAAGCCTTGTGGTCTCCAAGAGCGACCGGGGCCAACCGTCGAGGCAAGAGAAATAAGGAGATTGCCAATAAGGATGGCATTTTTTTATTATTATTTTTTTTTCATACTTTGAAGACATGTCTGCAACCCTCTTATATTTTATATGCACAACGTCTTCAATTTTATTTTCATCTTATAAGGTAAGCTCGTAAGCGATGTTTTATTAGTTCGAAAGCCTTAGCGCGATTGTCTTCAGTCATCATAGGCGACGTCTTGGCTCTTTAGCCTTAGCGATAAGTAGTTTGCTAATGAGCGACGTTTTATCTTCTTTTAATGCCATTTAGGCGACGCTGTTATTTAGGCCTTAGCTAAGTTTTAAATCTTGATGCCTCGTAGGCGAAACGAGTCCGTGGCGATTATGTGGATTCTTAGCTCGTGATAAGCTTCAGGTAATAATAATGGCGATGGTGAGATATAAATGATAAAATGAGTCGTCCAGCGATATAGCTATCAGACGCTCTTTTTCATTAATTAGTGAAATGAAAAACCATACATGCTCTTAGGCGACTACTCATGGTACTTGCAGAGATGCATCGCATTCCAGGTCCGGGGGATCTTTGTTCCATCCAGCCTGGCTAATTTGAAGGTGTTTGCTCCCATAACCTTCCTGATCTGAAATGGCCCTTCCCATCCAGGATCAAGCTTCGCGGCTCCCTCCGATGGCCTGAAGACCTTTCGTAGTACCAGATCGCCCAACTTAATATGATGTGGTCTTAACTTTTTGTTGTATCGCCTGGCTAGCATCTCCTTTTCCGCTATTAACCTCATCTGGGCGACCTCGTGCTTCTCTTCAATCATATCAATACTATGGACAAGGTTTTGCTCATTTTCCCCTGGATTGTAGCTATCCAAACGGACGGAAGGTATCGTTTTTCCACCGGAAGGACTGCCTCTGATCCATAGGTCAATGTGTAAGGCGACTCGCCTGTTGACGTCTTGTAGATCGTTCTGTGTGCCCACAGTACATGATCGAGCTCCTCAACCCACGTGCCTTTTTTGCCTTCGATCCGTCGCTTTAAACCCCGTAATATAAGCTTGTTTGCGGCTTCAGCTTGCCCGTTGGCTTGTGGATATGAAACCGAGGCGAACCGTAGAAGGATTTTATATTCTTGACAGTACGCTTGAAAGCTCTGGCAATCAAATTGGGTGTCATGGTCACATATGATGCTGTGAGGAATGCTGAATCGTGAGATGATATGTTTGAATGTGAACTTCTCAATCTGCTTAGCGGTGATGCTGGCCGTCGCCTCAGCCTCAATCCATTTTGTGAAGTAGTCGATGGCCACAATCAGGTACTTCCGCTTCCCAGAGGCTTCAGGAAAAGGTCACAGAATATCCATTCCCCATTGGGCGAAGGGCCAATGGCTAACAATCGCCTGCAAAGCCGTGGAAGGCAATTTATGATAATCGGCATATTCCTGACACTTGTGACATTTTTTAACCAACTCCGTCGCCTCTCGTCGCATCGTCGGCCAGTAATAACCTTGGTACAATAAATTCTTCTCCAGACTTTTAGAGCCTAAGTGTGTTCCACATACTCCAAAGTGTACTTCCTGGAGGCTATAATCAGCATCCACTGGTCCGAGGCATCTTAAATAAGGTCCCGCGGCGGACTTTCTGTAAAGATCGTCGCCTATTAAGGTGCATCTGCTGGCTCGTCGCCTTGTTTTTGTAGCCATCGCCTGATCCTTCGGGACTGTTCCATCCTTTAGGAACCTAATAATGGGGGTGCGCCAATCGTCTTTTATGTCTCCATCCTCCTGAGTATCGTCGATCTGGAAGCATGTGTTTAGTTTTACTTCTTTCTCCACCGTCACCATCCTTGTTTCCTCAAAATCAACCGCTGTGGCTAGCCTTGATAGCGCATCAGCGTGGCAATTCTCTTCCCGGGCGATTTGCACAATGTCTACATTACTAAAATCCGCTAGGGCTAGCTTTATCTCATCAAAATATGGCATTAGTGACTCCTCTTTAATTTCAAACTCCCCATTTAACTGGTTAACCACCACCGCTGAATCAGAAATTTTTTTCACATATTTGACCCCCATACTTCTTGCAATTCTGAGTCCTGCCTCCATCGCCCCATATTCGGCAGCGTTGTTGGTTCTAGGCGACGCGAAGCGCAAGGCGACCTCATGAATAGCTCCCTCTGGGCTTTTTAAAACTATGCCGGCTCCCGAACCATTTTTACTGGAGGCCCCATCTGTGAAGAGTGTCCAAGTTTGGTTCTCCCCCTTTTCTTCCTGTACTGCCCCCTCTACAATAAAGTCAGCGAGAACCTGGGCTTTGATTGCTGTTCTTGGCTTATATCGAATGTCATATTCGTTGAGCTCAATGGCCCATTTTGCAAGTCGCCCAGCCACGCTCATCGCCCGCGGGCGGTTTTGTATTGGAAGGTTGGTTAATACTGTTATAGTATGAGCCTGAAAGTATGGTCGGAGTTTTCTTGCCGCGCATATCACAGCATAGGCCATCTTCTCAATGGCGGGGTACCGAGTTTCAGCGTCGACCAACGTTTTACTTGTGTAAAAAATGGGCTGGTCGCTTCGTTCCTTCCGTCGCACTAACACCGCACTTACTGTTGTTGGCGATATCGCGATGTATATAAATAGCTCATCTCCCTCCTTGGGTGAGGCCAGCACCGGCGGAGTGACTAGAAATTGCTTGAGCTCTTCAAATGTCTTATCACACTTGTCATTCCAGGCAAATTTTGACGCGTTTTTCAAAATAGAGAAAAACGGTGCGCATCGCTCTGCCGCCTTTGGAATGAACCGGTTGATTGCAGTTATTCTCCCGGCTAGAACTTGTACTTCTTTAACCATTTTGGGTGGTGCCATGGCCGAGATGGCCTCCAGTTGTGCGGGATTCGCCTCTATTCCTCGTCGTGTGACCAAGTACCCTAGGAATTTGCCTGATGTAGCCCCAAAAACACATTTTTGTGGGTTTAGCCGCAACGCGTAGCGTTGTAACGTTTCAAACGTTTCTTTCAAGTCGCTTAGATGATCGTCGCTCTTCTTACTCTTTACCAGAAGGTCGTCGACATATGCTTCCAAGTTACGTCCCCGCTACTTAGCGAAGACCATATCTATCATCCTTTGATAAGTTGCTCCTGCATTTTTGAGGCCAAAGGGCATAACCTTATAACAATAGTTCGCCGTAGGAGTCATGAATGTCGTTTTCTCCTGATCCTCCTCATTGAGTGGTATCTGGTGATGGCCAGAGAACATATCGAGAAAGGACAATATTTCGTTATTTGCTGTGGCGTCGACTAGCTGCTCAATGTTCGGGAGTGGGTAAGCGTCTTTCGGACAGGCATCTTTTAGGTTTGTGAAGTCGACACACATCCTCCACGCTCCCGATGATTTTTTAACCAGAACCACATTCGATAGCCATTCCGGATATTGAACCTCCCTGATAAAACCTGCCTCCAGTAGTTTGTCTATCTCTTTTGTGACGGCTAGTTGTCGCTCTCGGCAAATATTTCTTCGTTTTTGTTGCACTGGGCGACAGCTTTTGTTGATGGATAAGCAATGCTTAACAATTGCTGGATTTATCCCTGGCATGTCGCTGGGATGCCATGCAAATAGATGTGAATATTGCCTGATTAGCGTCATCATCGCCTGTCTGGCTTCTTGGCTTAGGTAAGACGACAACCTCACTGTTCTCTCTTCGTCGTCTTCCCACAAAGTTACAGGGACGTCAGATTCCGCTGACTGTAGTCTTTCTCTGTTCTCCGCTCCATCCTCCAGGTCGATTTTCTAACATGCTCCTTTCGTTGCTGCCCGATAGCATCGCCTAGCCACCTCTGGGTGTCCCCAAGCGACTCCGACGCCTTCCTTTGTGACAAAATTCAGCACCTGATACACTGGCGAAGAGATAGCCCGAAAAGCAGCAAGCGCCGGTCGCCCTAGAATTATATTGTACGAGGATCGACAATCCAGCACATGGAAATCTACTGACTGCACCGTCTTAATCTGTTCATCGCCTATCATGACCTGTAAGGTAACGATTCCTTTAATGGGAACTTGGTGGCCAGAGAACCCTGTAATAGTTGTCTTTGTCGGTCTCAGGCTTGAGATGGGGAGTTTCATCTGTTGGAAAAGTTCCCAGAATAGGATGTCAGCTGAGCTTCCTTCATCCACCATTACTCGCTCCACTCTACTCCGGAGCGTCACAATCTGAATCACCATTGCTTCCAGGCTGGGTCTTCCACTTTTGATCATGTCGTCCTCCGTAAACATGACGGGAGATCGTCGCGCCTCATTGTTTATGATCAACACCTCTTTGCAATCACTTGACTGCTTTTTGTTGGACAACTTTCTCCTCCGAATATAGTTTGGTAGACCTTTGTGACTTCTTCCGTAACATTTGCCTTTTTGGGAGCATCGCCCTGCGGTTCTTGCAATCGGGCGAAAACTGTTTTTCTAGGTTGGTCGCCCGGGGCTTGGCTATCTTCTTTATCATTTGAACTCCTCTCTTTTCGCTTGGTCTGGAGAATGAAATCTTTCAGGCGACCCTCCTTAATCCATCGCTCAATTTCATTTTTGAGTTGTCTACATTCTTCCGTGGTGTGACCGTGCGAATCATGAAAGTTGCAAAACTTCCGGGGGTTACGTTGCTCTGGGTCTCCTCGAAGCGGCTCGGGCCACTGAATGTGGTGATCCTTGTGCTGCATGTACAGGAATACCTCCTTCCAGGATCGGTTGAGTGGAGTGTACTCTCGCCTGTCTTCCTGGTACATGCGTCTGTCATTGTTTCTCCTGTCATCTCGATACTCCCTTCTTTCAGGGGATCGCTCAGTTCTCTGCCACCGTCCTCGCCTGTCAGCGCCATCACGCGACGCATCTGCCTGTCCGTCCTTTCGGCCTTTTCGGCCGTCATCCCCACCAATCTCTGCCAACTGCTCTTCAATGAGGATTATACTATTTATTTTGGCTTCCAAGTTGGACAGAGTAGTAGGCTTTTTCTTTACCAATGCTTCCTTCAGTCGCCTATTATGTGTCGCCTGAATCATACTTACAGTAGCAATGTCTAAAGTCACGTCTCTAACGGACTGTACTGTGCTGATCCATCTCTCAAAGAAATCTTTCAACGATTCCTCCGGCCACTGCCGTAAGTTAACTAGGACCTGTACTGGAACCTTTCGGTGTCGCCTACTTTCATATTTTACCAAAAAAATCCTAGCAAACTCATCCCACGTGTGAATAATTCCTTCTGGCAAGCTCATGTACCACTCTCTCGCTGCCCCTCCTAAAGTAGCTGGGTAGGCTCTGCAGAATGTTGCGTCGCTGGCGCCCTGCATTTGCATGGCGATTTGAAAATTTTGCATTCCTCAGGATCGCCCAACCCCAAATATTTCTCCATGTTTGGTGGGACCAAGCCAATTGGTAGTGCCTCGGCGAAGATAGCCCTTGCCAGAGGTTGCCGAATGACCCTTTGCTCGACTCCGGTCTCGACTAGCGGTCGAAATGCCCGTAGCATTTTCGCGTGGGTGTCGTTGTCCGGGGCCTGTACGTTCTGAGCTCTGGGTGCCTTTGCCTGCTGAGCGATAACCGTTTTCAATAACTGGGTAAGTTCCAAATTCTGCTTTTCCAAAACTTGAAAACGCTGTTCTAGGACTTTGTACGCTTCTGCGTTTGGTGCTTCCTCCTGTAGTACGCCCTTTCCTCTGGTGTCACGAGGAATATATGAGGAGTCGGTGTCTGTGTCTCTAGGCACCCCTTCTTCCTCCAAATCGTCTCTCAAGTTTCTACCCTCAAGTGGTATGCTTTGGGCCCCCAGATTCACGTATTTTAATGGTGTTTCCTCCGTCTCTCCTTCAGGCCTTACAGTCGACGCTTCTCCTCTTATCATTCTTCCAATATTCCCCTGCTCCATTGCTCAGCTTCCTCAGTTCTTGATTAGTCCCCTATCTGGCGCGCCAATTGTTCCGCTCTTGTCGCCTGGAACAATGAGGGAGCCGACCCGGTCGCCTAAGTGACTCCGAATCGCCTCGCAATAAGAGAGTGAGGGCAGTAATCAGAACAAAGGGGTGAGGAATGAAATGGATGATGATGTAACAGAGTGTACCTAGGGATTGCTCCCAGAATTTGGTCGTGTCCGCTGTCTGCTCTTCCTCCCTGTATTTATAACCTGGCAAACCTGCCAAGACCGTTAGGCAATTGGTACGGCGCTCAGCAGATTACGCCACGTGGCATTGAATCCTAGCCGTCGCTTGGCGAATACGAAAGCTCTAGGATTGATCCACGTGGCTTTTTTAGGGTTTTCCAGGATGGCAGACGCACTGTCGCCTCATAGCTTCTTCTGGGCTCGCGCGTCCAGGCCCATCCTCTGCGCGACTCTAGGGCACCTGCTTTGGTCAACCCTCGCCTGAGGTGTTGACTTTATTCGGCTCAGTGGGCCCCTTACGCGTCCAGGCCCATCTCTTGAGCGGCTCTAGGACGTCTGCCTGGTCAACCCTCGCCTGAGGTGTTGACTTTCCTCGCTTGAGGTGTTGACCTCTTTTGACCGGCGGACCCTTTTTACCCATTGGGCTATCCAACTCAGGGTGGCCCATCACGTAGAGAGATGAGAGTCGAGATGGCTAATGGAAGGTTCTCGATTTTCGTTTCAGGAGGGGGTTGGGTAAATTTTTTTAAATCACGTGTAAATGAGGAATTATGCTTGTACAATTTTTAACTGAAGTGTCAGGCCACATCAGCACAAGCCCAACACATTTTTGCCAACACATGCCATGTCATTTCGGGTTCTACCAATAAGTCCACACACGTTGACGGGCCTCCGCAAAAACCAATTTTTTTTGGTGTTGGCCCCTCTTTTCGTCCGCTGGGGCAGGCACGCTAATCAAACCACACATTTAAAGAGGGGATAATTTAATGGCTCAGATGAAAAAGGAGTATTATTTTATTATTTTGTTTGTTTGTTTGTTTTTTTTTTGAAAGAAGGTTGTATTCATATTTTATTCATGAGCAATCAAGCAATACTCTAACAACATGTCATCAATGAAACTCGGAAAGGTCACACCCATAGTAGGTGTAACACAGGAGGATGAGTGCCTAGCCAGAACATGAGCTACCCCATTCCCTTCTCTCCTTACAAACGACACACTAAAGCCCGGATTCCGACCCATAATCGAGATGCAGCCCTGAATAAGCTCTCCAAACTCAGTAATGTCAACGTCCCCCCGTTGAATCGCTTTCACGACAACCTCTGCATCAGATTCAAAAGAGCACCTGCCGGAATCCCTCCGTCTCCACCCAGCTGAGCGCCTCAAGCATCGCCTTCGCCTCTGCCTCCTTACTACTCCACAAGCCTGCCCACGAGGCTCGTCTATGCTTGATGGTTCGCCCACTGTGGTCTCTCACTATCATTCCAGCCCCTGATCTACCGGTATCGGCAAATGTCGCGGCATCCGTATTGCATTTGAGGAAGCCAACGATCGGCGGATGCCATTTACGACAGATACTCCGCCCATCCACCACCATCGGAGTCACCCTTTCCCGAGCCTTCTCCCAATCGGCGAGTTCATCCAGCCCCAACTTCACGATCCAGCTCGGAATTGTCGCTTTGTTGTTCCAGACGCGATCAATTATTTTGTTTGTTTTGCTTTTAATTTTCCTTCCTCTATTTTTTCTCCATTTGTAGATTACATTTTTTCATCTCCCCCTTTATATTAATTAATTTTCTCTCTCTTTCTCTTTCCTTTATTTTCATTCTCTTCTTATATTATCTTCTAATTTGTGGGTTTAACCCCCTTTTCCCTCTCTAATTGTAGCTTTAATTCTTATTAGTTCGTCAAGTTCTTGTCTATAATGAAGACCATTGTCGTCGTGGTCGGAGATCGCTAGAACACGAGAACTCGAGAACCCAACTAGTTTTGTGCATCTCACATCCTGTTATGTTGATTGTTTTAGGGAATCAAGGTCATATCGTTCTGAAGTCTTTGTAGTGTTACTAGTTATTTGGGTGTTACTTGAATTCAATTGGTGTTGTACTGGTTATTTGGGTGTTATTAGAGTTTTACTTGAATTTTACTTGAGGTAAAACTCTAGTAAAACTATAGTAACACTTGAGTAACTCTCAAATAACTTATTACAGGGATGTTACTCGAGAGTTACTGGAGTGTTACTTGAGTGACTCTAAGTAACACTCCAGTAAAACTCGAGTAACATTCTAGTAATACACAAATAACCAGTACAACACCAATATAAAGACCAAATACACATACATATTCTCTACAATATGACCTCGATTCCTTAAAACAACAAACATATTAAGATGTGAAATGCACAAAAGTAGTTGGGTTCTCGAGTTCTCGTGTTCTAGCGATGTCCGACCTCGACGACAATGGTCTTCATTATAGACAAGAACTTGACGAACTAATAAGAATTAAAGCTTCAATTAGAGAGGGAAAAGGGGGTTACACTCACAAATTAGAAGATAATAGAAGAAGAGAATGAAAATAAAGGAAAGAGAAAGAGAGAGAAAATTAATTAATATAAAGGGAGAGAGGAAGAAATGTAATCTGAAGATGGAGAGAGAATAGAAGAAGGAAAATTAAAAGTAAAACAAACAAAATAATAAAATAATACTCCTTTTTCATCTGAGCTATTAAATTCCCCCCTCTTTAAATGTGTGGTTTGATTAGCGTGTCCGCCCCGACGGACGAAAAGAGGGGTCAGCACCCAAAAAAATTTGCGCAAAAACAGACGGAAAATACTAAATTAGCTGAAATGAGGTTTCCAATAGAAGTGACCAGAATTGACACAACGTAAATGATTTGACAGGTTTGTGTATTTGGCTTTTAAGTAATGTCTTCAGCCATGTAGTAATGTAGTGTTTGCATGGTTGGTGATATATAATATATATGAAGAACTTTTTTTTTAGGTATAAAGATTTATGAAGCACTTATTTAATTAATACATGGTTGACAACATTAATTAAATCAGATGATTGTTAATTATTGCTGATGAGCGGTGCGCCACCTAGCCAACACATTTATTCATTTTTGGCAATTTGAAACCAAACTTACTCATGTTATTTTTATGGCCTAATACCCTCAGATAGCACCAACTATTGCGAAATTCTCAAAATATACACACCGTTTTACGAAATACTCATTTAACACAACCTATCGAGTTCAAAGTTTCAAATAGCATGCTGTCAATATTTTACGAATTCCGTTAGTCTGAATTGGCAATCTCGTTGACATGGCATATAAACAAACTTAAGTGTATCTTATGTGGCATTTTATTAAAATATTAAAAAATAATAAGAAGAAATAAATTAGTTAAAAAACATCATCTTCTCCTCCTTCCATCGAGATGGTGGATCTGACGTCGTCGTTTAGGGGTAGTACTGTAATTGCGGTGGAGGAGAGGAAGCTTCTAGGAGCTTTGACTCTCAGAGGGACTCCTTCAAGCTCGCCAAAGACGGGAAGCTCTACGTCGTCAAGCGCCTCGACGGCGAACTCATTCTCCACTCCGAGCAGAGTTCCAGAATGAGATGTTAAGTTGCTTGATTTTGATTTGAGAGCGAAATTGTCCGATTTTGGATTCTAGGGTTAAAGGGGAAACAGATTTGGAGCCGATTTGTTTAGTCAGGATTTGGGGAAGAGCTAGAAGAGACGGGAAGGAAGTTTCCGGTGAGGACGTTGCTGATAAGGAGGAGCTTGACGACGAGAGTGGCAAACAAAGGGGGAAAGATTGGTGGTGGAGGCAAGACGAAGGGAATTGATCGACAGCCAGATCTGTCCTTCCTCGAACCCTAATTAAGAAAGGATTGAAGATCCGTTTACACCGGCGGAAGAGATCATCGATGGAGAGGAAGCAAGAAGACGAAGGAGAGTTCAGTTTCAGGAAAGGATGGAGGAGAAAGAAGAAAACTCAGAATAACACCGGAGTATGCCGTCACCGCCACCGAGAAAGCAGATATATACAGGGAAGAAGAGTGAGAGGGACACTGTGCCTACACCAGCTAGCTCAGGGGAGTGGACGAGAGATTAAAGGAGGAGGATTACAACAGGGAAGATGCTGGATTTGTGTATAAACTTGGCGTTGATTTGTTTGCAGAAGATGCCGGAGCTTCGGCCGGATATTGGTGACTGAAAGGGGAGACAAACCCTCCAATAAAATATAAATTAAAAATACAAAACCCTAAAATTTAAATAAATATCCACGTCATCAACTATCCACGTCATCAACTATCCACGTCGTCATCTGTATCCGCATCAGCAAAATAAAATAGTCATAACCCACCATCATCCTACGTGGCAAGTTTTTGGACGAAACTTCACGGCGTGCTACGAGTAAACTTCATGCACGATAGATTGAGCTAATTGAGTATTTTACAAAACGGTGTGTATATTTTGGGGATTTCGCAATAGTTGGTGCTATCTGAGGGTATTAGGCCTATTTTTATTAAACATTCTCTACAATTCTACAAGTTCAAGTTGGTAAGTTTCAGTTTCTGAAACGCATTGAATATTATTATTTTGAGTATGCAGAGAAATCGTGCTAGAGTATTCGAAGAAAGTGGAGAAATTAGGAGAGTTAGTGTTGGAATTGTTGTCAGAGGCATTGGGGTTGGCTTCGAATCGCATTAAAGACTTGGAAGGCACAAAGGGACTTAACCTGATATGCCATTACTATCCGGCATGTCCACAACCACAACTCACAATGGGAGCATGCAAGCACGCAGACAACACCTTCATTACAATTCTTCTCCAAGACAATAGTGGAGGCCTACAAGTTCTTCACAAGGACCAATGGGTTCATATTCCTCCCTTGCCTCATGCTTTAGTGGTCAATCTTGGTGATTTACTCCAGGTAACACTTTCCTAATCATCTTATACATATTATAGAAACTAATATTGAACCTCTCTCAATTAGAGTTATTGGAACACAGAGATTTATGACATGATATCTAAGTATTCTCAGAGTTCAATTTAACTTAGAGGTCATGTGTTTGAATCTTGTTGACCTCAATATCATAATTAATTCTAATTGCACCAATCCTATGCAAACTTCAATGCCCTCAATGAATTTCGTTTGAGGGGCATGATAATAAATAATATAAAACTAATCTTAACTCTTAGATATCATAGTCTTTGACATCGAATCCTGTTACCCTCAATATAACAATTTATCTTGCATATAAGGCTTGGTGAACTTTTGCAAACTTCAGTTCACTTTCATGGACATTTGCCTGAAGGGGCTAAGTCGAGTTATTGGGACCTAACGCTGCTTCATGGGAATTATTAGGTCAATCACCTTACTGTATTGATTTCAGTAGGATTTAGTTATTCATATTTAACCTGCAATAGAAAATGAAGTGCATAACATTTAAGATCAATTTCTTAATTTGTTCATGACTAACTCTATCATTTATGTGATGATGGTAACATATTATGCAGCTCATATCTAATGACAAATTTATAAGTGCGGAGCATAGGGTGTTGTCACAAAATGTTGGGCCAAGAGTATCAATTGCATCTTTCTTCTCAACTGGATTTAAAGGAAAACCAATCAAACATGGACCCATCGAGGAGTTATTATCAAAAGATGACCCTCCAAAATATAGGCATACTACAACGGCAGAGTTTAATACTCACTACTTCCATAAAGGCCTTGACGGTACTTCTGCTTTGGTTCATTTTAAGCTGTAAAGTAAGTGAAGTGAGATAATGCATGTTTAAGTAATAAGTTAGGAGGATAAGTATTTGATGTTACTCTTATTACTTCAAATATCATACACGTGGACTGAGAATTGTAACTATATAAGTACAAACTTTATTTACAATGCTATCTTCTCATCTAAACTTCATAATATTATCTAATAATACGTTCCTAGCCGAGGAATTCATGATTTAAATTTCAATTTGATTACAAATAAGTGAGACAAACGAAAAACATGCATCTAGAAAAAACGAAGGGAAATTCAAATGCATGCAATACAAGAATCCATCTGTTTAACATCATAAATCTAACAACGGTTGCTAAATCGTTGTTAGATGGACCTATTTAACAGCAGATATTTTAAATGTAACAGCGAATAGTTGTGGTATTATTATGTATTGGACCTAGAACATATTAATTAAGTGTTAGTTGTGTGTTTATGAAATCGCGTGAAATGAGTCGTTTACTGAAAATTCAGAATTAGGGATCCAGAAATTCAGAAATCTGCATTCAAAATCCGGAAATAAAGAATCCAGATTTCTGGATTCTTGGATCCTGATTTCTGAATGGTCTATGCATTTTAACAGCGAAAATGATGTGCTATTAAAATAAAATAAAATCGTTGTTAGTGTAACAGCGGTTAAAAGACCGCTGTTAGTGTAACCACGGTTAAGAGACCGCTGTTATTCTAACAGCGGTTGTAATCCACTGTTAACCTAACAGCGGACAGTAACTGCTGTTAAACTGATTTGTTGTTAGATTTAACGGTAGTCTTATTATCCACTGTTAGCTGAGCTTACATTACTCAACCTAACAATGGAAGCAACTACCGTTAGATATATTAACAGCAGCTTATCCGCAGTTAATATGAATAAAAACCGCTGTTAGAGTAGCGTTTTCTTGTAGTGATGACCATCTTCTTCTATGTGATCTTTTGTCGAAGGTGTTGCATCGCAAGACCTATTTAATGTATTATACGGTTTTCATTCGAGCACCTACACCCGCGTGCCATGAACAACTTTCATCCCCGAAAATATTAGACAACACAACAAGAAAAAGGAAGTTTAACATCGGATTTTTATTCAATCTAACAGCGGATAAGCCGTTGTTAGCTTTCCTAACGGCGGACGCGTATCCGCTGTTAGGTTGACTAACGTAAGCTTATCTAACAGCGGATACGCGGTCACCGTTAAACCTAACAATGGACAGCTTTATATCCGCTATTAAATGTAACAGCGGATTAAACTTATTACAACGAATAAATTCCACTGTTAAACTTCCGATCAGATTAAAAAAAAAATTGCAGAAACCTGCTCGCTGGAGCAGGTTTCTGCATCTTCTTCTTCTTCCTTCTTCTCTCTTCTTCCTTCTTCTTCTTCTTCTTCCGTCTTTCTTTGTCTTCTTTCTTCTTTCTTTCTTTCTTTTTAATTTCTTCTTTTTCCTTCTGTCTTCTATCTTCTTCCTTCTTCTTCTTCTCCCGTCTTTCTTCGTCTTCTTTCTTCTTTCTTTTTAATTTTTTCTTTTTCCTTTTGATGACGTTAGATTTACCGCGTTCATCTCTCCATTCCTAAGCGATATTTCATCCATTTTACACACTTCTATGCATAATTTGAGGTAGATTCTCATTTTTGTGTCAAACACTATGTTTTAGTGCCCTTGACCCGTTTCAGGTCTATTTGATGTCGTTTTGTAGTACTTTCATGTGAGTTACAGGCTACAGATGTCAAAGGAGAGTCTAAGACGAGTTGCACGAGGTTTGGATCGCTTTGGGGCACTTCGGATCGCATCAGAGCACTTTGGGACGCGTTTGAAGGAAGAAATTCAAAGCTGAAAATGGATTGCTCCAAAGAGATCGTTTTTCCCAAGGGCCTTCCTTTCTCTATTACTCAGAAATGTGTGTCAAAGCTTATCGAGGTTTCATTTTGGTTTGAGAATTGGTTGTGAATGAAATTAACTAAGAATGCAATTGAAATCAAACAAAACAATTAAAGCAGATTGGGGTTTTACAGCTTTGAAACGATCTCTTTGGAGCAATCCATTTTCAGCTTTGAATTTCTTCCTTCAAAACGCGTCCCAAAGTGCTTTGATGCGATCCGAAGTGCCCCCAAAGCGATCCAAACCTCGTGCAACTCGTCTTAGACTCTTCTTTGACATCTGTAGCCTGTAACTCACATGAAAGTACTACAAACGACATCAAATAGACCCGAAACGGGTCAAGGGCACTAAAACATAGTGTTTGACACAAAAATGAGAATCTACCTCGAATTATGCATAGAAGTGTGTAAAATGGATGAAATATCGCTTAGGAATGGAGAGATGAACGCGGGTAAATCTAACGTCATCAAATCACCTGACATTTAAACTTTTGTTTGTCCTCAAACAAGAACCCTAGCACAACAACGCACCAACCTGAATGAGCAAACCGAAAACCTCTTGGTTCCTAGAATGACGTATATGGTGCTTCTATCAAACAAGAGGATTACCCGAATGACCACACAATTAAAACCAAACCTTTGTCGGAGTAAAAGAGGAACATGACTTTATCGAGCTAGTGAACAACCTGACTTGGTAAAGGCAAGACAATACTTACTTTCGCTACACTTACTCTAGACTGCAACCCGACACTTGCTAGATAAGGGAACAAGAATTAAAAACTAAAAACAAAATTTGTTTCTTTTTTTTCTTTTTTTTTCCTTTTTCCCTTTTTTTTTTCTTTTTCGAGTGGCCGGTACAGTTGAGAATCACATCAGGTATGGAGCAACCGAAAACCTTTGGCATTCCGCGTTATCCTAAACCCTGACCACGATTGGGAGTAGGTTGAGAAGAAGAATACCACATTGAAACTTCCCTTTGGGACTAAGCAATGGGCGGGCACGTATGCCAGCTCGTGAATCGACTCCAACTTCAATACCAAACCACACATTTTGTTCAGATTTCTCTGATTAGGTTCATTGACATTAATTTAAAGCACATATTTAAAAATCTCTTATCTAGAATCGATCATGGTATTAGAACTAGCGAATTCGAGCAAAAGATTAGACCAAGTCTTGCACAACACCAAGTCACATGTTCACTAATCAAATAAGGACAGGTTCCTAGACTACAACAAACAAGAAGAATGGGAGATAGTCAAAATACGAGTTCTCACACACACATTTGGTCAAGAAAAAGCACCACATCAATCTCACCATATGGAAGAAGGCAAGCAATTCAGGAAGATATTAAGCAATGCGAAGAGATACTTGCAAAAGAGAATGGGAAGCAGTGAAAGAGTGACAAAACAAAGCACAATCACCACCCATCTAATGACAAAACTCGGTACATATCATGCAAATCACCCACCCCACACTTAAACAGGACAGTGTCCGCACTGGACCAAAATGGGAGAAAAGTGATACGAAATACCTGGAAGTGGAAGTGGCCTGAGAGAAGGACAACATAGACAACCTACAAAATACTCACACACAAAACCAAAAGAAAGGATAAAAAGGAACATCGAACAAGTGTCTGAGATCCACACATAAAAATTGTGGTTGTACATCTAAGGCCAGCCCTCAGAAGACACCGAAAAGAAAGAAAGAAAAAGACTCAAAGGGTGAGATACAGGTTACCTCAATGTCTGTCGTCAGGCGGTGGCAATGGTAGTTATTCGTCCCTGCGCGTCTATACAAAATAGAACAAGGCGCCAACAAATAATAGAATAGATCAAAAGAGTGCCTAGTTCATAATTATGATCTATCAAACCAAAAGTTCACAAATCACTACAAGAAAATGTTAGTTTAACAACGGCCATTTTTTGGCCGCTGTTAAATTACTAAATTCGTGTAATTTAACAGCGGCCACTTAGCCGCTGTTAAATTAGACAGTTTAACAGCGACCACGTCTAATTTAACAGCGGACCGTTGCCGCTGTTAAAATAAAACGTTCTGATTGGTTGAAACCGCTAGACGCGGATAACCCTAAATCTAATCTCATCCGTTCATTTACTCACGGTCAATCTCAGCCGTCGATTTACTAAAAACCCTAATCAGCTCCAATCTTATTTCGGAGCCGCCGCCGCCGGAGTTCAAAAACAGAACTCGCCGATCGTCCGGAGTTCTTCTTCTTCTTCTTCTTCTTCTTCTTTGTTGATTATTTTTTCTTCTTCTTCTTATTCTTCGTTTCTTCTTCTTCTTCTTCTTCTTTGCTAACAGTGGCCGGACTTCGAGAATCGAAGGGGTTCCTCCCCCATCGCCGTCGCCGTCACTGGTTTCGTCCAGAGGAGGAAGAAGAATCGCCAGAGCTCGCCGGAACAAAAGGAAGAGGAAGAAGAATCGTCGGAGCTCGCCGGAACAAAAGGAAGAGGAAGAAGAAGTAGTGACGGACGGAGGGGGAAGAAGAAGTAGCGACGGAAGGAGGAGGAGCTCGCCGCGTTCCGGAGTTCCTAGGACTGGGGGATCTGGACTATCGCCGGAATTTCGGCTCAATCGCCGGAGCTCTGGCTATTGCTTTAATCGGCGGAGTAATTTAACAGCGGCTATAGGCCGCTATTAAATAAATCAATTTAACCCTGGCCTATTTAACGGCGGCAGTCACGCTGTTAAATTGTTTTAGCATTGGTCATTTTAACAGCGGCCACGGCCGCTGTTAAACGTTGTTTCTGCCGCTGTTAAATGCAGCATTTTTTGTAGTGAATAACACAACCTTTGATTCTAATTAGCAAGTTTAAGAGGACATAACAGTGGAATCAATTCTAGATATCAAATCAAGATAAGGTAGCTGGAATGTGATAATAAACCCCACACTTAGAGCATTAAGCAAACTAAGCACCAAAGTTTAACCAACAAACCACTTTAAGCCACAAATTCACATCAAACAATATCCAAACTAATCCAAATTGCAAACATAGCACCATAATATCATCAATTTCATCAAGGATTAATCAATTGAACAAACCCCCAAAATTCAAATTCTAGGGTTCAAAGCTCAAAATTCTCAAATCTGTGAATCTTAATGAAAATCAACATGGAGTAGTGCAAAAGAACCGTGAGAAGATTTAGAACACATCACCTGTTGGCCATTTTCGCAAAACCTCGACGAAACACCCAAAATACTTGAAAAACAAGGTTTTGCTCAAACTCGGGTTGCAGGGGACCAAACCAGCCGAAACTTGGTTCGGCTGGTTCGCAAAAATATTATGGACGTCAAGGAAGGGCCGGCGCCGGTCGACGTAGAGCTTACCGGCCGGTAGAGGGCTGACAGGCGACGGGAAAAGAATTGCAGCAAAAAATAAGTAAAAGCTTGCTTTGCTGTTTTACGTTAAAGCTTTCTTTTCTTCTTTCCTTTAAATTTCTTTTCCCTTTTTTCTTAAATTTGATGAAAGAAAATGCCTAGTAAAAATGTCAGCATAATCTTACAGCACTTTGGAACCAAAATTACAGAAGACTAGCTTCCCAATGTACCAAAGTGAGGTTTAAAAGTGTTGTGCATTTTTGTACCACATTTTATGACCTGTGTTCTTTTTCTCATTTTTTTCGAAAATTTGGCCCTCCTATCAATAAAACGGACACCCGGAGCACCCTAAACTTGACCCAAGACACTACAATCATGCAAGAACTGACTCAATAAAATTAAGAACTGACTCCACGACTCTATCACAGATTCGACTCAATAAATTAAAAGACTCCAGCCTCGGGTTGCCTCCCGAGAAGCGCTCTTGTTTAACGTCTTTGAGCTAGACGATACCTGGTTATGAACCCCAACTCAAGAGTTCTTTAAAGTCAATCAGCTTCTTCAAGGCCAGCGGTTGAGTGCCAAATAGCACTCCAAAAGGATGATGATGCATCTGATGATGCTCAAGTAGACCATGGTTTTGCCCGATCGACCTTTTCTTCTTGGATTTTTCTACTGGAGGAGGGAAGAGTAAGTACGGTGTGTCAAAATCAATGACTTCAGTCTTCTCCACACGATTTTCATCCAAGTTCCTCTCGCAATTGAGCACATATGCCTCTGAATCCATGACCTCCTCAGTTTCGGTTGTCTGCAACACAAATGAAGATGACTCCTCAATATCCACGTGCGCATCTCTAGCTGGAACTACAGGCTGGCTCGACGGAAGCATAAATGAGGATAACTCCTCAATCTCCACATGCTCATCTTCAGCTTCAATCGCAAGATGGAAAAGCTCCACTTCTTCATCTACCACCATTGTCAAAGATTCTTCATCAGACACCTCTAGCACACAACATTCATGGGCTAGGGTATCTTTTTCTTCTTCGACCAGCTCTCGAGCATCTTCTTCCGTCAGTTGATTATGTTGCTCAATCTCGACGTCCACAACATTAGGAGCTCGTAGAGTCGAAAGAATCTCATTCAAGAGAAAATTTGTATAAGACTCCTGTTGTTGGTACTGGTGCGAATGTAGATATTCCTCTTCGTAATCTCGGTAGTAGTGTGTAGCTTGTGGCTCTGGCCAAGAAGGCAAAGGTGGTGGTTCCTCATTCCAGTTTGGCATACATGATTGCCATGATGTACTCCACTCTTGGTTGTAATCATTAAGTGGCATTCCATTGTTGTACCATCCTTGGTTGCTATTGAACCTGTAGTCCTGCATCTCAAAACACAAGAGCACTACCCAGGTAAATCATGAAAAAGATGGGGAGAAAAGAGATGATAAAAGAGTGAATGAAAAGCTTAAACGCACAATGCCTTTCCTAGAAAAAGAAAAGTCCCCGACAACGGCGCAAAAAACTGGATTTGCAAATTAATGCGCACTAGTTTTAACTCAATGGATTGCTCCAAAGAGATCGTTTTTCCCAAGGGTCTTCCTTTCTCTATTACTCAGAAATGTGTGTCAAAGCTTATCGAGGTTTCGTTTTGGTTTGAGAATTGGTTGTGATTGAAATTAACTAAGAATGCAATTGAAATCAAACAAAACAATTAAAGCAGATTGGGGTTTTACAGAGATAGGCTAAGGCGGTTGTTCAGACTCGAATCCCCGCTAGTTCGGTTAAGATGGATGAAACTATGCAATCGACGAAATTCAACAGACTAGACGACTCAACAATTCCTTTTGTAATCTCTACTCCATGGTCAGGCCGTAGAGATTCTATTCTATCAAACCCACAAGCTTCTATGGTCAAGCTAACTTGCAAGAAATCAAGAACGAACAAGAACAGTGAAATGCCACAAATTCATGCAAAGAGATTAGGTTCTTCCAATCCTATGGTCAAGATATTGGGCAACCTAACGACCTCCTAAACTCTAGAATGAAATGCGTTCATGGTTAGATCCGCAAATCAAAGATAAACTCAGAAACTAACAATTGATCAGGTTGCCAGAATCAAGAAGCTTAAATTAGGGTTTAGGAGAAAACTCATCTAAGTCTGAATAAACATCGATTAACATAAACTGGTTAGAAACCCGGAATCATCCATACAAAATCCTATCTAACGCTTCATCTAATCTAAACAACCCTAGAAGTTTAGCTCGACATCGTTACAGAGGAAATCTCAGAAACAAAGAAGAGGAAAACCGGAGAAGAAGACATCTTACTCCGAGAAGACCTAATCTTGATGAATCTTCAAATCCTGATTAATCCCTGCTTCCTCTCGCTCAATCGTCTCTTCACAGCTCCAAAATCCTCTTCCGGGAGTGTTTGGTTCGTCGAAATCAGAATGAAGTCTTAAAAGTGAAGTCTGAATAATCCTAATCTGTCTCTCCCTCAAAATAGACCAAAATCCGCAGCTGTTTAAAAGTGCGCCCAAAAAATGCACTTGGGCCGCACTTTTGAACCGCACTTTTATACATGATTTTCAGCTTTGAATTTCTTCCTTCAAACGCGTCCCAAAGTGCTCTGATGCGATCCGAAGTGCCCCCAAAGCGATCCAAACCTTGTGCAACTCGTCTTAGACTCTCCTTTGACATCTGTAGCCTGTAACTCACATGAAAGTACTACAAAACGACATCAAATAGACCCGAAACGGGTCAAGGGCACTAAAACATAGTGTTTGACACAAAAATGAGAATCTACCTCGAATTATGCATAGAAGTGTGTAAAATGGATGAAATATCGCTTAGGAATGGAGAGATGAACGCGGTAAATCTAACGTCATCACCTTCTGTCTTCTATCTTCCTCTTCTTCTTTCTTTCTTATTCTTCTAATTCAGACCCTTTTTCTCGCTTTTTCTTCTTCTTCTCTTTCTTTCTTTCTTTCTTATTCTTCTAATTCAGACCCTTCTTCTCCCTCTTTCTTCATCTTCTCTCTTCTTTCTTTCTTTCTTCTATCTTCTTCGTCATTTTGTCTTCTATCTTCCTCTTTTTCTTTCTTTCTTCTTCTTCTCTTCTACCTTCTCATTTCTTCCTTCTTCTGTCATCTCCTTCTTCTTCTTTCTCCTTCTTCTTCCTTCTCTTCTTTCTTCCTTCTCCTTCTTCTTTTTCTCCTCCTTCCAATGATTTCTCTGCCAAAATTTATGGAAGATAAAAATCCTAACACAAATCAGCAAACAAGACACGGATTAGTAGGTATTGGGCACACAGATTACCACATCATCAAGATTTAACGGTGGATTCCCTAACAACGGATATTGTCCGTTGTTAGGTTCCCCCAAAAATTTCAAATTCCCGCGAAGGAGGGATATTTTGGTGCCTGCTGAATTTTCATTCTAATAACAGTGGATAATATCCGCTATTAGGTTTCCCCTCAAAATTCCGCATTCCCGTGGAGGCGAGATTTTTTGGCGCCTGCTGAATTTTCATTCTAACAGCGAATACATAACAACGGATATCTGTCAGCGGTTAGCTAACAATGGATTTTTAAAAATCCTCTGTTAGGCAGTATTATCTAAAAGCGGTTTCCTGTCCGCTGTTAGAGTATCGATGTTAGGAGGTAATTTTCTTGTAGTGCAAGAAAAATTTATATGGGAATTCTAAAGACTTAAAACAAGTATAATTTAACCTTATTTTCTTTTACAAAAAAAACTATAAATAACCCGCGCTCTATCGCAAGAAATAATATGTTGCAGTTGTGTTGGAAAAAAAATTACGATATATGTGAGATGAAGAAACGAAAAGCTATAGATTGTGAAATTTTTTTTCGTAGTAACTCATAGACATGAGTGAGATATAGATCGTGAACAAATTTAGGAAATAAAAAGGAAAGGAAAAAAGAAGGGGATAGAGGAAAGAGGGAAGGCTTGGAGGGGGAGGTGAGGGGCTGTGATCTTAGTATTATTAACTTCTTGGGAGGTCTATAGATTGTGGATTTGTTATACGATTGTAAAAGTGAGGTGATTGGGCATGAATTTTTCAGGTTTACTACAGAAATAGGTGAATTCCTATTGCAATTTGGTTTGTCATATTTATGTCTAATGTGAAGTTTAGAGCAATCTGTTGGCAGATGATGGTAAAATCAAAAGGGAAGATTGGGAAAGAGAGTTCATGGTTTAAGTTCATATATTGAGCAGGGCGGATCATCCAAATCTGTTGTCCCTAATAGGTTATTGTGCTGATGGGAAGAAGAGATTTCTAGTGTATAAGTATCTTCGAAATGGGAACCTACAAGATCACCTCAATGGTACTTATTATTGATATTCTTGCCTCTTTGAGTTATCACTGCAGAACCCTTTTTCTAGGTTTGATCCACTGATGGTGGTGTTCACTACAACAAAAAGGGTTTAAAGTTGCGGAATAAATATTGGTGGTTGTGGAACCACCAATATGTAATTACCATTGTGGCGGTTTTAACCTCCAATGTCATTTTTTTCTCATTGTGGCGGTTAAAATCGCCACTATGTATTTTTTAAAAATTTATCGATTCGCGTAAAACTCAATCAACCAATGGAAAAAGGCCCAATTTTCTCTTTCATCTTCTTCTTTTCTCTATTCCTAGAAACATTCTTCTTTCATCTTCAACCTCTCAGTCTCCATGGATTCAACCTTCTTCTTCTTTCATCTTCAACTTTTAAGGTTAGAAAATTGCAAACGAAAACGAGTACTGATATTTCCAAAGTGCAAAAATTAATTTTCATAAAATTTAAAGAAATTAGCAGCTACTCCTCCCGTCGCCTTGATTCGTATGTTCATAAGGTTGCCGGAGTGGCCCACTGTCATCAAAATTTCCTCCTCCTCCTTCTCCTCTACTGATGCCCTGACTAGCTGCCTGGTCCCCTTCTACTTCCTTATAGCAGTGCAAGAAGTGGCGGAGAGGTGCATCGTAGTCGTCGAATCCAAGCGACCCCATGGCCCAATAGACATCATCGTCATTGAGAGTCTCACTGGTGATGAAGCTGATGAACTCACAAACGCATTCCTGCATAGTCTTCTTCGCTTCCTTACGTCACCGGCGTCGGCTCATCAGAGTAGAGGTTGAACGAAGAAAACCCTAATTAGTTTTTTTTTTTTAAGAATTAAAACCACCAGTGGTGGTTATAACCTTCACAATGTAACCGCCACTAATGTTTAACCGCTAATAAATATAATTTATGTCGGACGTTTTTGTGGTGATTTCTTCTTCCAATCGCCACTATATATTCAAGAGTGGCGGTTATAACCTCCACTGTTGGAGAAAAAACCCACCACTATAATAGTGAATTTATTAATAGTAAATGACTTTCAAAAATGTTCTAGATATTCTAAAAAAATAATTTATATATCTAAATATCAAATATTTTTAAGTATATATGACAACCATTAAATTCAAATTATTCTTATGATTTGAGGCACATGAGCTTACTTTATTCTTAAAATCTTTCTACATGTCTAAAATTAGAGGAATGAATAAAATATATTCCAACCCCTTTCATGTACAAAATCCACTATAGGTTATGGAGCAATATATCTTATTTACTTTAAAATCCCGGTGTATCTTTAAAAATTTAATTAACTTAAAAAATCTAGAAAATAAATCATTCCAACTGAATTTTATATTTGAAAGAGACAATATACATGCATACATAATATATTATTTGCTTCAAATTCCGATGTATCTTTATACCTTTAACATGAGAAAGCTAGAAAATAAAATATTCTAAATAGATTTTATATTTTATTTATTATATACTTTAATGTCTACTATACCATCTTGATCATATTATTTTAATATGAGAAATCTAATTTATAATGTTAATGATTCTCTTAGTTGATTGATTAACATCTTGATCATATTTTTTATATGAATTATTATAACACTCACATATAAAATAATTTAGTTAAAATATATTATTTTAATTTCAAATATATATCTAAAATAAAATTTATTTATCAAAGTGAAATATTAGTTAAATTGTTTCTGGATGATTTAAAATTTTAGATAAAGTACTATATATTATATCAATTTAGGATGATTCTGATGTTTTAAAATTTTATTGATTTAATATGTTGAATGAATCGTATATTAGACCATTGACGATGTTAGAGAACAAATTTATTGAATGTGTTTGGAAAATTTTAGTGTATAGTAGATTGTAAAATTATCAAAGTGCGAATAGTAGCTAAAATTTTTAAGTATCATTTCGTATGTTATTTTAATTATATTTATACTAATTTATGATTTATTTAATTGTGTATAACAATTTAATATTTTGAATGAATTATGTATTCAATCCATTAATGTTTTCAATGAACTATATGATTTAATGTGCTTGGAAATTTTTAATGAATTCTAGATTTTAAGTTAATTAAAGTGTGGATGAGAGTTGAACAAATTTAGCCTTTATGGCTTCATATTGTGTCACTTGAACCATATATTAGATCGATCTAAGATGTCTTACACACACAACATATATATATATATATATATATGGTGAACACTTCGGTGCACCCAGCTAGGTGGGTGCACTAAGTGCACCAGCTTGCGTGTCGCGATCTCATCCGTCCGTTCAATCAACGGATCTCAAGCCTTTGAATGAAATATGATTAAAATAATTTGTTTTATTATTATTTTACTCCACACAGGACATATTACATTTAAGTACCTATTATTACATGTAATATGTTTTGTGTGGAATAGAATAATAATAAAACTAATTAATTTAATCCTATTTTATTTAAAGGCTTGGGATCTGTTGATTGAACGGACGGATGAGATCGCGACACGCAAGCGGGTGCACTTAGTGCACCCACCTAGCTGGGTGCACCGGAGTGTTTTCCACATATATATTATATATATATATATATATAATAATGATTGAATTTGGTAATGCTTAATATGCGGTTTGATTATCATACACATAGTCTTTAATATTAGATTAATAGTTTACTAAAATATATTGAGATTGGTGTCATTGGATTCGAAAAGTTAAAATGAACAACATTTGTGAATGAAATAATATGTTTGAAGTAGCATATTAAATTTTATAAAAAGAAAACTAATTAAAAGGAAAAAGAAATAGGGAGGAGAGAGTTTGAAAAATTGAATAAAAAATAAATTTGATGAAATAGTATTTAATTAATTATTTATGCGTGATAATTGGGAAGAAAGAAGGTGTGATGAGAGAGAAACCTAAACTCAAGGAGAGGATGCCAAATGCGTATGTGGCAATGAATTTTTATCCAAAATACTTATAAAATATTTTAGACTTAGTTACAAAAACTAGTTATTTTATCTCGTAACTAGTTAGGGTCCGGATCCAGCTCCAACCCTTTCCAAGGGTTGGAGGTATTCCAACCTTTTCTCAACCATTACATCACCTTTGACCCTTTGACCAATCTAATAGTCCAGATTTATTAGGGGCATTTAGGACTTTACACATTATTTAATTGTTATATTTAATTTAAATATTTTATTATTATTTTTTATTTAAATATTTTATTATTATTTTTATTTAAATATTTTATTATTATTTTTATTTAAATATTTTATGTTTAATAGTTTACCGTTGGCAACACTTCATCGCGGCGACTTTTTCGGCGACCGTCGCCGGCGACTTTTCCGGTGATTTTTTCGGGGACTTATTCGGCGACCGTCATCAGTGACTTTTTTGGTGTGGCTTCGATGACTTTTCCGGTGACCTGTCAACTTCCGGCGAGACTCCGATGACTTTTCCGGCGAGGGCATGTTAACTAGTTAACACCTTTTTTGTTGTTAACTAGTAAACAATGTTTTTTAAACTGATAACTAGTTAACATCGTTTTTTGTTGATAACTTGTTAACAGATTTTAACCTGATAACTAGTTAACGAATTATCATATAATCAAAAATTTAACAAGATATTTTGTTAACATGTTATTTGACTAGTTATGTTATTTTTACCTAGTTAACTAGTTAACAATTTTTAGGTGATAACTTGTTATCAACATTAGTTAACTAGTTTTCAAAATTAATTAACTAGTTAGTTTGTTATTAACTTGTTAACTTATCGAGTTAACTTGTTAACATCATGATTATCGAGTTAACTAGTTAACATCACGATTGGATAACTAGTTAAATCACAATTGGATAACTATTTAACAAGATTTTCAGTTGATAACTAGTTAACAAAATTAGTTATCTCGTTATCAAATTAATTAATTAGTTAACACACATTTTTTGCTGTTAACTAGTTAACCGTGTTTTTTTAACTAATAACAAGTTAATATGGTTTTTACCTGATAACTAGTTAACAACATTTTTTGTTTGATAACTTGTTAACAGATTTAGGTGATAACTTGTTATCAAATTAACATAATTAGTTAACTAGATAACTTATCGAGTTAACTAATTAACATCATGACTAAGATAACTAGTTAACAAATCGAGTTAACTAGTTATCCAATCGTGTTAACTAGTTAACCAAATTTTGTACTTGATAACAGTTATTTTTGTTAACTAGTTAACCAACCGAGTTAACTAGTTATCAAGTTGTTAACTAGTTGACCAATCGAGTTAACTAGTTAACTTATCAAGTTGTTAACTAGTTAACTAGTTAACAAATCTTTTACTTGATAACAATTATTTTTGTTAACTAGTTATCAAGTTGTTAACTAGTTAACAACCGAGTTAACTAGTTAACTTATCAAGCTAACTATAAACCATGAGTCGTGAGCCGGCAAAAGCCCCAACAAGAAACGGCAAAAAAACGCCTACTACAGCAATACCAAAAGCAAAAACATAGTGATGACACTCGATTTGGCGTGATTATCAGCCTCATTTAAGCGACATTTCTTTGCTTAAGACATGGTTTTTACGGTAGAATGACGAATATTCAATCAATTGCCCTATCTCGTGGCATTTGTGTTACCTTGGCCCTTTTCGGGTCTATTTTTGATGGTTTTCTAGTGTTTTTGCGTAAGCACAGGTTTTTGCCGTCAAATAAAGTAGCCATGGACGTGTCTAAGGCATAGGAACATCGAGGAACTGAACCGGAATCGATCAAAGGAACCAATCAAAGTCCAACCAAAATCCTGCCCGATTACAAATACACTTTCGCCGAAAATGTCCTATGGATTTCGGCGAAAATATTAGTGCATTCAGACTGGTGCCAAGACAAAGGAGATTTCGCCGAAACTAAGTATATGTTTTCGGCGAAAACATTAGTGCAAACCGGCTGATGTCAAGTGAAGAAAGTTTTCTCCGAAGACTTTGAGTTTTCGGACCGAAAAGGATGAACAGAAGGATCAGTCGGCGGACGTCCATTCACACAAGAGTTTTCGCCGAAACTACCCCTATGGTTTCGGCGAAAATACCATCTCAGCCCGGCCCAACTAGGGTTAAGTATTTATACTTAAACCGGCGGCCAATATAGAATATACAATTCATAATTCGAAAAACACAACTTTTCGAGATCAGTTTTTTCTCTGAAGTTCTGGAGCGAAGAGTTGGAGTTCGAAGAGCCGGATAGAGATCGTGGCGCCATCCCTTCCATCTCGGAGAACCGGAGCTAGGAGTGTAACTTACCGAAGATCGGAGTCTGTCAGAGTCGTCCGAATTAGGTTTTTCAGATCCTTTTCTGTTCTTCCTTTGAATGATGAACTCTTTCTTTGTCTTTGTTTCTTTTGTAATGATCATGAGTAGCTAAACTCGTCAGAGCTTAGACTAGATGAACCCTTAGTGACCCAGGGCTTTAAAGCGGTCACGGATCAGCGGTGATTAGATTCGAAATTCAATCAGTTCTTTTTC
This sequence comes from Linum lewisii, assembly GCA_034768395.1. Lineage (NCBI taxonomy): Eukaryota > Viridiplantae > Streptophyta > Magnoliopsida > Malpighiales > Linaceae > Linum > Linum lewisii. The sequence continues at coordinate 15,580,331 of CM068299.1, forward strand.
ATGTTTGATTCGTTCTTCATTGTTCATGTTTCTTGTCTGGATTGATCACCTAGATTAGATTCTTGTTAAGCTAAGGATAGAAGCGAACGCTCGCCTTACTTTAGAACATCGAATTGAACAATTAACCTTATAATTGGAGTGTGCCTTTCGTAGGAACCGGTTAGGGTTAATCCACTGCAAGAGTAACTCATTAATCACTAGTAATTACGCCAGTTAGCTAAGTCGTTGCGAGAGGCGACCGTACCCGGGCGACTAGTTAATCTTGGTAGTTAGAACGGATAGAGCGAACGTTCGCCGGTCTTAAACCTAAGGGTAAGGAGTTATGGTGGTGTCTTAGTAATTGATTGAATAAGAATCGAAATCCGCTGATCTGTTGATTGCCAATGCTCTGGGGAACGAAGGGGGATTCAAAGTCTAAGTTCGTCTGTCTTTCTTGTTTCAAAACCCTAATTCTCAATCTGCTTTAGCTTAATTTGCTTTAATTTTCCTGCATTCCTTAGAATTAGAAGTCGTGGAACTCACACCACGCACAACGTGTTTTCCTTGAGTAATTTGTTAGTTCTGAAGTAGCCAATCAATTGAAGGCCCGTGGAATACGATCTATCCTAGCTCTTGAGCTTGATAGTTATTTGATAGAACCAGCTCATCACAACGACGGTTCTCATCAAATTGGCGCCGTTGCCGGGGACTTCTTTTGATTGTTGAAAGAAGATCTGGCAATTTATTCTTCTATTTTCCATCTTTCATTTTTCCATCCACTTCGATTTTACACTGGTTTTGTTTGTCTTTGTTATCTGTAGGTTTACAGGTGTATGCCTCACCGTCCTTGGACTCGCTCTCATACCGAACAGGCTAAGATTGCAGGGAATCTAGGCAGTTCTGCTACACCTCTACGATCACAGATTCTGAAGGAAGGCAGATCCAATCCATTCATCACTCTGATCAAGATCGAGGAACCGAAGGAGAGTTCCTCATCTCCGTCTTCACCACACTCTTCATCCGCTTCATACACCGAGTCACTTTCACCTCCTCCATCTTCCATCATGACCGATAGATTACCACCAAACGGCGATCAACCGCCGCCACCCCTACCTGCACAGAAGAGTCTAGCAGACTATAACAAGCCGAGCGCGACTAGCGTTCGATCTGCCATTGCCGTTCCGCGCAGTGAAGGAGATCCTGACTATGAGATCAAAATTCCATTCTTGACCATGATCTCTAGGGATTTACAGTTTGAAGGCAGGCCCCTAGACAATCCGTGCATTCATCTTGCAGACTTCCTTGATCTCTGCAGTACTTTTAAAAACGGAAACCTCGACAAAAACACTCTTTGTCTGAGAGATTTCCCGTTCTCTTTGAAAGGCGTTGCTAAGAGGTGGCTTACTGGCAAACCACCTGGCTACTACACTAACTGGGATACTCTGGCTCAGGACTTTGTTGAAGAATACTTCCCTCCGGCCAGAACGACCGCCATCAAGGACAGCATCGCCAGATTCACCCAGAAAGAAGGAGAAAGCTTATATGATACTTGGAATCGTTTCCAAGAACTTCTCTACACCTGCCCTCACATGGATTCGAGCAGAGGCAGTTAGCTGAAATCTTCTCTCGAGGACTTAGAGAAGAATCTGCCAAGTGGGTCAATTCTCTAGCTGAAGGGGATTGCACTACACTCACCCCTGAAGCTGCTCTTCTGCACTTCGCAAACTGTGCCTCCAAGTCAAGGAATTGGGAGCGACAATATGAAGGATCGAGGAGCAAGCTAGATTTCGAAGCAGCTATCAAGCCACCGGCAGCTTCTGTCTATGTTGCCGATTGTGAATGGTGTGGAGCTTGCGCACATAACGGAGGCCGTTGTCAGAATTTTGGTAAAGCAGAAATCTGGTCGGCCGAAGAGGTAAATTTCATTCAACAAGGCTTCATCAATAATCAAAACGGTTATGCTGGTTACCGTAACTTCAGACAGCAAGGGACCTATCAAGACAGACCTCCCTACAATGTTGGCGCCAATCATAACCAAACCAGAACAACCGCCCGGCTGTTCCAGCTCAGGATCAGAAGCCTAATCATCCGCCGACAGGTGTCTACCAGCCACCGCATCGCAATCCGGGTAACTATGGAACTGCTCCTGGCAATCGCCAGAACCAATACTTCAATAATACCTATCCAGGACAGCAGCAGCAAAGAGAGAACAATGTCAATGACCTGGATAAGAAGCTCAACCAGATTATCACCAGACTCGATGATCATGACAGTCAGTTCAAGGCTCAAGCCCTTCTCAATCAAGAACAAATAGCATCTGGACAACGGATTGAGCAAGTCGTGAATAATATCTCGAGCATGCTAGCATCTGGTCGACCATTTGGCCAGCTTCCAAGCCAGACAGAGCCAAACCCGAGAAAAGAACAGGCTAAAATGGTAACTGCTCGAAAACTTCCGAACTTAATTGCTGATGCTTTTTCTGTTTTACGCAGGATCGTTGACACGTCGGAAGAAGAAGAAGAAGAGGAGCGGGAACCAACGCCTAAGGATGATCCTCCTCTTGCACCATACGTCGTGAAGCCTCCTTTTCCTAGAGCATTGCTGCCAAACGCAAGGATTGAGACTGGCATGAAGGGGAACAAGGAAGGATACCCTGACATTCGTGCTAAGAAACCCGTTTCTCCATATCCAGCTAAGTTATCTGATCCTGGTTCTTTTACTTTACCCTTGGTCATCAATGATGTTGAAATTGAACGTTGCTTAGTTGACCTAGGAGCATCTGTTAATGTCATGCCTGTGAGCTTGTTTAAAAAGTTAAACCTAGGAGAACTTGAACCACCTAGTATCCAACTTGTCTTTGCTGATAGATCGCTTAAAACCCCTAAGGGAGAAATCAAAGATGTTGTTACAAAATGTGGTCCGTTCACATTTCTAGCTGACTATGTGATTATGGATACCGGTACAAAAGATTCAACCATTCTTATAGGTCGACCGTTCATGGCTACTACTGGAATGAATATTAATGTTCCTAATGGTTCTTTGACTTTAAGAATTGGTAAAGAAACAAAAACGTTCCGTCTTAAAGATGACATGAAACATGACTTTAGGAATGAAGAATCTCACTGCCTTGCTGTTGAAACTGTGGAGTTGACTCCGGTCAACTCCGTTACTAATGCTTCTTCCAGTGTCTCTAGATCAGTTGTTGCTGCAGGAATTAAGCAGGTTATAAGGAAGAAGCCAGAAGCCTCGGTTCAGAAGCCACAAAAGAAGAAGGAACTGCAAGCCTCTTCAAAACCGCCACACAAGGAGTCGGGTAGATTAAGGAGGAAGAATCACAAGGAGAAGCAAGTTCAAATGGTCTGGAGACCAAAAATTCCGTCGTCTTCCACCAAGCCAGCTGCACCACCAATTCGTTCCGAGAAACCGGCGCCGGAACAAGTATGGAGGGAGAAGCCGAAAGCCTCTCCTAAGGAGGTACTAACGATCACCGATCCTGGTGATACCAAGCCGAAGACTGAAGTTAAGAAGAAGCCGACAGTCCTCATTCCTTCCATCGTCATACTCAAGAAGGATGATCTCTCTAGAGAGCTGTTCGGACCATTCAAGTTTGTTGATCATCTTCCCGACGGACGTACCAAGCTTTTGCATGCAAACGGGAAGAATTCACGTTTACCGGAGAAGTCCCGAAGCTGTACTTCATGAACTCCGACGCGAGCGTGAAGGAGAATCTTAGTTGGGATGTCTCCTAATACCGTCCAGGTATCGTCCAGCTCAAGGACGTTAATAAAAGAGCGCTTCGTGGGAGGCAACCCACGGCTGGAGTCAGTTTTGTTTTGTTTCAACCTTGGTCTTTTAGAGTTGGTTCGGGAGAGCCAAAAGTGTCAGTTTGTTTGAGTTATTATTTTTCGTGTGCAGTCTGTGTGTCATAGAGTCAGTAGCAAGTTGATTGAGGTCGTTCTGATTTTTCTGGATTTAACGGTGATTTTCTGAAGTTGGCCTGATTTGCGAAAATATTTTAAACCCGAACAGTTCAAAATTTTCGGCGAAACTACCACTGTTTTCGGCGAAACCGATTTTCAAACTTCGAACCTTTTTTCTCCTGTTTCTCTTTTTCGGTTCGAAAACTTTATAATTTGGCGAAACCACTTCAACCAAGATTTTCGGCGAAACCAAGCTTAAATTTTCGGCGAAACCGCCAGTTGAAATTAGCCAATTCTTGTTAACCTGTAGTTTCGGCGAAACCACTGCCCTATTTTCGCCGAAACTGATTTGAAATTTCACCTAATTATCCTTTAATATTCGGACCAACTCCTCTCTCACCTTAGCTCACTTTCGCTCATATCACCGAAACCCCCCCTTATCTGTTTAAAATCGCCGCCGACCCTCCACTAAAACCCGCCGTCGCCGCCATTTTCACCCCCGCCGCCCAGCCGACCGCCGCCTCACTCCCCCTCCTCAATCTGATCCCACCAAGCCCTAGAACAACCAAATCGGAGCTTTGCAGCCCCAGTTCACCGAAAACCTAGTTTTCAACGTTTTTCACCGATTCCTCCCAACCCGTTCAGTTTTTGTTTCCATGGCTTCAAGGTAAAGTGCATAACTTTTCAATACGAATCTTTTGACATATGGATTGCTGAATTTCGTCGGGGTTGACTTTAGGTTGACTTTTCGGTTTACCTCGTTTTGCGTGCCAACTGTTTCGTGTGAACTAGGATTGACTGAACTTATAGAACCGTTCTAGGATGCTTAGGGAGTTCCGTGCTTAATTTCCATATCCTTTGGTCATGTGTTGTTATGCATACGATTGATTCGTTGTTTTGTTGACTTGTGAGATATATCGGTTTGCCGTTGACTTGTTGTTGATCGTTTGGCTATCATAAGTGTTTATTCTTGTTCATATTATCGTGCCGCCATTTGAAATCTCATGATACTGTTACTTTCCAAGTTGTGATAGTCTTGCCATGATTAGGGTTCAATATGACTTAATGTTGACTTTCTAAAAATGTCGGTTTGAATTTTTGAACTCTGATTGCGTTTCCCTGATTATAGCTGTTCTTAAGACATGTGCTCTATTGTCTATGATTACCGGTTACTCCGCTTTACTTACCCCACTTAGTTTCCCTCGTTTCCTTGTGAAATTGAGTTTTTCTACTAAGTGTGGGGTAGGTTCTTAGTTGACTAATCTGGTTTCATTCTGGTTTTAGGAACACTTTTGAGCGCAGGACTAAGGCACGCCTTGATGGCGCCTCGAGCTCAGGAGCTGCCGCTCCCGTCACACCCGCCATTCTGGGTCCCCCACCTGCACTCCCTCGCCATGCTGGATACCATCCCACCATCGCCCGTCTTCCGGACTTCTACTTTGAGAACTTCCAGAAGATCGCACACATCCGGGGAGCAGACGTGCGTCCTTTATCCATGGAGTCGCTCCAGGAGCATGACGAGGATTCCTACCGGAACGTGCATGACGCCTTAGCACCGGCCGGTCTCCTAGAGCTGACCACCATAGCCGCCGAGTTCCCAGACATTGCTCTCCAGGAGTTCTGGGCGACATTTGACTTGGACGAGCATAAGAAGAGACGGGGCCAGAAGGTGATCACTTTCTTTCTTGGTGGGGTGTACAGGCAGCTCACTTACGATGAGTTTGCCGCTCATCTGGGCATCCCCTACGAGCACTATCACGATCACCACCTCGGTTGGGGCGAGGATGATGACGACGAGGCATTGCACGCCCTCTGGAGCCACATGACAGGCGTGCCTGGCGATCGCCTCAGGAAGAACAACTCAGTTAAGTCCCTCTCTCACCCGCTCTATAAGTTTATTCATATGGTTTGGCGGAGGTCACTTTTATATGTCAGAGATAAGGATCGCCACCATATCCTTAAGGAGGAGCTCGTGCTTCACCGAGCCATCCGAGAGAGCTACCCTCTCCACCCCGGCTGGGTGCTAGCTCACATCTTCAACCTGAGGACCAAGAGGAAGAAGCAACCACGCAAAATCTTGGGAGGCAACTTCATCGGTCAGCTCATCCTCTCCTTCTGCATCGGCCATGAATATGGTCCTCACATTCCACGACATCCAGTTCGGACCGTTGGAGAAGACTTGGCGGTCGAGTACGACTTAGAACTCGACCTCAGTCCCCATGTAGCAGCAGATCCTCCACTCCAACCTGCGGTCGAGTCGGAGGATGACGATGATGCTGAGGAGCAGCAGCCGCAGCCGCCGCCCGAGTTTCAAGATTACATACCCTCGCCACACCATGAGGCAGGGTACATCCACCAGTCGCCGCCATACATTCCAGATCCATACCAGGCACAGCAGCCTCAGCCTCGACCGCATCCCCCGGACATTGGTGAGCTGTACGAGCGACTGCAGGAGTGGCGCATCACCGACAACGCCACTCAAGAGGCTAGGTGGACTATTATGCAACAACACATGCGCCGAGCCGACCGGCGATATGAGCGACAGCTGGAGTGGCAGCGACAGCTCGGCGATTACTTCCACTTCCCCCACCCTGACACCTCTGACCAGTGATGATCAGGTGGTGTCCTTTTCCTTATCCTTTCTTTTTATTTATTCTTTTCGGACTTCGGTCCAACTTTTTTCTGTGTGGATCCGGGGCACTTATCCCGGTTTCCTTTTTATGTTTTATTTGTTTTTGTTTTGTAGGCAGTTGGGAGATTCCCTTTGCTTCACTTGGGTAGATTACCTCCGCTCCGAGGACCCGTGCTCATCCCCTACACCAATCATCTCGGTCCAGGTTCTTCCATTCCACTCTGAACTCTAGAATTAGTCCAGGTTCTTGATTTTTGATGTTAAGTTGTTGTTCAACCTTTCATAATGATGCTCAGACTGCTTAACCTAGAACTTGAGAACCAACTTGTATGCTTGATGCTGAATTGCCTGGTCAGAACAGAATTTTAAAATCACACTTGTAGTTTGTAGCCTTGATTGCATGAAAATGACTGAATCCGACTAGCAAACCAACTGTGAGCTTTTGATCCATTGCACGTAACTTGCAATTTAAATTCTTTCTGAGTGGTTTTCTGTTTACTTGAATGAGTTAGAATTTGCATGAGACCTACTCGAGACCACACGATGACACGAGTTCTAGAAGGATAGGGGCACCTAGATTCAGCTACTAAGCCAGATAGCCTACCTTAACGATAAAATCCACTAGGTTTAGACCCTTGAGCTTGGCCTGTTCTTTCGGTTCGATAATACATTACAGCCATTTCCCATTTCTTTCATTCCCCGTTGATCCCCTGTGGTTGTAGTTCTAGATTGACCTACCGGAAGTCGGTTTGTGGTAACCTGCCTATAGCCATTAAACAGGTTGTCTTAGCTATTATGTCCAGACGTGTAAACCCCTCTAGCAACTAAAAGAAATCGGCAAAAAAAAAAGAAAAAATGTACAAAAGAAAAGAAAGAAAAAAAAAGAAAATTTTGAAAAAAGAGAAAAGAAGAAAAATCAGAAAAAGTTCAAAGTTTAGTTCAAATAAAACGTTCTTCTCCCTACAAATGGAAGAACGAAGTCGTAAGAAAAGTTGAAAAGAAAAATGTATGCAAAAGAAAAAGAATAAGTGCTAGGTTGCTTGAGGGTATCATAGGACGAGCGTTCATCATTCCACCAGTGTTTAGTTAGACGGTAGGAAGCCATAAATTAGATTCGAGGGAAGTTAGTCGAAAGCTACACCGCACCAAGCCATCATCATTCATTCCCATCATCCATCTCATTATAAACCCGAGTAGTGTAGATTTCATTACGGTCCTAGCAGGGAAGTCCTTCTTGACTAGATACTCGTGTTGTCACAGTGGTGGAGATGTGGTCGAAATACAAACCTATGACAGAATTCGGCAACACAAAATGATAGAGAGCAGAAACACGTCCTTAAACACAGAGAGTGAGAGTTCCCATTGTACTATATATATCCTGTGTGAGGAGTCTGGTCGGTCAGATCAAATTCGTGCATAATTGGTTGCTAATTACTTGTCGTGTGCAGTTTATTAGTGAGACCAGGTAATTTGGCTGATCTGTATGCATGTTAGGTTTCTTGTTCTAGGATCGATCTGTCTAATAATTCATTGTGTTTGATTGAGCTCTAATTTAATCTATCTTATCATTTATGAACATGAGCGTTTCTATTCAGTTTGCTTGAGGACAAGCAAAAGCTTAAGTGTGGGGTATTTGATGACACTCGATTTGACGTGATTATCAGCCTCATTTAAGCGACATTTCTTTGCTTAAGACATGGTTTTTAGGGTAGAATGACGAATATTCAATCAATTGCCCTATCTCGTGCCATTTGTGTTACCTTGGCCCTTTTCGGGTCTATTCGATGGTTTTCTAGTGTTTTTGCGTAAGCACAGGTTTTTGCCGTCAAATAAAGTAGCCATGGACGTGTCTAAGGCATAGGAACATCGAGGAACTGAACCGGAATCGATCAAAGGAACCAATCAAAGTCCAACCAAAATCCTGCCCGACTACAAAGACACTTTCGCCGAAAATGTCCTATGGATTTCGGCGAAAATATTAGTGCATTCAGACTGGTGCCAAGACAAAGGAGATTTCGCCGAAACTAAGTATATGTTTTCGGCGAAAACATTAGTGCAAACCGGCTGATGTCAAGTGAAGAAAGTTTTCGCCGAAGACTTTGAGTTTTCGGACTGAAAAGGATGAACAGAAGGATCAGTCGACGGACGTCCATTCACACAAGAGTTTTCACCGAAACTACCCCTATGGTTTCGGCGAAAATACCATCTCAGCCCGGCCCAACTAGGGTTAAGTATTTATACTTAAACCGGCGGCCAATATAGAATATACAATTCATAATTCGAAAAACACAACTTTTCGAGATCAGTTTTTTCTCTGAAGTTCTGGAGCGAAGAGTTGGAGTTCGAAGAGCCGGATAGAGATCGTGACGCCATCCCTTCCATCTCGGAGAACCGGAGCTAGGAGTGTAACTTACCGAAGATCGGAGTCTGTCAGAGTCGTCCGAATTAGGTTTTTCAGATCCTTTTCTGTTCTTCCTTTGAATGATGAACTCTTTCTTTGTCTTTGTTTCTTTTGTAATGATCATGAGTAGCTAAACTCGTCAGAGCTTAGACTAGATGAACCCTAAGTGACCCAGGACTTTAAAGCGGTCACGGATCGGCGGTGATTTGATTCGAAATTCAATCAGTTCTTTTTCATGTTTGATTCGTTCTTCATTGTTCATGTTTCTTGTCTGGATTGATCACCTAGATTAGATTCTTGTTAAGCTAAGGATAGAAGCGAACGCTCGCCTTACTTTAGAACATCGAATTGAACAATTAACCTTATAATTGGAGTGTGCCTTTCGTAGGAACCGGTTAGGGTTAATCCACTGCAAGAGTAACTCATTAATCACTAGTAATTACGCCAGTTAGCTAAGTCGTTGCGAGAGGCGACCGTACCCGGGCGGCTAGTTAATCTTGGTAGTTAGAACGGATAGAGCGAACGTTCGCCGGTCTTAAACCTAAGGGTAAGGAGTTATGGTGGTGTCTTAGTAATTGATTGAATAAGAATCGAAATCCGCTGATCTGTTGATTGTCAATGCTCTGGGGAACGAAGGGGGATTCAAAGTCTAAGTTCGTCTGTCTTTCTTGTTTCAAAACCCTAATTCTCAATCTGCTTTAGCTTAATTTGCTTTAATTTTCCTGCATTCCTTAGAATTTGAAGTCGTGGAACTCACACCACGCACAACGTATTTTCCTTGAGTAATTTGTTAGTTCTGAAGTAGCCAATCAATTGAAGGCCCGTGGAATACGATCTATCCTAGCTCTTGAGCTTGATAGTTATTTGATAGAACCAGCTCATCACAACGACGGTTCTCATCACATAGTCATCATTCAATCCAAACAAATGCTGAAAACAATCAACATCATCATCTACACATCATCATCATCATCAAAAAATAATGACATAGTCAAAAAGATTGAACATAACCGGCACCTCCAGGTAATTGACCACGATTAAGGGCCGCTATGAAAGAGATTGATTATGGAACCTCCCAGCTTCGCATCACGCATCCGTATCCCAACCGACTTAGAAGCCAACCAAGTTCCAGTCAAATTTGTCTTGATCACATGATTCCATTCTTCTTCAGACAAATCCAATGGAGTCTTCACACTACCTGCACTGCCAACCATCCCCCCCAACACATCAATAACAGAAAAATCGGAGCTAGAACACATCTGAATGACAAATTACCTCTAATGCCAGCATTGTTGATCAATGCATCTATCCTTCAAAACGCTTCCCAAGCCTTCTGTACAGCCTTATCGATCGCAACACCATCTGCTAACACATCCAGCTCCACAGCCACAACACGTGGACCACTAGACGAGGAAGCACCAGAGAGTATCTCGCCGTGTACCCCGACGATGTGCTCTGAATCCGTGTCTGTTGCCTTTGTGATCTTCACTTCTTCCAGCTTTGTAAAACCTGGTCAATTGAAGAGGTAATCCTAAATTAATGAAGCATAATTGAAGAGAAGTGAAAGCAAAATTGAGAAAGAGCTAACCGGGAAGGTGAAGGCGTAACATCATCTTCAGCTTCTCCTTCTACTTCTTCTGCTCTTAACCCTATTCTCGGATTCGTATTCATTCTTTCTTCCATGTCTTGATCCTCTGCTCCCTAGGCTCAGTTGTCGTCGATGAACAGACGAAGATCTGTCAGAAGCTTCCCGGAGCAAGGTTTCCCTTCGGAGACTTCCAATCAATGAGCTGGGATGGCCTGGTTTTGGTGAAACTATGAAGAGCTGTTCGATCGGAGACGGGAACGACGTGATAACCAAGGCGGAGCTCGCGGCGGCGATGGGGCAGCCGCCGACATACAAGGAGCTGTCGGAGATGATGATTGAGGCGGATCGGTTGACGATGAGATGAATTGGCCGGTGGCGGGGATGGGTTGGTCGTTGGTGAATGGTGGGATGGATTTGGCCGTCGGCGGCTGTGTAAAAGATTATAAGATTTGGGGAGGGGAGGAGTCGGAGAAGAAGGTAGAAATTAGGGTTAATTATTTTTTCCAAATGTCAACTTTGCCCTTCCGTGTATGTGGGTTGGACCGATCCAACCTTTAGAGGTTGGACCAGGAACCTGTGCCTAACTAGTTACACTGTTTGGTAACTAATCACTAGACCTTGTCACTAAAATATAATTTTTAGCCGCCACAACGATTAGGAGTGACGCGTGTACTTATATGTCATGTGAATAATCGTGCCATTATTTATCTACTATTACATGTTGTGTTTATTTATCCTTTAATCTTATAAAACATCAATAGACTTTCTCAAAATATAAATTAGATCACTAAGTTCATCTTAACTAAAAAAAAAAAAAACTAATGGGGTCAGATAGGGTGGTTTGGGTAGGTTAATTTGATCGGAAGTTAGTTTGCTTATGAGTTAATCTAGTGAAAGGTTTATCGAAACACATGTAAAAATTAATAATTGGCTTGGGTTGCTCATTGGATCATAAGCAATTTGCATATTACTATCTTTTTGAGAAACTTACATATTAGAATGGAATATGATTTAAGCTTTGGACTTAGCGTTTAGAGTTACAAGTTATGATTTAGGGTTTAGGGTTTGAAGAATGATAAATCAGGTAAACTAACTGATCATATATTAATTTATGTTATTAGTTTCATTAGGCCTGGTATTTTTCTTTTTGGCAAATTAGTCAATTCTCATTAATGGTTGCTTGCAAAGCAGACATCATACAGAATATTGTCCATCCCGTTCGGAGGGGAAAAACTCGTGCGAGAAGTATCTAAGGAAAAAGACTGACGCGTTAACAGATGCACAATCTGGTTCCGATTTCTCCGAACTACCTGGACTCTGAAACGAGGAAAGGAGGCAAGCATATCGCGGCACTAAGAAATGAAGCAGCCAAACTCCGAAAGGTCATCCTCGTCACTATCAAGAGCATTAGAAACAACTTCAGCGTCACATTCAATCACATCTTCATAGCCAACTTCTGCCACCCAGTACATAGCCGAAAGAAGGGCAGCTGCTTCTCCTTCCCGTGGTGTCCATTGCCCAACATCCTGCCATTGCTTGAACCCAACAACTCTCCCATCACAGTCGCGAAGAATAATCCCCATACCCATTTCATTGGTGGCTGCATTAAATCCCACATCTGAGTTGCACTTAAGAGAGCCAAAGGGAGGGGCATGCAACTTCTCACAAGGGTGGATAGTTGGACCGGCCGTTGGTACCACCGGGGTCTGAGCTGCACGCCAATTAGAAACTTCGTCAAGGGCAAGCTTCATGGCGGTCCTGGCCGTGCAGGACTCATTTTTCCATACTCTCTTGTTCCTTTCATTCCATATTCCCCAAAGAACCAAACATGCCTTATCTCGGGAATCAGTTTGGGCATCTTGAAGGAGCAGTTGTAAACGAGCATTAGATTGAGAGGCACCTGATTTGACGATGCCGATCCATGTCAGTAGCTTTGCTTGGTCCCATCAGTCAATGGCATAAGGGCAGTCAAAAAAAAGATGATTATAATCTTCGGAGCTGCTGCTGCAGATCCCGCAACCAGCCGGGACTGCAATGTGTCGACGGCGAAGGGCAGCACGGGTGGGGATCACTTCTCTTGCAAGTCACCAGATAAAATTCTTAATTCGAGGTGGGACCGATAGATTCCATAATTGAGACCAAGCTCCATGAACAACCAGGTCCGACCGAGGGTTAATGGATTCCATGAGTACCCGATAGGCAGAGCGCACCAAGTACATACCTTTAGGATCAAAATGCCAGATTAGCCGATCCTGAATTCCACCAACGCCTATTGGCACTTTAAAAATTTCCAACGCATCCCATTGGTTGAACAAGGTTTCAATTAACTCTTTATCCCACTCGGGGATCCCCGAGATGAGTAAATCACAAACCTTCAGGCCCTGAAGAGTGTCCTCCCTGTCGGTGGTAATGCCAAGATTAATATCACTTCGGAGCCACTGATCTTCCCAAACTCGGATTTTAGTGCCATCTCCAATGCGCCAACGTGACCCACGATGAACAACTTGCTGCGAACGCCGAATACTCTGCCACACATAACTCGGTCCATTGCCTGGTGGAGCCGACAAAAAATCCCACTTAGGAAAATATCTAGCTTTGAAAATTTTTGTAACAAAAGCATCTGGTTGGGTTTGAAACTTCCACCCCTGCTTTCCAAGCATCGCCAAGTTAAAACTTCGTAGGTCCCGGAAGCCCATACCGCCGACTTCCTTTCTGACACAAGTCCTTTCCCATGCCATACAGTTAGTTAATACCGACCGTTCGTTCCCCACCAGAACGAGTTCATTATTCGTTGTAGCTCTGCCGTAAGTAAATTTGGCAATAGGTACACACTCATACAATAGGTTGGGATGGCTTGAGCAACAGCTTTTATAAGCACTTCCCTACCCCCATTCGAGACCTTCCGTCCCTTCCAAGTTTGCAGACGTTGCTAGATTCTCTCCTTCATAAAGCGGAAGGAAACTTTTCTGTTTCTCCCAATTAGGGATGGCATGCCTAAGTAATGTTCATTGTCAAATGCAGACATGATACCAAAAATAGAAGCAACCGCTTCGGCGAGCATAGGGTGTGTGCTTTTGCTCACAAAAATGCCCGACTTCCCATAATTTATTACCTGACCTGAGGCAGCAACATAAGTGTCGAAAATATGACGAAGCACCCTAGCCTCATCGAACTCAGCTCTGCAGAAAAAGAAACTGTCATCTGCAAAGAAGAGATGTGAGATACGGGGAGCACGCCGACATACTCGAATTCCATGTAGAGTGCCATCCAAAATAGCCTTACGAATAAGAAAGGATAGCCCTTCTGCACAAATAATAAAGAGGAAAGGAGATAGAGGGCATCCCCAACGAAGGCCTCTCTCAGGCAGAACAGGTCCAACTTTCTTGGCGTTCACCGCAATTGAATAACGAACTGAAGTAATACAAAGAGTCATCCACCGCACCCACGTGTCTGAGAACCCCAACTGGTGAAGCATTCCTTCCAGGTATGACCACTCAACTCGATTGAAAGCTTTAGAGATATCAATCTTAACTGCAAATTCACCATCCTTTGCATACCTCCTTGTGTTCATAGTGTGGAGAGTCTCAGTTGCAATTAACACATTGTCAACGATGGACCGTCCTTCAACAAAGGCCGATTGCTCGACTCCAATAATATGGGGGATGATTCGACGGAGCCGGTTAGCCAGAACTTTGGAGACGAGGCGATAGCGGACATCACATAAGGATATAGGTCGGAGATCAGCCATAGAAACTGGGCTTGGTTTCTTAGGTAGGGAAATACTATATTAGTGGTGTGGACATTTTCAGGGATAAGGAAGTGAGTTAGCCAGCTCCGGCAGCTTTCCGAGACCGCTCCTCCAATGATATGCGAAAAAGGTCTGAAAGAAGCAAGGGTTTAGCCCATCGGGACCCGGAGCTTTATTCGGACTCATCTGAAAAATGGCAACCTTAAACTCCTCGTCAGTGAACGGGGCCGTCAACATGTTATTATCAATATCAGTAACAAGCCTAGGAACCAAACTTGCAATGGGGTCAAGATCTACAGAACCCGAACGGAATATATCACGAAAGTAGTCGACTGCCACCTCCCCCATTGCATCATCGCCTTCAACCCAGCTGCCGTGGGCATCCTTGAGTTTCGTTATGGTTTTTTTCTTTCGTCTTCCATCGGCAGTTGCGTGGAAGAATTTAGTATTCAGATCCCCATCCTTATACCAATGCTGTTTGGGGCGTTGTTTCCAAAAAATGGATTGTTTCTCAAGTAAAATAGCCATTTTCTCTAGATTTTCCTCACACTCCAAGATTGAGTTATTATCGGACAACTGTCGGAGAAGCTCGAGGCGTCATTGAGTAACAGTGATTTCCCGACGAAGAGCGCGGTGAAGTTTCCTGCCCCATTCCTGCATGGCATTAATACAAGTCGTAAGCCTATCTTCAAGATTCAGATGGCTGCCAAAGCTCCATGCAGCTAAGACAAGCGGCCAAAAATCAGCCTCGAGCAACCAGTGGTTCTCAAACCGGAAGGTGAAAGGTGCATTGTTCGCAGCTTCAGGATTCATGCGTAAGAAAATTGGGGAGTGATCAGAGGTGGCAGCAATCAAGTTAGACAGGCTAGCATCCGGGAATAGTTCCGCCCATGAGGCATTAACCATGGCCCTATCAAGGCGTTCTTCAACAGCGTTCGGTCGACCCCTAGAATGCCAGCAAGTGAAAGGGTAGCCCTCAAGATGGATATCTACCAAACCGCAATCTTCCACAGCCTCTTGGAAGCCTCGAAATAGCCACGGAGGATGCTCGATCCTCCCTTTTTTCTCACCCGAGTAGAGAATATCATTAAAGTCACCAATGCATAGCCAGGGTTCATTTCGAGCAAGAGAACGGAGGAGATCCCAAGATTCTCGACGCCGGGTCCGATATGAAATACCATAAAAATAGGTGACAAATATGCTCACATCCGCAATGCATTCTATCCAAAGGTTGATAAACTGCCGGGAATAATTAAGAATAGAGATTGTTGAGGTATCTTTCCAAAGTACACAGAGGCCGCCACTATGGCCTTGCGCATCAACTGCAAAACACCCGTCATAGTGCAACTTTGTTTTTATTTATTCCATTTTCTGCTGACAAACTAAAGTCTCAATAAGGAAAAGTACATCTGGCCTGTGTGATTTAACTAAATCACATACAATATCAATTGTGCGAGGTTGGCCAAGTCCCCGGCAATTCCAGCTTAGTATATTCATTGTCCCGGGCAGGAAGCGTCACTATACGGTCTTGCCTGTGCCAGGTTTGTAGGTACCTGGATCCCCCGAGCAACAAAGCCAGCTTCTTTCTGCATGGAAGACTCGACTTCCATGATAACAACACCAAAATTAGGTTTCCCCGACGTCCTAGGACGTTTCCTGTCATCGGCTAGAATTAGAGGTGTCTTTTCAGCTACCGGCACCTCATAGATCTCTTTCAAAGGTAGCTTCTGTGAGTTCCTAGAAGCTCCTAAGTTTGCCAGAAGACCAGCATTGTGGAGACGTGACCTACCTCCTGTATTCGTGTCGAGAGCTGTCATAGCAACACGATCGTCTTTGCTATCTGGCTCCTCTTCGACAAGCCATTTCTCTCCGCCTAGCAAAGAGGATTGCATTGGGGGCGCCCGTAAAGTAATATCCCAATAGCGGATTATTTTATCATCCGGAAGGCGAAAGTAAATTTCACAATGGTGGTCGATGTGCCCAATACGACCACAGATGAAGCAGAAATTCGGTAATCGTTCATAACGAAACTTCACCAACAGCCACTCACCACGTGGCCTCTTGATCTTTTTCTCCTTTTTGAGCGGCTCCCGTATGTCGAAACGGGCTCTAAGTCTCATGATAAGTCCTCTAGTAAGCATGGCAGCACGTTCATCATATGTCAGAAAGGTACCTATGTAGTTTCCAAGAACCTTAGCAACGGCCTCAGAGGAGTATCCCGCACAAAGGTTGGAAACCTGGACCCAAAAATCAGCATAGACCATCCCTTCCTTCGAGGGTACTTCCCCATATTGCAACTCGTGCAGGACCAGAAGCATGCCGTCAAATGACCAAGGACCCCGATCCGCGACCCACCGAACGTCCTTTTCATGAAAGAACCGAAAGAGGATCAAACCATCACCTAAATCTTGAACTTGGAGCCCACGGCCCGGCTGCCATCCGATTCTTCACGACGTTGAAGTTATAGTGCTTGTTGGTCAGGAAAAACCTAGAGAGACAGTATTCATAAATCCAAGGAGGAGGCGTCTCGTCATCTTCATCAGGCAGTATGAGTTCTTCATCATCCATGGCCAACTATTGTAGAGCCTCGAGCTCCCGTTCCATCGAATCAGCAAGGTTGTCTGACATCGTAAAGTTCGTACCTCAGATGAGCGAGCAACAGTGATGAGTGATCCTCAACCCTAGCCCTAGCAGCGCCGTCACGTTACTGATGGTAACCTGTAGGGGCCTTGTCAAAGTTCCGAGACACGAAACAGCGACAAGCAGGGAAGATCGAGTTCGACTGAATATTGGAGCTCAAACTGAAAGTGAACGGAGAGGCGGTGGCGGCGGAAAAAGCTTGGAAACCCTAAATATGGCGATGAAACCCTCATAAGGGGTACGACTCTCAGACGAGAGAAAAAACCTTTTATGATCGAGAAGTCTTGGTTTCAAATCCTGGTAGTTCTTCAATTTGTTGCACGAGAAGTCTTCATTAGGCCTGGTAATTTAATACCTAACATGTTAACATGACCCAAACTCACATAAAATTTTAGGGTTGAGTTTATGATTTTTATCATCCAAAAGAGAAATGACCAGAATGCAATAACTCATATTTTTTCTAACAGTTAGGATGGTGTTTAGGTCAACCAATTGTTCCATAAATTTTAATTTCTTACATCATTAGTCACCTTATTAATTTTATAAAATATTGCCAAAAATATATTGTTACTTATTTTATTTAACACGTCAAGTACATTGCTAGAAGAAGTGAACTCACGAGTAGTAAAGAGCCTAGTCGGGGGAGGTAATTGGAATTGGTCGTCTAAAGCGTCGGAAGCTTGCATGCTAGTTGCCCTCCCTCGTTCATCATCTGACCAACCATTGTCTCATTGTTCTGGAGTGTGTCGATTTACCTGTGATTAAGCACCCATGGAAGTTTGAACTTATGTGGCTCGAATATGATACTTTCTCAGATTGGGTGGCAGCTCAGTGGAGCTCCTTGGAATGTGATCCACAACCTCTTGTGCAGGTTGCAAAAAAATTGAAAGCATCGAAATTTAAGCTTAAGGGTTGAAATGTGGAGGTGTTTAAAAGGATTGATACGCAAATTGAGCTATTTCTAAAAGGGATTGATGAGATTGACAAGATAGAGGAGATTAGGATGTTGTCGGGGGAGGCGAAACTGAAGAGAATCGGGATAAAGCTTGAGTTGGACAAGGTATGGAGGTTAAAGAAATTTCAGCTAAACAAAATTCCGAGACTTATGGACTCGTCTTGAGGATAGTAATTCCAAATTTTTCATCAGGTGGCTAATGCGAATAAGAGAAGAAACTTCCTGAATGGGTTGGTGGTTAATGTAGACAAGTTTCTGGGCAAGCTGTGATTTCTCGGGCGGTTGTGGAGTTTTATTAAGAGTTTTATTTCTGAATCCAAAAAAAAAAAAAGGATTGTGCCAACTAAAATTGAGATTAAACGGATTTCGAATGAGGTGATAAATGAACTGATCGTGCCTTTCACGAAAGTGAGATTTTCAATGTTATTAGAAATTGCACAGGAGATAAAGCTCTAGACCCGAATGGATTTCCCATGGAATTTTCATAAGGTTTTTCGTTTTACTTAATTCGGAAGCAAGGAGGGCTGTGTAGGAGTTTTATGATTCGGTGTCGCTCCCGGCTATAGGGTCAACAACTGGTTTTTTGTGCTTATTGCTAAGAAGGAGGCGGTTGAAGACTTTTGAGACCTTCGCCCATTTGTCTAGTCGGTGCTATCTACAAGATCATCTTAAATTAGCTTATGAGTAGGATGAAGATAGTGGTGGGGCAGGTTATTTCTCCACACCAATGTGCGTTCATCCCAGGTAGACAAATTTTGGACTCGGTTCTCATTGGAAATGAGTTAGTTAATTCAAGATGTAGGGGTGGTAGGTCGGGTTTGGCTATCAAGTTTGACATAGAGAAAGCCTATGACCATGTCAATTGGGAGTGCTTCCTTCATACGCTTCGCAGGATGAATTTCACTGAGAAGTGGGTGGATTGGATCTGAGCTTGTATCTGTACGGCTCGTTTTTCAGTGTTGGTTAACAGGGAAGCGACCAGCTATTTTTCAATTCAGAGGGGTTTGTGCCAAGGGGATTCCCTTTCTCCATATCATTTCATTGTGGTTATGGAGATGCTTTTGAGGATTTTGTCCAAGATGCAGGAAACCAACCTTATCCCCGAATTTTATATGAATGATAAGGATAGAACTGGGCTCGTCAACTTAATCTTGTTTGTGGATGATGTGTTGATTTTTTGCAATGCAAATGAGACAGAGGTTCGTAATCTGATGGCAGCGATGATATGCTTTGAGAGTATTTTAGGGCTCTAGGTAAACCTCCACAAGTCGTCCATGTTCTATATGGGATTGGTTCCGGAGGCTACTCGTTTGGCGAATAATTTCGGTTGTCAGATCGGGATTCTTCCAACTTAATACCTCGACTTACCTCTATGAGCTTCAGGTGGTAGAGCAGGCACTTGGGAGCCAGTTATCCAGGTGTTGGAAAAGAAGCTTAATGGAAAGCGAAGTTTTTGTTGTTTGGGGCTAGGTTGGTGATGCAAAAAAGTGTTCTGTCGAGCTTTCCAGTATACTTTATGTCCCTCTTCAAAGCCTCGAGGTATGTTATTTCAAAGCTTGAGAGACTTTAAAGCAGGTTCTTATGGTTTGGGGTAGGTGAGCAAGACAAAATCCACTGGATTGGGTGGAATATGGTTAAGAAGAGTAGAAAGTTGGGGGGCCTTGGGGTTCATGATATGAAAACGTTGAATCTAGATCTCCTTAGGAAATGGTGTAGAGATTTGGGGTGGAGCGTTCTTTGTGGTGGAGTAGGTTGGTGGTAGAGAAATGCGGCGATGGTCGTTTAAATTGGCATCCATTTGGGGGGTTTCGATTCGTCGGGTGTTCGGTTTGGTAGTGGATTGTCTTTCATAGTTCCTATGAAGCCATAAGCTTTAGAAATCACTCAATTTCTTCGCTTTAGGTTCGTTAGAGAAGCGATGTATCCAGAATGGCTTGCCAACATCGCTTTGGTAAAGAAAGGCAACGTGAACTGGCGCATGTGCATTGATTTCACAAATCTTAATGCCGCGTGTCCTAAGGATCCATATCCGTTGCCCAACATTGACTATCTTATGGATTCAATTGTCAACCACGAGACGCTGTGCTTTCTCGACATGTTCTCAGGCTACCACTAGATACTGCTAGCAGAAGAAGCCAGGAGAAGACATCGTTCTCAACGCTTTTCGCAAATTATTGTTACAATGTAATGTCGTTCTGCTTTACAAACTCTGGAGAAACTTTGAATGCATGTCGAACTCAAATAAACTTTTTCATGATCTTTGTGGAGGGAGATTTTATGCAAACTAGCTTGGTCAAGGTTATAACTGATCCACCCAGCTCGAGTGGTCGGTCAATAATGTGGTGAAAGCGCGCAATAAGCGGATAACAAAAAAATATCCAGGTTGACTCCTTTAGTCAGAGTGTAAGTTCACAGCCTTTATAATGAAGCGTAAGAGCGTGTAGTATCAGACGATGCGAAAACTCTGTTCCTATCACTTCATGAGGGCGGATCCAAAGGGCCTAAAAGGTTGTGGGCGCGTGGCAAGGACCATCAATAACCATTCTCAGTTTCTCACAATCTCACTAGTAGATATTCAGACTAATAATTTCAAATAATTGTCCAAGTGGATGAAAATTGACTAAGAGGAAGCGAACAAAAGGAGAATAATCAACTCAAAGTCTCAAACAGCCAAATCATTTATGAGGATGTGATATGTATTGTTTTGCTGTGATTCTAATGGTTACAAAATGGACACGTTGTGATATGTATTATTTTTAGATAAAGAGTCGAAGAACAAGCACAACCCCCAATTTCAGTATACCGTATCCCAAATAGGGACGATGGAGATATTTTTTTCCAGTCTGTACCCTACTGAAGTTAAGTTATGCCCATTATTTTGATGGGGTCGTTTGGATTGTAGTCCAACTGCTGTCCCCAGTTGCTTCAGAAATTTAACCAAGAAACTAATTCCCAGCTTCTTTCCCCTACTTTATAATTTCCAGGAAATTAAGCAAAGTTATAGAGATGTCCCCAACCCTGGAAACCCACTCTAATCATAACTTGTACGACCGTGAATCCGAATTGAAGGCATTTGATGAAACCAAAGATGGAGTCAATGGGCTCATGGATACCGGAATCACTGAGATCCCTCGAATCTTCCATGCACCGCATCATCTCCTCCACCACAGACCCACAGCTGCTGCCGATGATCCAAACTTCGTTTTACCAATCATAGACCTCAAAGGACTCAGCCACGATCCTGAGAAGCGGAAACAGATTGTTGAGCAAGTCAGGGACGCTTCTGCAAATTGGGGGTTTTTCCATTTGGTGAACCATGGAATCCCTGAGAGTCTGCTGCAGGAGATGAAAGCTGGAGTTGGTAGGTTTCATGAGCTTGATGTTGAGCAGAAGAAGCAATTCTTCGAGCGTGGTGATCCAACCAAGAAGATTATTTATAACAGCAACTTCGATCTGTATACCGCCGCGTTTACTAATTGGAGGGACACCATTGAGTTTACCATGGCTCCAGATCCTCCAAGGCTTGAGGAGTTGCCGACTTGCTGCAGGTATATGATATATATAATTGGATTGATTTAGGGATTTACAATATTTATGACTAATTTCCTGTTTAATTCCTACTGTAGAGATATTGTGGCGGAGTATACAGTTGAAGTGCTGAAATTGGGAGATTTAGTATTGGAGCTGTTATCAGAGGCTCTGGGTTTGAATTCAGGACACTTGAAAGAGATGGACTGTGCAAATGGATTGTATTTACTGTGTCATTACTATCCACCTTGCCCTCAACCAGAATTAACAATGGGTGGAACTAAGCATCAAGATGAAACTTTTATCACTCTTCTTCTTCAAGATGATTATATTGGAGGTCTCCAAATTCTTCATCAGAAACAATGGGTTGATGTGCCTCGTCTCCATGGAGGTTTGGTAGTCAATATTGGAGATTTACTTCAGGTAAATTATTTTATTTAATAATTCCAATATAATTGATCTTATTTTTACTGCTGTGCCTGTAAATAATTTATTTAATTCGAAATATTAATTTACGATCTCTCACATTTCAGTTGGTCTCCAATGATAAATTCACAAGTGTGGAGCATAGGATACTTGCAAATAAGGCTGGACCAAGAATTAGCGTAGCATCGTTTTTTACAACTGCATATGCAGAAAATTCTAGAATGTACGGACCAATAAAAGAATTATTATCAGAAGAGGAGCCTCCCAAATACAGGGAAGTTTCACTTCAGGAATATAGTGCTTATGTGGAAACTAAAGGCCTTGATGGAATGTCTAGGTTGCTACATTTTAAACTTTGAGACTTGAACTCACTAGTTTATCTATGTCTCTACTTGTGTCCTATTGCATTTGTACGGATTTAATTATCTTTGTATTTCTGTCTTCTCACAATACTACTGCAATAGTATTGTATTGCGCTTGTGATTTGTATGTTGTGATGTATTGCGTTGGACTGCAAAAGTTGGTGACGGATACATGGAGAGGCATGATCTAACCTATTTTTGGGTTCAAAATAATGTATTTTTTATAAATATTTAAAGAGTGATTAAATATTTTTATTACTTGTGATCCACTATCTTCTTGGGTTCTACTATCATCATGACACGTATTTTTGAACCGTGGTATTACAAAGTAGATCTAATGGCTTAAATTAAAATGGACAAAATAATTATTTTGAACTAGTATATATAGTACATAATATTAGAATTTAATCACAAACCCTAATCCTTTTTACAACTAGCCAAAAAATCTCTTCTCCTAACCGCTCTAGCCGCCGCCCATATCATCGTCGCCCCTCCACGACTTGCACATCCCATCCTCGTCGGCCCCGCCGGTCTCTGCCTCACGAATCACACAACCCAGCCTTGGCCGCCTTACTCCAGTCGCCAACGATATCACCATCGTCGCTTGCCGCACGCTCAACCACCACAGGTCCTCGCCATCACAAGCCCACGCCTCCTCGCTCCAACAATCTTCCTAGATCAGAACCCTACGGTTGATGGCGTCGGAATCGGGTTTCGTGGGGAAAATTAGGGCGGCTCGGATAAGGATTCACTGCCACAGAGGTGGCGGTTCCGAGTCTTCTTGTTTTTTAGAATGGTTAATTGTATTAGGATTTTGCTCTCTCCTCTGCCCTTTTCTATTTGGTTTAGATTTTGTGTTGTTTGCAAGGCCTATTTGTTTTTTCAGATGTAGAGGTTTTGGGGTTAGGGGTGGAAGTTTGGGATTGGGATTGGGGAATTCTCATTCCCAAATTTAAATTCCCAATTTATGGGAATTGGAACCCATGTACCAAAATTAAAATTAAAATTTGGGTTTGGGATTAAGAAATGAGAATGAGAAATGAAGTTTGGGTTTGGGAAAGCCCAAATACCAAACTAACCCATCAAATAGAGTCTAACCCGTAAGAACAATTTGTTTGGGACTTAACCCATCAAACTTTTTGCTGGTAAAGTTTGATTAAAAAATATGTCATAAGATATACTTGCATAATTCAATTGTCAGGATATACCGCCAAAATCCTTTTAACATTTGGGATTATGCTGTCAAAATTTTGCTATTGAATTCCACCAATTAGGGTTTAGGGTATTATCGCTAAATTTTGTCGATATCGACAAAAATCTGGCTGTGAAGAAATTCTGTGACGTCGATGAAAATATGGCGGCGGAATTCTAGTGACATAGATGGAAATTCGGCAACGAAAGTTCGGCGACATCTGCAAAAGTCCGACGACAAAAATATGGCGGCGGAGAAAGTCCGGCAACGTAGATGGAATTTGATGGTGGAATTCTAGCGCCATCGATGAAAATTATTTGGTGGAAGTTCGGCGACATTTGCGGAAGTTTGGCAGCGAAGTTTAGCGGTGGTGACGAAAATCTGGCGGCGGAGAAAGTACGGCGACATCAATGGAAATTTGGCAAAAAAATTCAAGCGACGTCGATGAAAATTCGTCAGCAAAATTTCGACGTCATCTGCGGAAGTCCAATGACAAAAATCTGCGGCGAAAGTTTGGTGGTGGTGACAAAATTCCAATAGCAAAAATCTGGTGACGTCGACAGAAATTCGGCGGCGGATCTTTGGTGATATTGCTAAATTCTAACGAAGGAAATTCAGCGGCGAAACTTTGGCGATGGTGATGGAAATATGGCGGCGGAGAAAGTACGGCGACATCAATGGAAATATGGCGGCAAAATTTTGGCGACAATACATTCATGAAAATTTGGCGGTGGAAGTTTGACGACATCTGCGAATGTCCAACGACAAAAATCTGGCGGCGAAAGTTTGGTGGTGTTGACGAAAATCCAGCAGTAGAAGTTTGGCGACATTTTGGAAAGTACGATAATAGAAATTTGTTGGCAAAAGTTTGGCGGTGGTGACAGTAATCCGGCGGCGGAGAAATTCCGGCGACGTAGATGAAAATTCGTCGGTGGAAGTTCGGTGAAATATGTAGAAGTCCGATGATGAAAATTTAGTGACAAAGTTTTAGGCCAAATTTGAGAAAGATTCCATGTGTTAATTTGAATTTGGGGATTTGGGATCTCGATTCCTAAATTAGAATTCTCATTCCCGAATAAAAATTCTCAAATTAAATTCGGTATTAAGAATGAGAGCTTTAATTTGGGAATTGGAAATTGAGATTTTGGAAATATGAGAATGGGCCTCCCAATTTCCACCCCTATTTGGGGTTACGGATTTGTCAGGGATTGGGTTTTGGGGTTGCTGCTGGTGAGGGCTGGTTTTGGCCATGCTCCGATTTGTTTTGGGTTAATTTATATAATTATACACATTAAGTTTTGCTTTGGGTTTGGCTTGGACAAAAGTCTGGATTAGGATCTTCATCTAGACAATTCTGATTTCTTTGTTAGGAATAATGTCTTCTTCTAATTGTGCTCTAATTTCCTAATTAGGAATAAAGTCTTCATTTTCATCATCTTCTTATTTTTGGGTTTGTGTTCTGAATTTTTAATCAAGAACAAGGTTCAACTAATGTGTCAAATTAATTCTAAGGTTGTTCTTTTTTTTTACAAGAAAATTGTTCCTAAATATGAAAACGGACCAATGAACAAATATATCATAAAATGGTTGTGATGGACCCTCGTACGACGATTATAGGGTAGGCGATCCGGACTATGAGTAAGCCCTCACCCAAGCAAAGCTCGACTAAGGGCTTGGGGGCAATTGATGGGCCCGGCCTGCCAGCACTCCGAAAGCCTAGGCAGCGGCCCAAGCGCTGCGGTCGCCGTCGATGGTTTGGACCTAGGCGACAGTTGGGGCAAACCGGACAAAGCAGGCCCAAGAGACGAAAAGAAAGCCCAAGACAACGACCCAATACAGCGACTCTCAGGGTTTCAAGACAAAGCGGACACGTGTCGACATCTAATGGAGACTACGAACGAGTGGCCAGGATTCAGCCTTGGCGACCACGACAGGGGTACTACCCCTGTACGTCCCATAAACCGGAGGACAACACTTTTACCCAGCGGACAAACGCTCTGCGGTACGTAACTCGCCTCACTTCCCATTCCCTAAACTGATCGCCTCCCTTTCCCTTGAACTAACTACCCCCACTATTGCTTACGAGGTACACCACCCTCTGAAGACCAACATGCTTGGGCTTCCGTTATTGGGCCAGGCGACAAGGCTAGAACAATTGGCGCGCCAGATAGGGGGAGATCAGGCGACTCTTCAAGGCGAATGGCTTCATCAGCGATTCCCGCTTTGGCGGGCGAGGGTGGTGAAGGAGGAGATGGAGTAACACCCATCAAGCACACCAACCCAGGTTCTCGAGCAGACCCAAATCTCACCAGGAATATGGAACGCGAATTCGAAGATGACTCTGAGTCTCGAAGTACTATCCCTGCCGGCGATGCCTACAAACTATTGGAGCAGCGATTCCGGTCCCTCGAGCAACAAAATGCTGAGCTCACCCAAATGCTGAAAACGGTGATCGCCCAGCAAGCTCAAACCCTTAAGGCCAACACTCAGGTCAGGCAGTCGCCGCAGGACTCTCATCTTGAGGTATTACAGCAATTCCTCCCGGCTACTCAAATCTCACCCGCACAGTTGGCAGTTCGCCAGCCTCTGTCCAGGGCGATACTCGCTGAACCGCTACCCAAGGGGTTGGTACCACCCAACCTGGATAGGTATGTGGGGACAGGCGACCCGGACGAGCACCTACAAGCCTTCCAAATCGCCATGCAAATGCAGCAAGCCGGCGAGGCCGCATACTGCAGGGCTTTTCTAGCGACGCTTGGGGGGCGAGCCAGGGAGTGGTACATGAATCTACCGGAAGGCATCATAACGTCGTGGGAAGGTTTCGCCAGGATCTTCTCGCAGAAGTATGAGTGCAAGAAAACAAGGACGATCCCGTTGCAAGCACTGGTGAGCCTGAGGCAAAAGCCGAACTAGTCGCTGAAGGAGTTCTTCGACGAGTGGACTGGGGTCGTCCAATCCATCAGAAGGGTAGATCATGAAATCGCTGCGGCAAGTTTATTCCAGTTGACCCATAATGGCAGACTGCGAGAGTCGCTACTACAGGTGGCTCCAAAGTCGCTGTCCGACTTGGAAACCAGAGTACACAAAATTATTTTAATTGAGGAGCAGTTAGCAGAACCTCTACAAGGAGCGGCGAAGAGGGAAGAAAAGCCCGTTACGGGGAACAAGCAGGCCAAATGGCAGCCCTCCGAGAGACCGCCATACAGGAGAAGCCGCCCTGAAGAACAAAGGGGATACCAGGAGAGGGGATACCAAGAAGAAAGAGCGGATTACACGCCTCTCTCAGAGTCGCGAAGAAAGATCCTGCTTTATATGCAGCATAAAGGGCATACCATCAACTGGCCAGGGCCAATGTACACCCCAGCGGACCAGCGAAGTCGCCAGAAGTTCTGCGACTTCCATGACTCTCATGGGCATACCACTGAAGATTGCAGGGAACTAAAAAATGAAATTGAAAGATGGATAAGCGAAGGGCGACTCAGGGATTTAATCGTGAGCACCAAGCGAAAGAACAAGCCGCAAGAAGAGGATCGCCGCGGTAAAGGAGAATCACAAGACAAGAAGGGTGATGTTTTCGCCCGACTTAAGGAGCCTCAGGACAGTGAAGATAGCAAAAAGAAGCCCCGTCCCGAGGTGAATCACGTCTATCAAACCATCTTCGGCGGAGAAAGCTGCCCAACAAAGAAAGTCAAAAAAGAGGAGACACAGGAAGTAATGATGATAGATCGAGTCAGTCAGTCATCCAATGTTGGGGTTTTCAGAGGAGGATATGACTCGGGTAGGAGGCCCAAGTTTGGAGGCGATGGTGATTCAAGTAATCACACACAATAGCCGAGTGGAGCGAGTGATGGTTGATGACGGGAGCTCAGCGGATATCATTTTCTGGGAGCTGTACAAGAAAATGAACCTGCCGGCCAGCTTACTCAGGCAGACAAAGACGACAATCTCAGGGTTTTCGGGACACACAGTCCCCATCAAAGGAATCGCCATGATGAAGATAACTATCGGGGACGGAGACTTACAGGTCACTCAGTCCATTGACTTCATGTCATGGATTGTCAATCCACGTACAACATGATCCTAGGGCGACCGGCACTCGCCGCCTTCCAGGCAATCTCGTCCCCAGTACACCAAGTGTTGAAGTTTGCTACCGAAGAAGGAATAGGGTTCGTCTAGGGGCACCCGGACATCGCCAGAAGGTGTTAAGGGCGGCAACTAAAAGCACCTACCTCACCATAAGCTTGGAGGCGGAAAACGAAGGAGAAAGAGTTGTACCAGCAGAATCGGATGTCCCAATACCGCTCTTCGAAGAGGATGAAAGAAAGACAGTCCGAGTATCGTCCTATCTAAGCAACGAAAAGAAGCAGGAGTTGGTTAAGTTGCTCCGAGAGTTTTCACACCTGTTTGCATGGTCACCAAGCGACATGCCGGGAATCGCTCCAGACATCATCAAGCACTCTCTGGCGATTGAGCCCGGGAGTCGCCCAATCCAACAAAAGCGGCGGAACATTTGCAGAGAAAGGCAGCAGACGGTGGCGATTGAAGTAGAAAAGCTTCTGAAGGCAGGATTTATCAAGGAGGTGCAGTATCCCGAATGGTTGGCTAATGTTGTTCTTGTGAAGAAATTGTCAGGGGCATGGCGAATGTGCGTCGACTTCACCAGCCTGAATGATGTCTGTCCCAAGGACCCGTACCCTCTGCCCAACATAGAGCAGCTGGTAGATGCAACGACGAACAACGAAAGGCTATCCTTTCTAGATATGTTCTCAGGATACCATCAGATACCTTTAAACGAACAAGACCAAGAGAAAACGGCTTTCATGACGCCCACGGCGAATTACTGTTACCGGGTAATGCCATTCGGACTCAAGAATGTTGGCGCGACCTATCAAAGGATGATCCACAGTTTTCGTCAAACATCTCGGCCGAAACTTGGAGGCGTATGTGGATGACCTCTTGGTCAAGAGTGGGAAATCCGATGATCACTTGGGCGACTTAAAAGAAACCTTCAATACACTACAGGAGTATTCGCTCAGGTTGAACCCTTTGAAGTGTGTGTTCGGGGCAACATCAGGAAAGTTTTTGGGATATCTCATAACCAGGCGAGGAATAGAAGCTAATCCCTCACAGATCGCAGCGATTACGGCAATGGCACCACCAAAGACCGTGAAGGAAGTTCAAGTTTTATCTGGAAGACTGACGGCAATCAATCGATTCATTCCTAGGATTGCCGATCGCTGCACTCCGTTTTTTGCAACCTTGAAGAATGCATCAAAGTTTGCGTGGAATGACAAATGTAACAAGGCTTTCGAAGAGCTGAAGCAATTTTTAATTACCCCTCCTGTACTTGCATCTCCAAAGTTAAATGAAGCTCTATTTCTCTATATCGCAATCTCTCCAAAAGCAGTTAGTGCGGTCTTGGTTCGAAGAGATGACAAAACCGAACATCCTGTTTTTTACACAAGTAAGACTTTAGTTGACGCCGAAACGAGGTATCCGGCGATAGAAAAAATGGCGTATGCTGTGGTTTGCGCGGCCAGGAAATTGCGACCATATTTTCAGGCACATACAATATATGTGCTCACAAACCTTCCGATAAAGAATGCGCTGAGATCTATGAGCATAGCAGGGCGATTAGCTAAGTGGGCAATCGAGTTAAGTGAATACGACATTCGATACCAGCCGCGAACGGCGATCAAAGCCCAAGTCCTGGCGGACTTTGTAGTGGAGGGTGCGGTGCAAGAGGATATTAAAGAAGGTGATGAGTGGATATTATTTACAGACGGCGCCTCGAGTAAGGGAGGATCGGGCGCGGGAATAGTTCTAAAATCGCCCGGGGGGGTCCTCCACGAGGTGGCACTGCGATTCGCAACAAATCGAACCAACAACGCAGCGGAATATGGGGCATTGGAAGCTGGCCTACGAATCGCTAAGAGTATGGGAGTTACTAACATCAAAGTTTTCTCAGACTCGGCGATAGTAGTCAACCAAGTTAACGGAAGTTTTGAGGTGAAGGAGGAGTCGCTCCTCCCCTATTTCGACGAAGTAAAGCTACTTATATCAGAATTTAAAAGAGTAGCCATATCACAAATCGTTAGGGAGGAAAATTGCCATGCGGACGCGCTGTCAAAACTAGCAACAGCGACAGATTTTGAGGAAGGGCGAATGGTGACAGTAGAGAAAGAAACAAGGATGAAGCAGTGTTTCCACATGATCAGCGGAATTGAGAAAAGTGATTGGCGAACACCTATTATCCAATACTTAGATAACGACACAGTACCAAGCGACCCGTTAGAGGCGACCAAGCTCCGGCTAAAAGCAGGGAGATGTACCATAATAGGGGGTGAGTTATACCGAAAGTCAGCTATGGGTCCGTACTTACGATGCTTAGGAGAGGATGATGCAGCTTGGGCTCTGGAAGAGGTACATTCAGGAGTGTGCGGCACTCACTTGGGAACAGGAAGTTTAGAAAGGAACTTAATATACCAAGGCTTCTATTGGCCAACAATGAGAAAAGAAGCAGGCGACCTGGTGAAAAAGTGCCACAAGTGTCAGGAATTTGCAAGCTATCACAAGTTGCCAGCAATGGCGCTCCAGGCGAACATTAGTCTATGGCCGTTCGCAAGATGGGGAATGGATATCTTGGGCCCATTTCCAGAAGCCTCAAGAAAAAGGAATTTCCTCATCGTGACGGTCGATTATTTCACCAAGTGGGTTGAGGCAGAGGCGGTGGCAAGTATCACCGCTAAACAGATACAAAAGTTCGCGTTTAAAAGTATCGTCACCAGATTCGGTATACCGGAAAGTATTATCTGTGATCATGGTACTCAATTCGACTCACAAGTCTTCAAATAATTTTGCGACGATCTAAAGATAAATCTAAGATTCACCTCAGTCGCCTACCCACAAGCCAACGGACAGGCGGAGGCGGCCAACAAACTTATCTTGCAAGGGTTAAAAAAAAGAGTGGATGGATGTAAGGGTGTGTGGGTCGAAGAGCTTGATCACGTACTATGGGCTCATCGTACGGCTTATAAAATGGCGACAGGTGAGACTCCTTATAGATTGACATACGGGACCGAGGCGGTCCTTCCGGTGGAGATTTCAATCCCGTCCATACGAATACAGGAATACAGGGACGAGGTCAACGTACAAGAATTGATGCTTAATGTAGACATGATTGAGGAAAGAAGAGAAAAGGCGCAGATGCGACTGATCGCGGAAAAGGAACAGCTGGCCAGGCGGTACAACCTAAAACTCTGACCACATCACATCGCGCTCAATGATTTAGTACTGCGAAAAATCTTCAGGCCAGCGGTCGGGGCGGCCAAGCTTAATCCTGGATGGGAGGGCCCATACAGAGTACGGCGAGTGGTGGGGGCCAATACCTTCAAATTGGCAGAGTTGGATGGCAAAAAAATCCCCAAAACATGGAATTCCATGCATCTCAGGCGGTATTACGATTAAAAAGGCATTTGTAAGCGATGCTAGTTTTAATGAGGTGACCAAGTGTCCTGATATTTAATCCCAAAAGTACTTTGCACCATCAAAATTTTCATATAAGACCCAAGGGCATTGAAATGGCTATGTAAGACCTACGGGCATTAACAAATCGCTGTGTAAGACCTAAGGGCATCAAAATTATCATGTAAGACCTACGGGCATTAACAAATCGCTGTGTAAGACCTAAGGGCATCAAAATTATCATGTAAGACCTACGGGCATTAAGAAATCACTGTGTAAGACCTAAGGGCATCAAAATTATCATGTAAGACCTAGGGGCATTAAGAAATCGCTGTGTAAGACCTAAGGGCATCAAAAATATCATATAAGACCTAAGGGCATTGAAATCGCTATGTAAGACCTACGGGCATTAACAAATCACCGCGTAAGACTTAAGGGCAGCGAAACTATCAATATAACGTCTACCGGCGTTGAAAAACGTTAAGCAATAAAGAGAGGCATCAAAGATATAAGACAAAGGCCAAATGCACGAGTAGAAGTTAAGTGGCAAGTGTAAAAAAAAAAATAGGGTCGATTGTCTAAACAGCTACAGCTACAGAAAATCAGGGGCGGGTTCCTTGGCCCTTGTTGCTGGAGTCTTTGCCGCCGGATTTCGAAGGATCAGTGGAGGGGTCGAGTTCCTTACCGCTGGACGAGGGAATAGATTCAGAGGGTGGCGGCTGAACCTCCGAGCCATCGGGATTCAAATCGGGCAAGCCGCGACTACGGCGGGTAGCCATCACATACTCAGCATCTGCCGCCACCACCTCACGCTCCAAGCGATCGGCGTCTCGGAAAGCAGCTTCTTCCTCGGAGTCGACTGGCTCGGGAACCATCTTTCGACCAGGCCAACTCTTGGTGGGAAAAAGATGGTAAAACTCGTTATGACAGCTACGCATTACCACACGCATACTCTCACCGAGAGAATGAGTGTAGTAAGCCACATCCTCATCGTATTGAGCCTTGGCAGCCAAGAGGTCACGATCCGCCGCCGATTGTGCCGCCAGGGAGTCATTGAGCAGCTCTTTAGTGCTATCCCTCTCAGCGGTTATCTCATCCACCTGGGCGACTTTATCGCGAGCCTTCTCCAGCTCGGCTTCAAGGACGGCAATGCGCTCGTTCGCAGCCTGCAAGTCCTCCTGGACACCCTCCATTTGGGCAATCCGCGCAGTCGCCTCAGCCAAGCTTTCCTTCAAGGATCTAGCGGCAGAAGTTGCTGCATCCGCTCGACGCTAGAATAAATAATGGTGAATGATTTCAGCAAGGATCGCGAGGCGATAGGCCAGAGAAATATAAAAAAAGAGAAGAAGCAAACAAATAAGTACCTTCTCCTCGTTGTGATAACGGGTGAGATCCTGAGCAGGGAGCGTAAGTTCTCTGCCTTCTCTTTCAGCTTAAGATTTTCCTCTTGCATGTGCTTACATGCAAAGGACAAATCGCCGAGCTCGGCAATGGCCTAAGCGGCGTAGCAAGCATGGGAAGGGTAAGAGGAAGTACGCAGAATTGGGGCAACAAAGCGAAACGAACAAACAGATAGACGAAGGCATTTCACAATACCTGAAGGAGCCGACAAGAGGTCACCCCGTGCAGATCTGGAATCTCCGAGCCTTCCCCAGGGGCGGTCACCCCCTCATAAATGCCTCGGGAAAATTCCTCCGCAATATCACTCGCCATCTGGGGCGATATGTGGGATGCCACCGGATGGACAACAACAAAGTAGGGCAGGCGAAAGCGCCCCTCGCCCTCCCGACCGGCAGGAGCGGGGTGATCGAAAACAGCATTAGCCCGCTCTATCCAGGCAGCTCGGTGGACACGATCGGTGTTGATCGCTGGCGGACGAGAGTGGTCACGAGCAGGCTCAGTAGGGCGAGGATCAAGCTCTGCGGAAGGCTCTGACTCAGGATAGGCTGGGTCTAGAGGAGAGGGAATAGGCTCGGTGGAAAGATAGGAGTCGTCGTATGCAAGGACGTCCTCATCAGCAGGTTAGTCGATGGGCTCCCTCACAGGTGGATCACTGTCTGCCCGGGGTGATTGGCGACGTGAACGGCGGAGTGGGGGTTCAGTATCCTCATCCTCGACTTCTGCCTCGGGCTGGGATGAAGGCGGCAGGCGATTGGAGCTCTCGCCCATCTTCTTCTTCGGCTTGGAAGCCCTAGCTTTTTCTT
Source organism: Linum lewisii (assembly GCA_034768395.1). Taxonomy (NCBI): domain Eukaryota; kingdom Viridiplantae; phylum Streptophyta; class Magnoliopsida; order Malpighiales; family Linaceae; genus Linum; species Linum lewisii. Next base: position 15,613,370 of record CM068299.1, read on the forward strand.
CCTTTTAGAAGAAGAAAGGCCTTCTTCCATCTCGGTCGCTTTCCTCTTCCCTTTTTTCAAGGGGAGGCTGGCTGGAGGCAGGAGGGGCGGGAGCAGGCTCCGGACGCCCAGGACGAGTCTCACCAACAGGTCCGCGCGCGGCGGTGGTAAGGAGGCATCCAGAGAGACTTACAAACCCTGAAAAGAGGCAAAAAAAAGTTAAAAAAATATAATATATAATAAATATAAGAGGCGGGAAGAAGTATGCGGCGATATGAAGTTTGTGTTTTCCTCAGGATGTGACTCCGGCGATTATATTGTATAAACTAGGCAACACTAACTAAAGAGGGGGGAGGTAACCAACGTCGCCTACGCATAAAATATACCTCCTCGTATTCCCGCTTGAGCGGTCCTTAGGCCAGAGGTGGTTGATAGGTGATGACAGTCAAGAAGGATTCGGCGACGCAGGAGTATTTCCTCGGGGGTATGATCGAGCTCGATGTTGAAGCGGCTCACGTCGCCGGAGGACCATGTGGGTGGAAGTAGCGAGGCCCAGTGGCGGTCCGTGTCGCTGGGGCGGAAGTAGAAAAAAGAGTGGTACCAGGTAGGGCGAGGTTTCAGAGATGAATAAGTACCCTTTCGGGAGAGATCAGGCGAACAAAACTTATGCCATTTGACGTATTTTTGGCATAGTGAATTAGCTGAAATAACCGAAGAGTGGGGGCAATCTTTTTGGCCACACAACTGCATTCGAAAGTAGAGGCCGAGGCCCAACACTCGACATTGAAGGCACCAAGGGAAGCACCAAAGCATTGAAGCAGATCGACTATGAATGACGATGGTGGAAGGCGAAACCCGTTGGTGAAGGCCTCAGTCCAGATGCCGTGCCACCCAGGCGGGCAATTGCCGATGGTAGAAACTCGGGAGGCCACGGCGAACTCCCAGGAGGATGGCAGCATGGCGAACGGAAGAACACGAGCGACTCTCTCTATTGACCCCGAAGGAAAATAGTCCGGGCCAACGACCGTGCGTTCATCGCAAGCAGCTCCCTGCCACATAGACCGCCAGTTGCCAATGGAGTAAGACCCAGTAACCTTGCTCATCTGAGGGTCAATCTCGACACCATGGCGAGCCCGTTCAAATCCTACTTGGTGGGGGCCCCAAAAAGAAAGGGCGGGAGAATCGTCAAAATTCTCCTCCACCGCGTCGGGGACCTGGGCAGAGGAGGTTTCGGCTTGGGATGGGGGGATTTAAGGGCACCCGCTCAGGGGACGGATAAGAAGGTGAAGGAGAGGGTGAAGGATCGGTACCCATGGAATAAGAATAACTTTGGTTCTGGCTATCGTCGCCGGAGCACATTGTTCAAACAAGGAGGCAAGAAACGGAAACGGAGGAGGAACACACGACAAAGAGATAGGACTACAATGAGAGTGAGAAAGAAAGGAGGAGTCACGTACCAGGTGGGCGTCGGGGAGCTCCAGACATCTGAAAAGGAGTAAGGAGGAGGAAATGTCGTTTTTCTGATCGTCGGAAGAAAGAAGGAAACGGTTGAAACAAAGGGACAGTAAAACAGAGGAGTGAAGCAGCAGAGAAAGAGTAAAAAAAGGAGGAAGACGGTAAGAGTGGGGTTTATAAAGGCATTCCAGCAGGCGGGAAACGGAATCATCGCGATGGATGATTGGGGGACACGCGCGGCTGATGGGATGCGCCTAGGCAATGATGACCGTTTGGGAAAATACCAACGTACCCCAATTTCCCCAACTTCTCCAGCAAGTTAGAAGGGAAAAGACCGCACTGCCCCGGAAAGACGAAGAGACACACGTGCGAAAGAAAAGATAAACACGGGTGGCAGAGGCGGTAGGATGCAAAGCGACATAACAGCAGCGGTGGTAGGATGCAAAGCGACATAACAGCAGCGGCAAAGCGACGAAGTGACATAACAAAAATGGAAAAATGTCGTAACACAAGCGATTGGAAGCTCTCACCCAAGCAAAGCTCGACTAAGGGCTTGGGGGCAATTGATGGACCCTCGTACGGCGATTATAGGGTAGGCGATCCGGACTATGAGTAAGCCCTCACCCAAGCAAAGCTCGACTAAGGGCTTGGGGGCAATTGATGGGCCCGGCCTGCCAGCACTCCGAAAGCCCAGGCAGCGGCCCAAGCGCTGCGGTCGCCGTTGATGGTTTGGACCTAGGCGACAGTTGGGGCAAACCGGACAAAGCAGGCCCAAGAGACGAAAAGAAAGCCCAAGACAACGGCCCAATACATCGACTCTTAGGGTTTCAAGACAAAGCGGACACGTGTCGACATCTTATGGAGACTACGAACGAGTGGCCAGGATTCAGCCTTGGCGACCATGACAGGGGTACTATAAATACCCCCTGTACGTCCCATAAACCAGAGGACAACACTTTTACCCAGCGGACAAACGCTCCGCGGTACGTAACTCGCCTCACTTCCCATTCCTTGAACTGATCGCCTCCCTTTCCCTAGAACTAACTACCCCCACTATTGCTTACGAGGTACACCACCCTCTGAAGACCAACATGCTTGGGCTTCCGTTGTTGGGCCAGGTGACAAGGCTGGAACAGGTTGCCTATATGATTGTTCCTAAATATGAAACTGGAACAATGGACAAAAATATTGTAAAACAGCTGCCTATACGATTGTTCCTAAATTTTAAATAGGAACAATGAACGATTATAAAGGATGGTCGGAGAAGATGACCGGATAAAGTATGCCCTGAGAAGCAAAAAAGAGCGTGCAGACGGCAGAAAAATAGAACCCTAGTGAGATATGAAAAATTAAAATGATTTAATTTATTTGCAATGAAAGATCTTGAAAATAACTGAAAATCAATCACTAAAGTTAATGATTATCATTAAAGGAAACAAAAGTCTGTAAAATTAAAGATCTAAAATTACACTTATACCCATTTGACATGGACCATTAGATCTCCTCTTAAAAATTGGATGGTGATGATTAGTGTCCTCATATGAGGACACTAAAAGGTGTCGTGACAGTAGAAATTCTCCACTGTCTTGCATCATTCTATATAATTTGGCTTATTGCAAAATATCATCTTGGATCCACCGTTGCTAAATTTTTAAATTCTTACACTACTTTTTGGGAGTTTTCACCATAATAAATAAAAAATGAAACTATGTTCCAAAATAAATACCATTTCAAACTATGTACAAATCTAGCTATTCCCGCCCTAAGTATAGGCGAATTCGCCCATGGCACAGGCGAATTTCATTCATTTCGGTCCAACCAACTGAGTTAAATGTGGCGCCTAGAACACAACCGAATTCGCACCTGTCATGGGCGAATTCGCCCGACAGCTGGGCAAATTAAGCTGATTGGGCGAATTCGCTCAGGCCTTCGTATAAAAACCCATCAGCCCCCCATTTTCCCCACTCCACACCTCATCTTCCAACTTCCCCTTCCAAGCTAAGTCCCCCTCCTCTCTTGGTAATTTTTTTTAGTAGAGTAGAGAATTAATTAGTTTATGATTTAGGTTAGAGAATTAGTTTAGGAATGTTAGGTTAGAGAATAGTTTAGGAATGTTAGGTTAGAGAATTAGTTTCGGAATATTAGGTTAGAGAATTAGTTTAGGAATGTTAGGTTAGAGAATTAAATTTGAGAATGGTGGGGGTTATTTATTAACACCGTCCTATTAACGTTGTAGGATTTTTAAGCAGCGGACGTTCGTGTCTTGCAGAGGATATTCATTTCAGACCTTTACCCTAGGTAAGTAGTGTAAACATTATTTATATTCTTATTTGAGTGTGACCTATGAATATGTAGCTAGCTTATTTATATAGGTTGCTTATGGATTATAAGTTGTTTGTCTGTTGTACGACATTGTTAGTCTAGCTAGCTTATTTATATAGGTTGTTTGTGGATTAGGACTACAAAATCTGACTTTGCATGCTAGTGTGAATTAGGGTAGTTCAATTTTACCTATAGAAAAATAATCTTATCCTGTATATTAACATAGCAATTTACTATACAATAAATGGCTTACTACGGATGGGATGAGCCATTAGTTGATCAGACCCCCGAGGGAAGTATCCCTTAACCTAGGGATGCTTCTCTGCTCTTAGGGGAGAGCAAGCATAGGGCCGGTTTAGTTTGGCATAGCCTTGCTGAGTGCAAGGCCTTGAAGTTGCGCCAGTGTAGCTCTTCGCTGACATGGAGTGCATAGTACGAGCCATAATTGAGGGCGTGCCGGCTTGGCGAGGTCTGTCGTATACTCGGTTACACACCGTGTAAGGAGCTCGTCATGGCTCTTCTTGAGAAGTGGCGGCCGGAGACGAACACCTTCCACCTGATTCAGGGCGAGGCGACTATCACTTTAGAGGACGTGGAGATTCTTACTAGGCTTCCTACGACGGGACTTCTTGTTATTGCAGCTCCGGACAGGCGTAGTAGGAGTGACATATGCCAGCAATGGTTGAGCGTCGCACCTCCATCTAGAGGCATTAGTGGAACGACAGTTAGAGTTTCGTGTGTTAATGGGTTGTTTGATTGTCTGCCAAATGAGGCTTCACCAGAGGTTGTTACGTTCCACGTACGGGCGTTCACATGGGTTCTTGTAGGCGGCGTTCTACTAGCTGACCGGAGTGGGGACCATATACTGGTGCACCTCCTACCACTTATTGGGGACCTGCACGTTGCATCCACCTCCAGCTGGGGTAGTGCGGTTCTCGCATGGCTGTATAAGTTCATGGGGAGGGTGGTCTTCTTCACTAGTGGCAGTCAGAGGGGTACTGATGACATCAGAGGATTCACGTTGTTGGTGCAGTTCTGGGCCCTAGAGAGATTTCCTCACATTGTAGAGCGCTATATGGAGGCTAGTGCCCCTCCCGTCGATGACTCCGTTTCGCGTGGTTTGCTCTGGATACCTACTATCGAGCGCCATCAGAATCGCGTGGCCATGCAGCTGGAGGCCCCTGCGGAAAATGTGCATAACTGCACCTGAGATGAGCGTCACGTCAAGCTGCGGGTGGGGACCTAGTATCGTTGATCGGTCACAAATGTGACCGTTGTTGACCTGTCTTATAATCCATAAGCCATATTTCTTGCTAAGAGTAGAACGCATCCTCCACGGACACGTCGGTTTGATGCAATTTATGGCTCATTCCTTCGGGTTGGAGGTGGTGACCTTGTACTTATAGTTGCGAGGACTGCTTGGCTCTTCGTTAGGGACACCAGTTGGCCTTTCGTAGAGAAGGTCTGGCCCAAGTAGAATTCCATCTCCACCAACCATTATGACTTCTCTGGGAACTAGAATCGCCTGTCCATGGAGTAGGTGTTGGAGATTGTCATGATGTCGTCACAGTCGTCACCCACGTTCGTGGCATGATCCGATGGCACATAGGTGTCCACGCTCTCTCCTGTGGATTCCCCACCTTCGTCGTCATCTTCCTCGTCGGCCTGGATTATGTCATCGTCCACATTAGGATTCCCTTCGTCACCCGTGCAATAGCTTCTTTCATCCCCTGAGTCATCGGAGGTGACATATTCATCTCGCACTAATCCCACTTGATCAACCCCTTCCGGATCGACACGACTGGTAGCCATGTATGATCTATCATATGTTTGGCTCTGCTCTTCTATCTGAGTTGGCATGACCCTCGATACCTGGAAGAAGTGGGATGGCTCCTCTTCCATCAAGGCGTACAACTAGGCAACTTCGAAAATTGGGTGATGCCGAACTACGTCATAGATGACTTGCACACCAGTATCATCTGATATCGTCCGAGGAACGTAATGAGACAGAGTACCCTGGATGTATATCGGCATTCTCCAGACAAATGACTGGAATATCTGAGCTGGTCCAAGCCCCATGTTCCTCCCGAACACAGTGACCAGGCTCTCATAGCTGGCTCGCTTGGTCATCTTGAGATGGACGTTATCTCCCCCATCGTATGCTAAGTCACTCCAATCCTGCACGATTCAACCCCCTAGTACACTTGGATCCGGAATTCTCGTAAACTATTATGGTCATCCATCTTTCGATGTTGAAAAACTCTTTTGTAATAACAATATGTTTTGGTTTGATGATATATAACCCGAAATTAACAAGATATTTATAACGGTTCAAATTAATTTTGTACAGGCGATTTCGCCCAGTGCATAGTGGAAATCGCCTACTGGGTTTTAGATTCCCCGATTATTACTCTGAACCGGTCAGGAATTTGGTCAGGGAATCGTTTCAGAGTCACGGGTCATTTCTGCCTCAACCATAGGCATATTTGTCTATGCCATGGGTGAATTTGCCTATACCCAGGGCGGAAATAGCTAGTTCAGATAACTAGTTATAAAAAATCTTGTTAACTAGTTATCTAATCGTGAGGTTAACTAGTTAAGAACAACAAAAATAGTTAGATAACCTATTAACAAAAATTCTAATTAATTGATCATGAAAAATTGTTATCAGCATAATTACCTGTTACCTGTTAACTCGTCTAGATAATTAATTGTTAGTAAAAAAACACCGCCCAAACCTTACCCCTTACCAATTGTGTAATGTTCAAAATATTATATATATTTGGTTTTGTGACTAATAAAATTTTTATTATCTATTAGTAACATGCCAGATATGTTTGTAATGTAATTTACAAATTACTATGTTTAAATGTGTTTTGCAACACTACACAACAAAGTTCAGAGAAATTGTAGGAGGGTGTTGTACGACACTGATGCGAAATCCCAATTTCACAGTATAGGTTGTGATGAGAGAACATATAAGAGTTGTTCACATGTTAGCTATACGCTCTATTTCTTTTGATTCACTAATTATTGGTGAGGACTCTATGATTTGGCTGTCTGATGTACTTTTTTACATATGTCACACTAATCATTTGAATTAAGGATATATGAGTTCTATTTAAAAAAAGTGTTTTTTTCCAATTTCAGATTCATATGAACCAACAAAATTAGTCTGCGACTCTGCGCGTATGGGCTGGCAGTCGGTCCGGTTCGGTTAAAACCAAACCGAATTAGTCGGTTTCCGCAGTTGAATTGAGGGTAGAAATGGAAACCAAAAACCAAACCGCCTACAATAGTTTTTTTTACCGAGACCAAACCAATCGGTTTTGGTTCCAAATCGAACCAAACCCGTGAACTGTGGAATGCAAGAGCAGAAACAGTTTTTTTTTCTGTTTTCACAACTGAAAACAAAGAAATAGGTCCCTTACTTTTTCTCTGGGTTGAAGAAACATGGAAAAGCACTGATGAGTTTCTTATGTCTGGCACGAACAGAGAGACAAAGGAGAGGCGATTGCACGTGGGAGGGCAAAATCGACCTCCAAAAATAATTCCGACGGAATCCAATGATTCCGGCCATTTTGGGATGGAATTACCGGACTCTATTGGACCGGAATTAGGGCCCGAGACGGAATTAAATTCCGCCGGAATTGGTCCGTTGTAAAATGACAGGAAAACAAGGAATTACGTGATTCCGCCAGAATTAAATGATTCCAGCACTCAATTGCTGGGAGGAAAACGTGGCCTAAAGCTAGCTAGCAACTTTTACACAGGAATAGGATCACAATTTAAAACTAGAACTACTCAATTTCTCAGCCATCTTCAATACCTTCTCCAGCCTTTTCTTGTCTCTCTTCTTCCTAGTATTACTATTTACTTGTCTCTACTACTCAAGTCCATGCCTTGTTGAACATACAACTCTCTTCTTCCAGCAGATAATGCAGCCAAAACAAGACCAACGCCATAAAAACCAATAACATGGAAGAGCAGAGTGGAGTGGAGGGAGTTGATAAATTAATTATTATTATTACATTCGGTTTCTAATCGATTCCCCCTCAGTTTCGGTTTTAACCAAAAACTGAGTTCAAACCGAAAATTCCTAAAAATGCAACCGCGACCGAATCGAGTCAGTTTATATTCAGCTCGATTCCTCTCAATTTCGGTTTGATTTTCAGTTTAAACCGGAAAACCAGTAACCAACGCCAACATGTGGCATGCCAATATGTAATTTGAGTATTTTGTGTTTTATAATATGTGAGCTTATAGACACATAATCTCGTTAAACCATCTTTTTATGCTCTACATTTAGGTCAACTAATCCACACGTCCTCTAACTCACCACTTGACTTGGTTAACCTACCAATCTAACACCTCTAATAATACGTATTTATGTGTCACTGCTTGATGCACAAATGTTAGGATAACTACTTTAAAGCTTCGTTCATTATCGATTATAATTATCAAAATTACATAATCAAATTAATTAATTTCAAAGTATACCTAAAATGGTGTTGTAAATTAAAAATTTCTAATTAATAATTATTACAAAATTTGGTCATATTAAAAAAGTAGAAAAAGTTACTTATCAAAATTTTAAAATTGAGATTGTATAGTTTGGAGACTGGGAATTATGAACTTTTCCTTCAAAGTGACCCAATATTCAAGCCCCACTTCCAATAACTCATTCCACAAAATCCTAACCACCAACAATAAAATATTTCGAACTTCAATCCCATCAGCTACCCCTGCTGATTTATCGCCTAACTTCAAAGTCTACCGTTCGGTAATCAAAAGTCAACACAATCTGCATAAACGTTAATTTGATTAGGTAAACAATATCCAACCGGCACAAAATCATAGCACAACACTCCTAGCGTGGTCTAGAGCATGTATGTTCAATCGAAATCACAAAAATCACATCGAATCAGCAGACACGCAAGACGAGGAAAGTAAAAAAGTCAACCAAAATGAAACTCGACGAAACGAAGCAAGCTCTATACCCCTAGATTATTATTAAAAAACCCAACAACTAACCTTGTAGACATAGATCCAAAAAGTCGACGGAAACGCACGGAAACTTCAAAAACTCAAAAAACGTTTTCGGGTGAAACCGGGGTTAGAGAGCTCCGATTTGGGTGATTCAAGGCTTGGAAGACTCGTAATTTGCTGGGGGACTGAGCGGAGTAGGTAGAAGGAGGCTAGGAGAGGCGGCGGCGGTGGTTGGGAGGTGGGGGTCGGTGGTAGAGAGAAGAAAAAACGGGTAGGAGCTGTTTCGGCGAGAAGTTCGTGGGAGAGGGGAAAATTTTTTCCAGATAAGGTTTTAAAAAGGTGTAGATTCGGAAATTTACTCCAAAATTCTCGCCGAAAACCTTGAGGTTCTCTACGAGATCCTCTTTAGAAAAATTTCAAAAAAATTTAACGCAGGTTTTAGTTCAAAAGGCCCAACCTTCTCGCCGAGAACTTGAAGGTTCTCAACGAGAACCTTCAAATAAGGTTCTAAAAAGGTGTAGATTCGAAAATTTACCCCTAAGTTCTCGCCAAAAACCTTGAGGTTCTCGGCGAGAACCTCTTTAGAAAATTTTCAAAAAAACTCGACGTAGGTTTTAATTCAAAGACCCAACCTTCTCGTTTCAAGTTCTCGGCGAGAACCTCTTTGAAGGTTCTAGAAGTATGCGTAATTATTTTCAACTCAAATAATGAACACAATTATTATTTTAAAATTATATAATTTCAAATTTTACAAAACAACAAGTAAACAGAATTTCAATCATAAATTATAATTACGTAAATTTTAAAATTCCTCAATTATAAAATTTAATATAATTGTTAGTAAACATACCCTAACTCTTTGATATGATTATTCGAGAAATATTTTTATGGTTCGACTAAACCGATGAACGAGAACTGAACATGAACGGAATGGACATATTTAACACATGTAATCACCTAGCTATTGTGTATTTCATTTTTATAATGGACTTATTATTATTTTAAATTTCCTGCATCAAAATTTTCTCAACTTAATTTCATAATTATATAGAATTTTATAGTTTCACCAACGGGGGGGCAGTATCTTATCAGCTTCAGTTTAAATCCCACGGCATCACGCGACCATGACAACCTAGTTACTTTTTAAATCTTATAACTTATTAACCTAAATATATCGAGTATAAACCTTCAACTCCATAGTAACCCTTAAAATCATTGATCCCGTAATCGAGCTGGTAAATGAACTCTCAATCAAGTATTTAACGAGCTAGCCAACTTGCAAGCTATCTTACTCGAGCTAGAAACGAGCTGGCTCGTGAGTCAAGCTCAATGAGCTAACAAGCTGAGTCAACTCACGAGCCTATCGATCTGATTTGGGTATGCTCGAACTCACCTTGTTTACTATCAAACCGACTTATTTGCAAACAAGCCGGATTTCAAGAGAGCTTTTTAGCCACTTTTCGAGCCGAGTTCCGAGCCGGTCACGAGCAACTTACCTCGTCGACAACACCCTAATTAGTGATTTTATGATTTTTATTTATGAAAAAGTGAGCCCCATATTTTTTTTCCAAAAAAAGACCTCCTAAATTTATTGAATCGCCTTGATCACGACATCAACTGATTTGATCTGTATGTATGCTAAACAATTCCTTATGGAAGGTATTGCAAAGACTGAAGAGTTTGTGGTTGCATAACAGAACAAGCCCTTTCGAGTTGGCCAAGGGGCTTCCTATCCTCTCCAACTCAGTCGAGTGACTTCGTACCTCTGACACCCCACACCATTGCGAAAAAGGGGGCTTGCCCATCAGCCTACTTTGCCAAGAGGTGGCAGGATCACAATGACCTAGCCCAAACCCACTTAGATAAAACAGCAAGGCGTGAAGCAAGCTACAACTACCTTGAATCAATCCATGAATGAAAAGAAAGCGCTTACCGAGGTGTAGAGCGGGAAGGAAAGGTTGGTTCGAGGACCCGCTGGTCAAAGGAAAGGGGGGTACTGATTCTGGGACGGAGCCGTATGACGCGAGAGTGTCACGTACGGTTCCTTTGAGAAGAGTGTGATACCACCACCTATCAGGCCCAACGAGCGGTCCACGGAGCTGCATCCCTACTCACTTGGTCTATGCACATCGCTCTCTCCAGGAGGTTGGCCGCCTATCCTAATGGTTTCATACAAGTTGAGTGATGATGCTGTTAGAAACTCAAAACTCTAATGACCATGAATGTACTTAACCCGCAAGCTGGTGGTTCCCACTTCCTAGTGGGCCGTGGCGTGGATGCCACACATGTTGACGAGTCAAAAGAGATTCCAATGTCAAAGAACTTGCTCCCCACGGCCACCAGATTTATAATGCTCCAATCCAAAGCATCCATTTTCAGATCAGCTATATAACTACTACTTACTTAATTAGCTGTATCCAATCCAAACACTTTCCCTACATCCCCATATAATAAATAATACAAATGGCTGCTTCCTACGATCGTCTCGCTGATCTGAAATCATTTGACGAAACCAGAGCAGGTGTCAAAGGCCTAGTAGACTCAGGAATCAATCACCTCCCTCGGATCTTCCATGCCCCGCCTCATCTCCTCGACAATATCCCACCATCCTCCACACCTGCAACTACTGATTCCGATTTCAATTTCCCAGTTATAGACCTCCAAGGCGGCCTTGTTAATCCAAATCAAGATCCATCAAAGCGCAAGGAGATAGTGGATAAAGTCAAGGACGCTTCAAAGCAATGTGGGTTCTTCCAAATTGTGAACCATGGAATTCCATTAAACATCCTGGAAGAAATGAAATCAGGGGTTCGCAGGTTTCACGAGCAGGACGTGGAGCAGAGGAAGAAATTTTACACACGTGATTTCAACGCTAAGATTGTTTACAACAGCAATTCTGATCTGTACACAAGGCCTACTAACTCAGGAATCAATCACTTCACCTCGGATCCTCTCATGCCCCGCCCATTGATTATGCCAATTGTGCAAGTATCCTGCAACAAATGGGATTCGATTCATTTCAGTTATGACTCGGCGCCTTGTTATCAATCAAGATCATCAAAGCGCAAGGGATAGTGGATATAAGTCAAGGACCTTCAAAGCAATGTGGGTTCTTCCACATTGTGAACCATGAATTCCCTTAAACATCTGAAGAATGAAATCAGGGGTTCGCAGTTTCACGAGCAGATGTGAGCAGAGTGAAGAAATTTTTACAACGTATTCAACGCTTAAGATTGTTTACACAGCAATTTGATTGTACCAGTTCCTCATAACTGGAGGGATACGTGTCTTTAATACATGGCTCGATTCCTTCTCAAGCAGACAATGCCATTGTTTGTGCAAAATTGTGGAGAAAATTTGGCAAGTGCAAATGGGGGATTTGTTTGAGTTGCTGTCTGGGCTCTGGTTCTGGAATCCAAAATTACTTGAAGTTTGGTTGTGGAGAGGAATAGGTCGTGTGCATACTATCGGCGTGCCCTCAACGAACTACATTAGAGCATCTATCTGTCCGGAACGATTACTACATTCATTACAAGACCATATGGCAGGCTTACAGGTTCTTATCTGGCCACTGGATTGATGTACTTCCATACCAGAGATTCGTAAACAATATTGGAGATTTCTCAGGTATGTCTTTCGGTATCTTTACATTTTATCACAGGGGAATTTGTTACTAATTTTTGGGACTCAGTTTTTGAGCAGCTGTTCAAGATGATTTGTAAGTGTGGACATTGAGTAGTAGCGACAGAGGGGCCAAGAATATCGACATCTTGTTCGGATACTACTCAAACAAGAATGATGTCCAAAAGGAGTCTTATCGATGAGATCGCAAAGTACCCGGGAAACAACTACTGCAGATATGTATATTGTGGGCATAGATGGGGCTTGATGGACTTCTACTTGCTGATTTCATGATCTGAGCCTTGCGGTTCTGCTTTGGATTATAATCAGTGATGGAATACTGAATTCTGTATCGTATTGAAGTATAGTTCGAGTCTGTACATGGATTATATTACCAGAGTCACACTCTGGAGGTCAGTGTGTTTTTTAACTTTTTTTCGGTTTCCTTTTTTTTAATGGTTTTTCTCTTTTGTTTTCTATATGTTATTTATAATGAGCTCATGCACACGGCTCAGATCGGCTCCACCTTTCAGGTGGACCGTTCAACTAAAAACTGGAGAGATAAAATTGGTATTTAAAAAAATCATAAAAATTAGATCTGAAATTCGGTGGCTCCGTTCCCTCTCCCGTCTTCCACCGTTCACCGCCACCACCCATACTCCGGCGCGGCATCTAACTCTAGCCCGAACCACCAAATCGGCAGGTCGGAGCTTCACTGTCGCCTCTCCACCGCTCATCGTCACCACCAACGGAGGAGCTCCTTCCCCTCTTGGCGTGCAAGTAATAAACTCACAAGATCAAGATCATATTTCCACGGGGTTCTCTCAATGGCCACTACTCACACTATTCGTGGACGGTCTAAACATTTGAATTGAGTTTGGTTTGGAAGAACGATTCAAAAGCATAAACTAAAAAAGCAAGCAAAGCAACAAAGATTAAACAAGGGAAGTTGAGGGTCAAACAAGAGAGAAGAAGGTCAACTTAGTAAGGGAGTTTCTCAAGCTCAATAGCAATGAAAGATGGATTGAGTCACAAACATCAATGTGTAGTTCATTGGCCACGCAAAACACTAATATAGAATCAACAAACTCTCGCACAATCGATTCACTACTCCTAGACCACATGAACTATGCTCTCGCTATATGAACAAAGGAATGAAGTGCTTTAATCAAGCTCAATGTAATGCTCATTCACCTAAAATCCTAATCAACAACTTCTAACACAAGACAATTATGTAAGACACTCTCATGCCAATCATAGAACATAAGGTTAACAATCAATAGGTCTTTCAACTACTAAATGAATGTAAAACCAAATACATGCCAAGTGTTTGAAGAAATGTCAACAAGGAAATCAAATGAAACATGGTTGTAATTGAGCAATTCAATCTCTCAAATCAATCAATTACAATTCCTGCACCTTAGATCAACATCATCCAACAATTCTCATACATTGAATGACATAGAAATGTACCATAGCAACCAATCAAGCTCACATGGCAATCAAGCACAAGGTTCGGAACCAATCCTATACACATAGACTATGGAAGACTCAATTCAATCAATCATCTCTCTATCCTAGCATGATCATCCCTCACTAAGCTAAACCCTAAGTCTAACCTAGCCTAGCCATGGAAGAAACCTGAATTGGAGAGGAGGAGAACACCCTAGCTTCCATGGATGATCTTCCAACCTTGAACTTCAAGCTCTTCTCTAAGGTAAGAGGCTTCACTTAGCTCAACTTGCTTTGATCTTCAATTGTTCCTTAGGGTAGTGAGATTGAGGATCGACGATGAAGTGGCGGAGTGGTGGCGATCGCGAAGGAAAATGCTTTGTATTCTGTATTGAGTGTCGAAAGGAATCTCCCCTCAAATCGCGTCCAGCAGCTACTTTTATATTTGCCAGAAAAGCACAAAGTTCTCGGTGAGAACTTTGAGACTTCTCATCGAGAACATCTTCGAAAATCCTCCTGGAAACCCTCGACGCAAAATAGCCTTTAATTCCGAAAATTCCTCGGCGAGAACTTTGATAGTTCTCGGCGAGAACTTTAGTAGAATTGAGTGCAGAAAGAAAATGAATTAGAAAGCATCCAAGTTCACAAATGACAAGATCGGTCACATTGAGATTCAAACATTAACAATTTGGCTTAGACTGTTCCACGAACAAACTTAACCTACACATGCAAGAATGTCAATCAAACAAGTCTAGGCCTCACTATTTTCTGCACACTTCAAGTAGTAGTTAATTAGGACAAATATCTTTCCGAAAACAAATTGATTCACAAAGTATCCGACCACGAAAACACCAACTCTAATCAAAAGGTCTTAAACTCGGGATATGATGCGGTTTAGGTGGAAGTAGGAAATATTTGGGAATTGGTGAGTGATCATGATGTGGCTATCAACTCGACTTCATCCGCCTCTAGATCTGCACTTCACACGCTCAAGCTAGGATTGCTTCATCAAAGACATCTTCCAAGACTTTTCTTCCACCATTTACTTACTGCATACTAGTGCTAGATCCAAACACTTCACTTAGGTGTTGGACCTACCTAGCTCGCAGTCTTTTGTCTATGCATGTGCTCAACCCGACACTTCACTTAGGCGTCGAGCTTGCCTAGCTTTTCTTTCGGTACTTCCAGAATTTGAGTAACTTGAACACTTTCTTCACAAATAAGCCTTTCTTCACACATTAGCCACTTGATTTGTCAATTTAGCCACTTGATCCTTAGCCAGTTATAACTTCCACAAAAGATTTCGAATTGGATTTCCATCTAATCTCAAGCCACAATAACGAGGGATAAAAAAGGTGATGAACAACATGGAGTAGGGCTGGAAATGTGTATAATCCAACAAACAGGCCAAAGCTCAAACGGGGTTATCCTATAGGAAAAATGATTCGGGTAGGCTTTTTGGCTGAATATGGCAAAATTCTAATTGTCTTTATCATCTTAGAACGGTGTTATCGAGCGGTTTTAAACCAAGTACCAAACAATCAATTCAACTTACAAGAGTGATCCAATATCTGTTCTGACCTAGAATCAATTTGATATTAGTGTCGACATGCTGGTTATAGGTTCTAAGTGGAACAGCCTAAGCGTCATTGTGAAAGCTTGAAGTCAATTAAAAACTAAGAGTCAAGAACTGAACGATTCTACGCTATAGGAATTTGGGCATTCAAACAAGATCATGCACCCTAATAAAGCATATCATTCTACTTCTACCGGCAAACAATCATACCAAACCTCAAATTCCCCCTACGACTAGCATGAGCATTGTCCACAATGGTCAAGAGAGAGAGAGAGATCGTAAGGTAGAACGAGAATACCGCGCGGTGAAGTAGAGCATAGGAAGCAAAAGTGGTGAGAGAGTCCCATAACGATCATTTGTGAAGAGTGAATCCCAAGTGATTGCCAATCCTTATTCAGGAAGCCAAAGGAAGACAAAAACCAAAAAGAGCAAATAAAAGCGGTAAAGAAAAGATAACATGGGGTGCCTCCCATGAAGCGCTACTTTAACGTCTCTAGCTAGACGATACCTTATGTTATGGTATCCAACTTAGCACCTCATTGAAGTCCATTAGTTTTTTCATAGATGAAAATCGAGCTCCAAGTAACACCTTAAGTGAATGATAGGCTAGCCAATGAACAATGCTTGAATACTCTTTGTTACATTTGAATGGCTTACTACCCTTGAATGTAGACACTTGAGGAAGGAAGGGGTAGTACGGTTGGGGATCGCAATTGAGCTCCATTATCTCCAAGTCGGAGATGTCACCCAAGGAGTCCTTCGAATCAACTAGATGAGGCTTCACTCTCATGACTTCTTTGGGAGGGGTCAAGAAGCATGTGTCCTTAGTCTCTTCGCACAAGTACTTCATGATCAAACAAGACGTTGGAAGAGTACTCTTAGTCTTGGTTGGTTGCACCACAATCATAGGATGATGTTGTATCCTCAAGTGCTCTACTCTAGATGCAACCTCTTCTTGAAGAGTCTTCAAATCATCTCTTACCACCTCTAAAGGATCATCAATTTCAAGCCTCATTGATTCTTCTACCCGTGCGCCATAGTCATTTGGTGTGTCCTTAGGAAGAATATGATCTTCAATCTCCTCCACTACCAAACATTCTTCCGTGTCAAGCTCTACCGACTCACAAGTATCATCCTCATCATCATAAACATGCTCCACACTATCAGAACGACTTTCATTCTCTAAAACTTCCTTGATGAGCTCCATACTTTGAGCCATGCGATTAACCCGAACCGCATTATATTCCGCAATCTTCAAGATCTCCTCTATCATAGAAAAAGGTGGAGAATGTTGCTCATGGCTTTTGAACTTCTCTTGAGAATACTCCGACAAGATTTGATGGTAGCTTGGAGGTGGAGGAGTACATTGTTCAATCCACATTGGTGTTGAAGTTCGTTCATCTTGACCCCACCATTGGCGATCTCCCTCAAAAGTCTATTGGTCGTAGTTGGATGATGTTTGATGATCATAGTATGATGGGTTTGGAGAAGGATTCTAACCTTGATAGGTACCATAACCATGATTTCCATGCCACGAGTTCATCCTACTTGGAATCTTGCTCCCATGAACTAAATGAGGTAGAGAAAGGGTTGGTGGATCAATAACTTGCTCGGGGCCTCGAAGTTGTGCTTGGGGATGAGTGAGTCGACTCATACACTACCACAAGATACCTACACACAAGCACAACGACCACACCAAACATGTACCAAAATTCTTCTTTATGTGTTTCTGTACTTCGATCATGATCTGATCTTCAAGGCTTGGTCGGCTATTAGCTGCTTCAAACTGTCTCTCCCAATTCTTGGACTTAGATGCACAGTTTGCAAAGTGAAGTAGAGCATCCTCTGATGTGAGTGCGGTGTAGTCTCCATCAGCTAAGGAGTTGACCCATTTAGCTGATTCTTCGTTCATCCCTCGGGCAAAGATCTCAACTAGCTGTCTCTGCTCAAATCCATGATGAGGGCAGTCGTAGAGAAGCTATTGGAATTCGTTCCAAGCATCATATAAGCTTACTCGTTCCTCCTGAACAAATCTGGCAATGCTGTCCTTGTAAGCTGTCGTTCTTGAAGGAGGGAAATATTCCTCTACGAAGTCTTGCGCCAGATTATCCCAGTTTGTGTAGTGACCGGGTGGCTTGTTGTTAAGCCACCTCTTGGCGATGCCTCATAGTGAGAATGGGAAGGCTCGTAAGCATAAGGTGTTCTTATCGAGATTCCCACTCTTAAAAGTCTCGCACATGGAGAGGAAGTCCGCCAAATGTGTGCATGGGTTATCATGCGGCTTCCCTTCGAACTGAACATCCCTAGAGATCATTCCCGGGAAGGGGATCTTGATCTCATAGTCAGGTGATGACACTCGATTTGACGTGATTATCAGCCTCATTTAAGCGACATTTCCTTGCTTAAGACATGGTTTTTAGGGTAGAATAGCGAATATTCACTCAACTGCTCCATCTCGTGCCATTTGTGTTACTTTGGCCTGTGGTGATACCTCCGGTCGTTGTTCGGACGTTCAGCCAAATAAAAACTACTAATGCTAAGAAAAAGCGTATAACAGATCATATTCCACGGGCCTTCGAAAGATTGGCTACTTCAGAACTAACAAATTATTCAAAGAAAAACACTTAGTGCGTGGTGTGAGTTCCACGACTTCTACTTCTAAGAAATGCAGAAAAATTAAAAAGATTAAACTAAAGCAGATTGAGAATTAGGGTTTGGAAACAAGAATGACAGACGAACTTAGACTTTGAATCCCCCTTCGTTCTCCAGAGCATTGGCAATCAACAGATCAGCGGATTTCGATTCTCATTCAATCAATTACTAAGACACCACCATAACTCCTTACCCTTAGGTTTAAGACCGGCGAACGTTCGCTCTATCCGTTCTAACT
The DNA here is from genome assembly GCA_034768395.1 of Linum lewisii. Lineage (NCBI taxonomy): Eukaryota > Viridiplantae > Streptophyta > Magnoliopsida > Malpighiales > Linaceae > Linum > Linum lewisii. The sequence goes on from CM068299.1 coordinate 15,631,654, forward strand.
ACCAAGATTAACTAGCCGCCCGGGCACGGTCGCCTCTCGCAACGACTTAATTAATTGGTGTAATTACTAGTGATTAATGAGTTACTCTTGCAGTGAATTAATCCTAACCGGTTCCTACGAAAGGCACACTCCAATTATAAGGCTAATTGTTTAATTCGATGTTCTAAAGTAAGGCGAGCGTTCGCTTCTATCCTTAGCTTAACAAGAATCTAATCTAGGTGATCAATCCAGACAAGAAACATGAATAATGAAGAACAAATCAAACATGAAAAAGAACTGATTGAATTTCGAATCTAATCACCGCCGATCCGTGACCGCTTTAAAGCCCTGGGTCACTTAGGGTTCATCTAGTCTAAGCTCTAAAAGGGTTTAGCTACTCATGATCATTACAAAAGACACAAAGACAAGGAAAGAGTTCATCATTCAGAGGAAGAACAGAAAAGAATCTGAAAAACCTAATTCAGACGACTCTGACAGACTCCGATCTTCGGTAAGTTGCACTCCTAGCTCCGGTTCTCCGAGGTGGAAAGGATGGCGTCACGATCTCTATCCGGCTCTTCGAACTCCAACTCTTCGCTCCAGACTTCAGAGAATTCTGATCTCGAAAAGTTGTATTATGATTAATTATGATCTCTCTGTCCTCTCTCCGGGCCGCCGGATTAAGTATAAATACTTAACCCTAGTTGGGCCGGGCTGAGCTGATGTTTTCGCCGAAACCATAGGGATAGTTTCGGCGAAACTGGCTTTGAGTTCAATGCTCCGCCGGCTGTTCAATGTCTTCGGTCCGAGCAGTTGATTGGTTTCGCCGAAACCATCCTTCTCTTGGCATCAGTTGATTTGAACTGCTGGTTTCGCCGAAACTGTAGTGTGAATGGCAGATTTTCGGTTTGACTTGATTGGCTCCTTTGATCGATTCCAGTTTGATTCCTCGAGGTTCCTACGCCTTAGACACGTCCATGGCTACTTTATTTGACGGCAAAAACCTGTGCTAACGTAAAAACACTAGAAAACCATCAAATAGACCCAGAACGGGCCAAGGTAACACAAATGGCACGAGATAGGGCAATCGATTGAATATTCGTTATTTTACCCTAAAAACAATGTCTTAAGCAAAGAAATGTCGCTTAAATGAGGCTGATAATCACGTCAAATCGAGTGTCATCAAATACCCCACACTTAAGCTTTTGCTTGTCCTCAAGCAAACTGAATAGAAACGCTCATGTTCAAAAATGATAAGATCGATTAAATTGGAGCTCAATCAAGCACAATGAATTATTAGACAGATCGATCCTAGAACAAGAAACCTAACATGCATACTGATCAGCCAAACTACCTGGTCTCACTAATAAACTGCACACGACAAGTAATTAGCAATCAATCATGCACGAATTTGACCTGACTGACCAGACTCCTCACACAGGATATATTTAGTACAATGGGAACTCTCACTCTCTGTGTTTAGGGACGTGTTTCTGCTCTCGATCATTCTCTGTTACCGAATTCTGTCATAGGTTTGCATTTCGATCACATCTCCACCACTGTGACAACACGAGTATCTAGTCAAGAAGGACTTCCCTGCTAGGACCGTAATGAAATCTACACTACTCGGGTTTATAATGAGATGGATGATGGGAATGAATGATGATGGCTTTGTGCGGTGTAGCTTTCGACTGACCTCCCTCGAATCTAATCTATGGCTTCCTACCGTCTAACCAAACACGGGTGGAATGATGAACGCTCGTCCTATGATACCCTCAAGCAACCTAGCACTTATTCTTTTTCTTTTTGCACACACATTTTTTTTCTTTTCTTTTTGACTTCGTTCTTACATTTGTAGGGAGAAGAACGTTTTATTGAACTACACTTTGAACTTTTTCGTATTTTTCTGATTTTTCTTTTTTTTCTTTTTTCTGAAGCTTGCTTCTTTTCTTACTTCACTTTTTTTTTTCTTTTGTGCCGATATTTCTTTTAGTTGCTAGAGGGGTTTACACGTCTGGACATATTAGCTAAGACCACCTGTTTAATGGCTATAGGCAGGTTACCACAAACCGACTTCCGGTAGGTCAATCTAGAACTACAACCACAGGGGATCAACGGGGAATGAAAGAAATGGGGAATGGCTGTAATGTATTATCGAACTGAAAGAACAGGCCAAGCTCAAGGGTCTAAACCTAGTGGATTTTATCGTTTGGTAGGCTATCTGGCTTAGTAGCTGAATCTAGGTGCCCCTATCCTTCTAGAACTCGTGTCATCGTGTGGTCTCGAGTGGGTCTCATGCAAATTCTAACTCATTCAAGTAAACAGAAAACCACTCAGAAAGAATTAAAATTGCAAGTTACGTGCAATGGATCAAAAGCTCACAGTTGGTTTGCTAGTCGGATTCGGTCATTTTCATGCAATCAAGGCTACAAACTACAAGTGTGATTTTAAAATTCTGTTCTGACCAGGCAATTTAGCATCAAAGCATACAAGTTGGTTCTCAAGTTCTAGGTTAAGCAGTCTAAGCATCATTATGAAAGTTTGAACAACAACTTAACATCAAAAATCAAGAACTGAGCCATTCTAATGCTAGAGAGACTGGAATGGAATCACGAGGCACACAAAACACAATCAAGGGCAATCAAGTTCATGCAAGGTTCTCTAGTATCCTACCCCACACTTAAATCGGACTGTGTCCTCACAGGACTAATTCTAGAGTTTAGAGTGGAATGGAAGAACCTGGAAGAGGACGGTTGATTTCAGAGGGTAAGCACGGATCCTCAGAGCGGAGGGAAGTGTATTCTAACCTGAAGCAAAGGAATCTCCCAATTGCCTACAAAACAAAAACAATCGAAACATAAAAAGGAAACCGGGACAAGTGCCCCGGATCCACACAGAAAAAAGTTGGACCGAAGTCCGAAAAGAATAAATAAAAAGAAAGGACAAGGAAAAGGACACCACCTGATCATCACTGGTCAGATGTGTCAGGGTGGGGGAAGTGGAAGTAATCGCCGAGCTGTCGCTGCCACTCCAGCTGTGCCTCATATCGCCGGTCAGCTCGGCGCATATGTTGCTGCATGATAGTCCATCGCGCCTCGTGAGCGGCGTTGTCGGTGATGCGCCACTCCTGCAGTCGCTCGTATAACTCTCCCACATCCGTGGGGTGATGTCGTGGCTGGTGGGTATGCGCCGGAAATGGATCTGGAATGCGCGGCGGCGACTGGTGGATGTACCCTGCCAGATGGTGTGGCGAGGGTATATAATCTTGAAACTCAAGCGGCGGCTGCGGCTGCTGCTCCTCAGCATCATCTTCGTCCTCCGACTCGACCGCAGGTTGGAGTGGAGGATCTGCTGCTACATGGGGACTGAGGTCGAGTTCTAAGTCGTACTCGACCGCCAAGTCTCCTCCAACGGTCATAATTGGGTGTCGTGGAATGTTAGGGCCATATTCATGGCTGATGCCGAAGGAGAGGATGAGCTGACCTATGAAGTTGCCTCCCAAGAGTTTGCGTGGTAGCTTCTTCCTCTTGGTCTGCTGGCTGAAGATGTGAGCTAGCACCCAGCCGGGGTGGAGAGGGTAGCCCTCTCGGATGGCTCGGTGAAGCACGAGCTCCTCCTTAAGGATATGGTGGCGATCCTTGTCTCTGACGTATAAAAGTGACCTCCGCCAAACCATATGAATAAACTTATAGAGCGGGTGAGAGAGAGACTTAACTGAGTTGTTCTTCCCGAGGTGATCGCCAGGCACGCCTTTCATGTGGCTCCAGAGGGCGTGGAACTCCTCGTCGTCATCATCATCGCCCCAGCCGAGGTGGTGATCGTGATAGTGCTCGTTGGGGATGCCCAGATGAGCGGCAAACTCATCGTAGGTGAGCTGCCTGTACACCCCACCAAGAAAGAAGGTGATCACCTTCTGGCCCCGTCTCCTCTTATGCTCGTCCAAGTCAAATGTCGCCCAGAACTCCTGGAGAGCAATGTCTGGGAACTCGGCGGCTATGGTGGTCAGCTCTAGGAGACCGGCCGGTGCTAGGGCGTCATGCACGTTCCGGTATGAATCCTCGTCATGCTCCTGGAGTGACTCCATGGATAAAGGACGCACGTCAGCTCCACGGATGTGTTCGATCTTCTGGAAGTTCTCAAAGTAGAAGTTCGGTAGACGGGCGATGGTGGGATGGTATCCAGCATGGCGAGGGAGTGCAGGTGGAGGACCCAGAATGGCGGGTGTGACGGGAGCGGCAGCTCCTGATCTCGAGGCGCCATCGAGTCGCGCCTTAGTCCTGCGCTCAAAGGTGTTCCTAAACCAGAATGAAACCAAATTAGTCGACCAAAACCTTACCCCACACTTAGTAGAAAAACTCAATTTCACAAAGAAACGAGGGAAACTAAGTGGGGTAAGTAAAGCGGAGTAACCGGTAATCATAGACATTAAAATACATACTTCGGAACAGCCAGAATCGGATAATTACAATCAGAGTTCAAAAAGTCAAACCGACATTTAGAAAGTCAACATTGAAGCATATTGAACCCTAATCATGGCGAGACTATCAAAACTCGGAGAATGACGGTAAAATATTATTTCAATTGGCAGCACGATAATATGAGCAAGAATGAACACTTGGGGCAGCCAAATGATCAACACAGTTCAAAGTCAAACCGACATTTCTCACAAAAGTCAACATAACAAGAAATTAATCGTATGCATAGCAACACATGACCAAATGATATGGAGATTAAGCACGGAACTCCCTAAGCATCCTAGAACAGTTCTATAAGTTCAGTCAATCCTAGTTCACACGAAACAGTCGGCACGCAAAACGAGGCAAACAGAAAAGTCAACCGAAAGTCAACCTCGACGAAATTCAGCAATCTATATGTCAAAAGATTAGTATTGAAAAGTCATACAACTTACCTTGAGGTCATGATTGCTAAAAATGAACGAGGTGAGAGGAATCGGTGAAAAACTTGAAAACTGGGGTTTCGGAGAACTGGAGCTGCAAAGCTCCGATTCGAACGTTCTAGGGCTTGTTGGGATCGGAATGAGGAGGGAAGAGGTGCGGCGGCGGTCGGCGACGGTGGCGGCGACAGCAAACGGCGGCGGGTTTTGAAATGGGGCGGTCGGCGATATGAAAAGGATAGGGGGTTTCGGGTGGCTGAGCAAAAATGAGAGTGGATGAGAGAGGGGGTGGTCCGAATTTTTAAAGGGGATTTTTGGGTGATTTTTCAAATCAATTTCGGCGAAAGTAGGGGGGTGGGTTCGCCGAAACTACAAGTAAACATGGATTGACCGATTTGAAAAGGCGGTTTTGCCGAAAATGGAAGCTCGATTTCGCCGAAAATTTAGTTGGGATGTTTCGCCGAAATCAGAAAATTTTCGAACCGAAAATAAGGAACAGGAGAAAAAGGTTCGAAATTTGAAACCGGTTTCGCCGAAAACAAGGGTGGTTTCGCCGAAAATTTTGAACTGTTCGGGTTTTAAATATTTTCGTAAATCTGGCCAACTTCAGAAAATCACAGTTAAATCCAAAAAAATCGGAACGACCTCAATCAACTTGCGACTGACTCTATGACACGCAGACTCTACACAAAAAATAATAAATCAAACAAACTGACACTTTTGGCTCTCCCGAACCGACTCTAAAATACCAAGGTTGAAACAAAACAAACTGACTCCAGCCGTGGGTTGCCTCCCACGAAGCGCTCTTTTATTAACGTCCTTGAGCTGGACGATACCTGGACGGTATTAGGAGACATCCCAACTTAGATTCTCCTTCACGCTCGCGTCGGAGTTCATGAAGTACAGCTTCGGGACTTCTCCGGTAAGCGTGAATCTCTTCCCGTTTGCATGTAGTAGTTTGGTGCGTCCGTCGGGAAGATGATCAACGAACTTGAATGGTCCGAACAGCTCTTTGGAGAGATCACCCTTCTTGAGTGTGACGATGGAAGGAATGAGGACTGTCGGTTTCTCTTTTTCTTTCTTCTTCGGCTTGTTATCACCAGGATCGGTGATCATAAGTACTTCCTTAGGAGACGCTTTCGGCTTCTCCTTCCATACTTGTTCCGGCGCCGGTTTCTCGGAACGAATTGGTGGTGCAGCTGGCTCGGTGGAAGACGGTGGAATTTTTGGTCTCCAGACCATTTGGGTCATCGTCTTCTTGTTCTTTCCTCGAGGTCTGCTCGGTGGTTTAGAAGAGGCTTGCAGTTCCTTCTTCTTCTTAGGTGGCTTCTGAACTGATATTTCTGGCTTCTTCTCGGTACCCTGTCCAGCACCTGCAGTGTCAATTGATCTCGAAACACTGGAAGAAACATTAGAAATGAAGTTGACCGAGTCCAACTCCACAATTTCTACAGATAAACAATTTAATTCTTCCTTAGGAATGTATTTCATCCCGTCCTTGAGACGGAATGTTGCAGTATCCTTCCCCACCCTTACAGTTAGATAGCCATTAGGAACATTGACATTAATTCCGGTTGTCGCCATGAATGACCGACCCAAGAGAAGGGTAGAATATGACTCTTGAGTATCCATAACTATATAATCAACGAAAAACCGGAACGGGCCACAGCAAGTGATTACATCCTGGATCATTCCTCTAGGTTCTCTTAGAGTTTTGTCAGCGAACATTAAATTCATGTTGGCAGGTTGTAATTCCCCTAGGTTCAGTTTCTTATATAAACACATAGGCATGACATTTATTGAAGCACCTAGGTCAATTATGCTACGCTCGATTTCAATGTCATTAATGCTCAAAGGTAAAGTAAAAGGACCAGGGTCGGGGCACTTAGCTGGAATAGGTATGGGTGGTGGTCGAGGGATGATAGCCGAGCACTCTCCCTCATTAGAAACGGGAATTTCTTCCTTCTCAGACGGGCTGGTCTGCTCACTGCTCCTGGTTGTTACGGCCTTAGCGTGCTCGTTCTTCACAGTGGAGCTGTCTGGAGACGGAGCCTGATTGAAAATGGGAATACGAGCCATCGCACTAGCAATTTTATTTATCATATCCTCTATTCTCTGTCCAGATGTTATTTGTTCTTGATTGAGAAGAGCTTGCGCTTTGAATCTTTCCTCGTGATCATCAAGTCTTGCTGTAATTAGATCAAACTTCCTAGCTATTCTCCTCTCCCAATTGTCCTCATATATAAGATTCGGAGGCTGCTGTACTCTGGGCAATCTGGAAGGATCTTGATAACCATTATCCATGTATTGATTTCGGCTCTGGTTGAGTTGGAAGTTGTAGGGAGGACGCTCATAGAGCCTTCCCGTTGTTGAGGAGGTGTTCTGAACTGACGGTAGTCAGGGTCGCCTCTTTGATCCCTGGTGAAGCTGTGATCAATGAAGTTGACTTCCTCTTTAGGCCAGTTATTAGTTGTACCGAGGATCTCTTCCATTTGTTTCTGTACTGCGATCTTAATCTGATCTTCACAACTTGGTTGACTCATGGCTGCTCCAAACTGTCTTTCCCTATTTCTGGACTTAGATGCGCAGTCCGCAAAGTGAAGTAGAGCAGCTTCTGGTTCAAGTGCTGTGCAGTCGCCATCAGCTAAGATGTTGACCCATTCAGCTGTTTCTTCATTCATCCCTTGGGCAAAGATTTCAGCTAGCTGACTCTGGTTGAATCCATGATGAGGGCATTCAGATAGGAGTGTTTGGAAATCGTTCCAAGCGTCGTGTAAACTGACTCCTTCCGTCTGAGAGAACCTAGCGATGTTATCCTTGTAGAATGTAGTTCTTGAAGGGGGATAGTATTCTTCTATGAAGTCTTGAGCTAGATGATCCCAGTCAGTGTAGTAGCCAGGTGGTTTCGAGCTGAGCCATACCTTGGCGTTGCCTTTAAGAGAGAATGGGAATGCCCGCAAGCAAAGATTGTTCTTGTTGAGATTCCCTTTTTTAAACGTCTCGCACATGTCGAGGAAGTTCGCCAAATGTGTGCGGGGGTTTTCTTGCAGCTTCCCTTCGAATCGAAGATTCTTAGTGACCATGTTCAGGACGAAGGTTGTGATATCATAATCAGGGTCGTCATCGTTGTGCGGCACGACAACGCTAGCTCGGAGGTGAGCTGCACTTGGTCTGCAGTAATCCGCCACGGTGCGCTGAGCAACTAGTACGGGAGGAGAAGGTGGTGGTGAATCTGAAGTAGTGGATGAAGCGGATGAAGATGAGGAGTTCTCCTTCAACTCCTCAATCTTTTGAGGGATAGGTGGTGTAGGCAGTGTGGTTATAACTTGCTTCTGAGCTCGCGGTTTCTTTGGCGGAGCAGAATTACCCGGCTTAAACTGAGAATGAGCAATCGAGCGGTTCATGAACCTGTAGAACAACCTACAAGCAACAAAAGCAAACATACCGGCGTAAAATCGAAGTGGGTGGAAAAATGAAAGATGGAAAATAGAAGAATAAATTGCCAGTTCTTCTTTCAACAATCAAAAGAAGTCCCCGGCAACGGCGCCAATTTGGTGATACCTCCGGTCGTTGTTCGGACGTTCATCCAAATAAAAACTACTAATGCTAAGAAAAAGCGTATAGCAGATAGTATTCCACGGGCCTTCGAAAGATTGGCTACTTCAGAACTAACAAATTATTCAAAGAAAAACACTTAGTGCGTGGTGTGAGTTCCACGACTTCTACTTCTAAGAAATGCAGAAAAATTAAAAAGATTAAACTAAAGCAGATTGAGAATTAGGGTTTGGAAACAAGAATGACAGACGAACTTAGACTTTGAATCCCCCTTCGTTCTCCAGAGCATTGGCAATCAACAGATCAGCGGATTTCGATTCTCATTCAATCAATTACTAAGACACCACCATAACTCCTTACCCTTAGGTTTAAGACCGGCGAACGTTCGCTCTATCCGTTCTAACTACCAAGATTAACTAGCCGCCCGGGTACGGTCGCCTCTCGCAACGACTTAATTAATTGGTGTAATTACTAGTGATTAATGAGTTACTCTTGCAGTGAATTAACCCTAACCGGTTCCTACGAAAGGCACACTCCAATTATAAGGTTAATTGTTTAATTCGATGTTCTAAAGTAAGGCGAGCGTTCGCTTCTATCCTTAGCTTAACAAGAATCTAATCTAGGTGATCAATCCAGACAAGAAACATGAATAATGAAGAACAAATCAAACATGAAAAAGAACTGATTGAATTTCGAATCTAATCACCGCCAATCCGTGACCGCTTTAAAGCCCTGGGTCACTTAGGGTTCATCTAGTCTAAGCTCTAAAAGGGTTTAGCTACTCATGATCATTACAAAAGACACAAAGACAAGGAAAGAGTTCATCATTCAGAGGAAGAACAGAAAAGAATCTGAAAAACCTAATTCAGACGACTCTGACAGACTCCGATCTTCGGTAAGTTGCACTCCTAGCTCCGGTTCTCCGAGGTGGAAAGGATGGCGTCACGATCTCTATCCGGCTCTTCGAACTCCAACTCTTCGCTCCAGACTTCAGAGAATTCTGATCTCGAAAAGTTGTATTATGATTAATTATGATCTCTCTGTCCTCCCTCTCTCCGGGCCGCCGGATTAAGTATAAATACTTAACCCTAGTTGGGCCGGGCTGAGCTGATGTTTTCGCCGAAACCATAGGGATAGTTTCGGCGAAACTGGCTTTGAGTTCAATGCTCCGCCGGCTGTTCAATGTCTTCGGTCCGAGCAGTTGATTGGTTTCGCCGAAACCATCCTTCTCTTGGCATCAGTTGATTTGAACTGCTAGTTTCGCCGAAATTGGAGGCCTGGTTTCGCCGAAACTGTAAGTGTGAATGGCAGATTTTCGGTTTGACTTGATTGGCTCCTTTGATCTATTCCGGTTTGATTCATCGAGGTTCCTACGCCTTAGACACGTCCATGGCTACTTTATTTGACAGCAAAAACCTGTGCTAATGTAAAAACACTAGAAAACCATCAAATAGACCCGGAACGGGCCAAGGTAACACAAATGGCACGAGATAGGGCAATCGATTGAATATTCGTTATTCTACCCTAAAAACAATGTCTTAAGCAAAGAAATGTCGCTTAAATGAGGCTGATAATCACGTCAAATCGAGTGTCATCAGCCCGTTTCGGGTCTATTTGATGGTTTTCTAGTGTTTTCGTGATAGCACAGGTTTTTGCCGTCAAATAAGTAGCCAAGAACGTGTCTAAGGCATTGGAACCTCGAGGAACCGCACCGGAACCATTCCAAGGAGTCGATCAAGCCAACTCAAATCCTGCCCCGATTTACACTGTAGTTTTCGGCAAAAACCCTTCAGGTTTTCGGTGAAAACTCAAGAAGAAATTGGCTGAGTTCACAAAGAGAAGTTTTCGGCAAAAAGTCCAAGTTCTCTCCGAAAACCTTAAGTCCGAAAATCACAGGAGAATCAGCCGACGGAAGCCTTCATTAACACTCAAGTTTTCGGCAAAAACTCCAGGCAAAATCCGGCGGTATTAGGGTTAAGTATAAATACTTAACCGACGGCCCAAAAGGAAATATACCTCATAATACATCATAACTTCAGAATTCTCACGAGTTCTGGAGCAGAGTTTAGAGTTCGAAGAGTCAGGAAGAGATCGTGACGCCATCCCTTCACCTCGGAGACTCAGAGCTAGGATTGAAGATTACCGGAGAGCGAAGCTTTGCCAGAGTCGTCTTAATTAGGTTTTACAGTTTCTATCTGTTCTATCTTTTGATGATGAACTCTGTTTCTGCCTTTGATTCTTTTGTTCTGAACATGAGTAGCTAATCTCGTAGAGCTTAGACTAGATGAACCCTAAGTGACCCAGGGCTTTAAAGCGGTCACGGATCGGCGGTGATTAGATTCAAAGTTCAATCAGTTTCTCTTTCATGTTTGATTTGTTATTCGTTGTTTATGTTTCTTATCTGGATTGATCACCTAGATTAGATTCTTGTTAAGCTAAGGATGGAAGCGAATGCTCGCCTTACTTTAAAACATCAAATCGAACAATTAACCTATTCATTGGAGTGTGCCTTTCGTAGGAACCAGTTAGGGTTAATCCACTGCAAGAGTAACTCATAAATCATTAGTAATTCCACCAGTACCCGGGCGACTAATTAATCTTGGTAGCTAGTGCGAACGTTCGCCAGTCTTAAACCTAAGGGTCAGGAGTTATGGTGGTGTCTTAGAATTGATTGAACGAGAATTGAAATTCGCTGATCTGTTGATTGCCAATGCTCTGGTGAACTAAGGGGGATTCGAAGTCTAAGCTTGTCTGTCATCTTTGTTAAGTCAACCAATCTTTCGATCTGTCTTTCAGTTTTAGTTTTTATTTTTCGTGCATTTTTTAGAATTAGAAGTCGTGGAACTCACACCACGCACAAAGTGTTTCAACTTGAGTAATTTGCCCTTATATTTGAGTGACAATTATTAGAAGACCCGTGGAATACGATCTACCCTAGCTTCCAGCTTGGTAGTTATTTGAAAACCCGCTCTACGATTACGGTTCATCAAATTGGTGCCGTTGCCGGGGACTTCTTTTAATTGTTTGAAAGAAGAACTGCCATTTTATTCTTCTACTTTCCATCTTTCATCTTTCCATCCACTTCAATTTTACACTGGTTTTGTTTGTTTTTGTCATTTGTAGGTTGTTCATAGGTTTATGCACCGCCGCCCTCTCACGCGCTCTCAAACCGCCAAGAACGACAAGGCTAAGAGTGTAGAGAGACCAGGCAGTTCTGCTCCACCAAGACAATCACAGATTCCAAAGAAAGGCAGAACCAATCCACCTCCATCCGTCACTCCGATCAAGATCGAGGAACTAAAGGAGAGTTCCTCATCTCCATCTTCACCGTCATCTTCATCCGCTTCATACACCGAATCACTTTCACCCCCTCCATCTCCTAGGATGGACGACGAGTTACCACTCCCACCACCAGGCAGTGCACAGAAGAGTCTAGCTGACTACAACAAGCCGAACGAGACTAGCATTCGATCTTCTATCGCCGTACCGCGCATCGAAGGAGATCCTGACTATGAGATCAAGATTCCTTTCTTGACTATGATCTCTAGGGATCTATAATTTGAAGGCAGGCCGCTAGACAATCCGTGCACACATCTGGCGGATTTCATTGATCTCTGTGGCACTTTCAAGAATGGGAACCTCGACAAGAACACTCTTTGCTTGAGAGCTTTCCCGTTCTCTTTGAAAGGCGCAGCTAAGAGGTGGCTCACTAGCAAACCACCGGGCTACTACACAAACTGGGAGACTCTTGCTCAAGACTTTGTCGAAGAGTACTTCCCTCCTTCCAGAACAACAGCCTTCAAGGACAGCATCGCCAGATTCTCTCAGAAGGAAGGAGCGAGCTTATATGATACTTGGAATGAATTCCAAGAACTTCTCTACAACTGTCCTCACCACGGTTTCGAGCCGAGACAGTTAGCTGAAATCTTTGCTCGAGATCTTCGTGAAGAATCTGCCAAATGGGTCAATTCCCTAGCTGAAGGGGATTGCACTACACTTACACCTGAAGCTGCTCTTCTTCATTTCGTGAACTATGCTTCCAAGTCAAGAAACTAGGAGCGACAATCTGAAGGATCAAAGAGCAAGCTCGATCTTGAAGCGACCATTAAGGCAGAAGTAGAGAAGCATCTGAAGAAGTCTTCTACACCCATCAAGCCGCCGAAAGCCTCTGTCTACGTTGCCGATTGCGAGTGGTGTGGAGCTTGTGTGCATAATGGAGGCCGATGCCAGAATTTTGGTAAAATGGAAGTCTGGTCTGCCGAAGAAGTCAATTTCGTTCAACAAGGCTTCAACAACAATCAGAACGTTTATGTTGGCTACCGCAATTACAGATAACAGGGGAATTATCAAGATCGACCTCCCTACAATGTTGGTGCCAACCAGAACCAGAATAGCCGACCAACTGGTCCAGCTCAGGATCAGAAGCTGAACCATCCGTCGGGAGGTGTCTACCAGCCGCCGCACCGAAATCCAGGTAACTATGGAACTGCTCCTGGCAATCGCCAGAATCAATATCTGAACAATACCTATCCAGGGCATGTAACACCCCACTTTTATGAAATGTAAAACGACAACGTGTCCCGGGACAGACGATGACTCAAGGGTTGAAAAATACAACTTTGACCAACTACTTTCAAACCAACCATAAAAATAGGGTATTAACCGTCAAAACATTTACAGCAGAATTGGGCCCAATGACTTGAGAGCAATTCTCCAAGTTGCCATTACACCGTCTCATGATCCACTGCTCCGGCACGCCTTAAGAAACTCCGGTGGCCCGTTGCTTGTCCAGGAAATTCCTGCAAAATTGGTGGGTGGCTCGGGGTCAGTCCATTATCATGATTATTCCGTATAAACATGAATAAACACATTTAATGGAATTAACAACGCAAACCAGTAATTCCATAATTATCCTTCCGTAACGGAGATTACCGTTACCATCTATCGAATGACTTGTCACAAGGAATATTAATCCAACATCCCAATCATGACCTATATGTGAGACATTAACACACATAATCACAAGTCATTATGACATCCCATGAACTATTCTAATAGTACCACACAACATCGAGATCAACTCGATCAACTTTCATTAAACAATAGGGCGTCCTCTCTTCCCGCCTAGCTAACCTCTACGCCATCATCGATAAGGCTTACTTCTGAGTCTGTAATAGGGACTTCACAAGAGTCGCTATTCTTCTCGACTACCATGAATCGATTGGGGCTATCAATACCCAACTCACATCATCCGGTCGAGGCTAATTCCACCCAACTCTTATCATCTGGTTGGGGCTATTGATGCTGCAGTTTTAGCGGTATCAAATAACTAATCTACCAAGGTAGACTAGATCGTATTCTACTCGAGGTCTCTTCTTCTTGTCTACTCAAATATGTTGGCAAATTACTCAGGTTTAAGTAGATTGTGCGTGGTGTGAGTTCCACGACTTCTAATCTAATAAAGCAGGAAAATAAACGACAGAAAGATTAAAAGGTTGACTAACGAGAAGATAGACGAGCTTAGGTTTCGAATCCCCCTTAGATCACCAAGGCAACGACAATCACAAGACCAACGGTTTTCAATTCTAATTCAATCGGTTTCTATACACCACCATAACTCCTGACCCTTAGGTTTAAGACCGACGAACGTTCGCTCTATCCGTTCTAACTACCAAGATTAATTAGTCGCCCGGGTACGGTCGCCTCTCGCAATGGCTTAACTAACTGGTGCAATTACTAACGATTAATGAGTTACTCTTGAAGTGGATTAACCCTAACTGGTTCCTACGAAAGGCACACTCCAATGAATAGGTTAACTGTTTGAATTGATGTTTTAAAGAGAGGCGAGCGTTCGCTTCTATCCTCAGCTTAACAAGATTCTAAACTAGGTGATCAAGGAAGACAAGTTTATGCGCCAAAGCAGGGAAGCTGTCTGGCGACTAACCCTAGCTTGCATAAACCTAATCTAGGCGATCAACCAGAGAAGAAACATAAACAATCAAGAACAAAACAACCATGCAAAGAGAAACTGATTGAACTTCGAATCTAATTACTGCCAATCCGTGACCGCTTTAAAGCCCTGGATCACTTAGGGTTCATCTAATCTAAGCTCTACAAGTTTAGCTACTCATAACGATAACAGAAGAATCAAAGGCAATAAAGGAAATCATCATACAGAGGAAGAACAGATAAGAACTGAAAAACCTAATTCTGACGACTCCAGCGAAGCTTCGATCTCCTGGATCTTCAACTTTAAGCTTCGAGCTCTCCGAGGTGGAAGGATGGCATCACGATCTCTCCACGATTCTTCGAACTCTCTAAACTCTATCTATCGACCCTAAGGTCGTGGCTAATCAGCCAAAATTCGTGTGTATTCAATCTGGCTTCAAAAAGTCAATATATAACCCTAGAAACCCTTTACAAGTTGGAAAAGGCTGAATTTTCCCGTCTGGGGAGCTTACACGGCGTGTAAGCTCATAATGCATTGAGCTTACACGGAGCTCCAAAACGCAGCGTTTTGAGCTGTGTAGCACTCCGACTTGTTTCGATCATTCCCGCTCCGTTTGAACTCTGATTTGGTCTCCGTTTGAAGCGCTGGACTCGTGAGAGAGTCCTATATAATGTGGTAACCTGGGGGCTCAACATAAAAGCTCAAAAAAGGGTAAAAATAGCCAAGAAATGGACAATGTACGCACTAGGAGCCGATAATCACAAAGTTACGACAAATGCACCAAATACTCATCAAAATGGCATCAAAGGGTATGAAATGTTGCTTAAATGGGGCTGATAATCACATCAAATCGAGTGTCATCAGCTATCTGTGCCCATCTATCGTGAATCGATTGGGGCTAACAATTTCTAACTCCCATCACCCGGTAGGAACCCGTATCCATCGATGTTCCCGGCGGAGGAATAGCTAGCGAGGCTTTACTTTCCACCTGTATACACAAGGTGCCAAACATCATCAGATAACATCACGATTTAACCATAGTTGAATCAAACATAATTAGGTATAAAACCGATGGTTCCGGAAAGATAGAACTTTCCGTAGAAACGACACCTTGTTGTCAAAACCAAGACTTTCCGTCTCAATTTCCAGGTAAGTAGGGGAGTCACTCGGACTACTTAAGTCCCTCTGACCTTAGACATCATAACTTTATAAACCGGAATTAATGAGGATCCGCGTCACTCATTACTCTGAACAACCAACAAACAACAGTTAGTCATCCAAATCATCAAGATATCATAGTACCTACAAGTAATAGATTTATAGTTTATATGGATTTAACAATCCATCACGTCAACCATTAGTTTAACTAACCACCAAAGCAATCAAAGCCACATCGTTTCACATGCGATCTTATTCCGAGTTAAATCTAACCCTCGGAAGATAGCTGATTTGAATAGGACTTATGGGTGATATATAAGTCCTCGTAATAATATCATAACAATTATTACGCCATACTAATGAATTAATATTCCCTAAGGAGTATAACACTTACCCAATAATCCAACACTTCTATTCATCCGATAAATCCAATGTTTCGTGTTAAGGTGATTACTGGAGCTCATTTCCAAAATAAATGGGAATGGGAATACTTAATTAAACAATTTTAGTTAATGGAATGTAAATTAACTAATAAAAATATTAGGAATTTACCCCTTGAACCAACCCACCTATAAATCGAGTCGGTTGACTTGAAAATCGGTTTCGTAGCTTGAATCGGATGGAAATAAGGAGTTAACGAACCGTCGTAACTCCCGGGCCAAATTGTACTAACTGAAAAGTTAGTTGGGCCAAATCTGTCACCATTTAGAGTTTAGGATTAAACTAAGAGAATAGAATATCTGAGGGGCCAAACTGTCAAAGACTAATAGGCTTGGACCACGATAGTAATTAAATTAAATTGGAGGACTGAACTGTGACATAGAGACTTGGGTGACCAAACTGCAACTATTCCATCTTCTTCTTCAATTTGCAGGAGACAATTCCCTCCTTTTTGGTGAAGCTCCGGTGAAGCTCGGATTCCCCTAATTCTCGCACGAAACTACCTTTTGAAGGTTGGAAAAGATTTCCATGCTGAAGACGATGTTGGGTTTGTATTTTCCAAGGGTTGGGCATGCTTGGAACGCTCCGCCGCAATTCTCGTCGGAGCTTCGACGGTGAGGTTCCGTGACTCAAAGTCAAAGGCTTGTTGGATTTTATAGCCGACTCAGAAGCCTCTCGATGCCCTCTGGAGTACCCCCAAAAGTCAAGGTCACGAGAAAGAAAGGAGTGAAAGGTCGTTTATTAGTGTGGTCGACGGTAGCTACGTTTTGGCGATATTCAGGCCAATAATGGAGCTGGATGGGTCGGAATTCACGTGGTGATGATTTACAATCATCAAAACCCGACAAACATCCATTATATGAAGGATTGGGCATGCTTGGAACAGAGAAGCGGCGACGGCTTCTGCAAATTGGAGAAGGAGATGCTGATGTGGGGGTGACGTCACTATGATGTCATCATCTATCAAAACTACGTCGTTTTGAAGAAAGACTGAAAACTAATAAAAATAAAGGATTTGCTGGAGCAAGGACTTGAACCTGTGACCTTTAGGTTGTTAGTTCAGTTCCTCAACCAACTCGGCCAAGCAAAATTCTTAACTTCCATGCAACCGGGTTCCATTAACCCTTACCCGCCTTCCTTTGGAATCCGAGTTTAACCAAATTATAAAACCATTTGATTAACGAGGACTACCGCATTGAACACTTCACGCTATACCGGGGTTAAATAAATTCGGCATAGATGACCAAAATTTTAGCGAGAAGGTCTTGCGTCCAATCCGAGTCGAACCCAGGTCCGCAAGAGTCAAGTCAGTCACTTAACCTCTCGCTCCGTCTTCCATGAGTGAAATTAACTTGTCTCGAATCATTTAATCATCAAGTTGCGGTCATTTCTCGAACGTTTAAAATTTTAAAAAAATTACGGTTCAGAGAATCGGGGTGTAACAGGGCAGCAACATCAGAAAGAGAACAACGTCAGTCAACTCGACAAGAAGCTCAGTCAGATCATCACCAGACTTGACGATCATGATAGTCAGTTCAAAGCTCAAACTCTCCTCAACCAAGAACAGATTGCATCTGGTCAAAGGATTGAGCAGGCAGTGAACCAGATCTCTAGCATGCTAACATCTGGTCGACCATTTGGCCAGCTTCCAAGCCAAACTGAGCCAAATCCAAGAAAAGAGCACGCTAAGATGGTATCTATTCAAGAACCGACCAACTCGTCTACTAATGCTTCTTCTAATTTATTCAGGACCGATGAAGCTCCGGAGAAGAAAGAAGCACAGAAGGAGGCGCCTAAGGAGTATGATCCTCCTCTTGCTCCGTACTACGTGAAGCCTCCTTTTCCAAGAGCAATGCTACTGAACGCGAGGATCGAGACTGGCATGTGGGGAAACAAAGAAGGATATCCTGCCATCTGTGGCAAAAGCCTTCCTCGCCATATCCAGCTAAGTGCTCCGATCCTTGTTCTTTCACGCTACCTCTAATCATTAATGATGTTGAGGTAGAACGTAGTTTGGTTGATCTAGGCGCATCTGTTAATGTTATGCTTATGAGTTTGTATGAGAAATTAAATCTAGGAGAACTTGAACCGACTAGCATACAACTTGTCTTTGCTGATAGATCATTGAAAAAACCTAGAGGAGAGATCAAAGACGTTGTTACTAAATGTGGTCCTTTCACGTTCTTAGCTGACTATGTGATCATAGATACTAGCAAGAAGGATTCTACTATTCTTATAGGTCGACCCTTCATGGCGACAACCGGAATGCAAATTAACGTTCCGAGTGGTTCCTTGACCTTCAGGGTTGGTAAGGAAACAATAACTTTCCGCCTTAAGGACGGTATGAAATATACTTCTAGGAATGAAGAAAGTCACTGTCTAGCTGTTGAAACTGTGGAGTTGACTCCGGTCAACTCCGTTACTAATGTCTCTGCTAGTGTTCCTAGATCAATTGTCGCTGCAGGTGTTGAATAGATGGTCATCACAAAGACCGGAGCCACGGCACAGAAGCCGCCAAAGAAGAAGGAACTGAAAGCCTGTTCTTCACTGCCAAGCAAGGAACCTGGCAGGTCACGGAGGAAGAATCAGAAGGAGAAGACTCAAATGGTCTGGAGACCAGTTGTCCCTCCACCCTCTTCTGAGCCAGCTACACCATCAATCCCTTCCAAGCTACCAAAGCCGGAGCAAGTAAAGAAGGAGAAGCCAAAAGCATCTCCCAAAGGAAACACCGACGATCACCGATCCTGGTGATATGAAGCCTGAGGTTAAAGAGAAGATGAAGTCGATCGTTCTCATTCCTTCCATCGTCTTCCTTGCAGAGGATGATCCCTCAAAAGAACTCTTTGGTCCGTTCAAGATCACCGATCACGTTCCCGATGGACGCACGAAGCTCACTCATGCTAACGGGAAGAAATTCATGCTCGCCGGAGATACCCCGAAGCTCTATTTCATGAACTCTGATGCTAGCATTAAGGAGAACCTGAGTTGGGATGTCTCCTAATACCATCCAGGTATCGTCCAGCTCAAGGATGTTAATCAAGAGCGCTTCGTGGGAGGCAACCCACGGCTGGAGTCAGTTTTTCATTTGTGTCGAACTCAGTGTTTTAGAGTCGGTTCGAGGGAGCCAAAAGTGTCAGTTTGCATGATTTCTTATTTTTCTTGTGTAGTCTGTGTGTCATCGTTTCAATCGCAAGTTGTTTGAGGTTGTTCCGATTCTTCTCAAATTAGTTGTGATTTTCTGAAGTTTGCCAGGATTGCGAAAAAATTTTCAATCGTGCAGGTCAAATTTTTTCAGCGAAAAGTGTCCCATTTTTTGGCGAAAACTGCCCTTTAAATCCCACTGTGTTTTCTGATCGATTTTAGTTAAACTTTTCGGTGAAAACTGATTTGAAAACTGGAAGACGTTTTGAACTTGAGTTTTCGGCGAAAACTTGCACTTCTTTTCGCCGAAAACTCTGAGAAAAATCCAAAAATTTTCCCCTCTTTTTCAATTCTTTTTATGGACACTCTCTCTCTCTCCCCTCACTATTCATTTTCGAAAACAACCCCAGCCCCTCTGTTTTTCGAAAACCGCCGCCGCCGACCCGAACCAGCCATCGCCGCCGTCGCACCTCTCCTCTCCCTCTTCCGGTCATTTCGAGACGTAGATCGTTCGAATCGGAGCTCTAGAGCTCCCGTTCTGCCAAACCCTAGTTTTTTTATTTTTCACCAATGTTTCACCGATTTCTCTCTCCTTGTTCGTTTTCAGACATCATGACTTCAAGGTAAGTTGTAGAGTTTTCATTCTGAATCTTTTGACATGTTGAATGCTGAATTTCGTCGAGGTTGACTTCGGTTGACTTTTCGGTCTACCTCGATTTGCGTGCCAACTGTTTCTTGAGAATTTTTGCTGAATCGATTAGTCTGGACTGTTCTCGCATGCTTAGGGAGCTATGTGTTGAAATTTTTTGTGATGTTGACTTTTGTGGATATGTCGGTTTGACCTTGAACTGTTTGTGCTCAATTAGCTGCCATGTTTGTCCATTCACGTTTACATCATGTGGCTGATTTTCTGAGCTAAATTATGCTGTCATTTCCTGCTTTGAGCTAGTAATTGCCATGATTAGGGTTCAATGTGTTATGAAGTTGACTTTTTGAATGTCGATTTGACTTCTGAACTCTGATTGTGATGATACCGTTCTGGCTATTCCTATGCATGTGTTTTGCTTATTTGTGATTACCGATTAATCTGTTTTGCTTACCCCCACTCGGTTTTCCTCATTTCTTTGTGAAATTGAGTTTTTCTAGTTATTTTGTTATTAACTAGTTAACTTATCGAGTTAACTAGTTAACATCATGATTTAGATAACTAGTTAACAAGTTTTTTAGCTTGATAACTAGTTATCAAATTTAGTTAACTAGTTTCTTTTTGTTATTAACTAGTTCACTTTTCGAGTTAGCAAGTTAACATCATGATTGGGTAACTAGTTTAGTTAACATCATGATTGGGTAACTAGTTTACGAGGTTATTAGATAACTAATTGACGAGATTATTTGATAACTAGTTAACATCAAGATTATATAACTAATTATTGGGTGTTTTTAGTTAGGGCTGTATACGAGCCGAGCTGCTCGCGAGCCGCTCGGGCTCGGGCTCGTTTTTTTTCAAAAAAGCTCGTTCGTGAGATCGGCTCGTCGTAAGCGAGCTAGCTCATGAACAGGCTCGTCACCTAAATGAGCAGAGCTCGAGCCAGTATGTTGGTCGGCTCGGCAGGCTCGTGAGCCAACTCGTTTCGTTAGCTCGTTAACCCAAGCTCGCGAGCTGGCTCAATTGTAACTCGTATAATCCTAATCCCTAAATGGTAATTAAATAAACAACCCTAATAGTGTCACAAACTAATACCCTAAAAGAAGTAATATACTAATTATCATAATGGCTAATGCCCTAGAATTACTCTCATCCCCACTCTGTGAGTCACGAGCCCACGACCAACGGTACATCATTCTTATTCTCCTGCTCTTTGGCGACTATTGCTTTTTTATGGTTGCTAATTTGTTCTTGAGATGCACGTTGGAAACGTTCATATGGATTGATTTTTTTTATTTTTTAATATTTTCTATATTTTGTAGCACCTATATCGTATTTTTGTAGAAGGTGTAATTTCTTATATTTCTGATATTTTTTTATTATGAGTTTGGCCCGTTACGATAGTAAACGAGTCTAACTATGATTTGGTTCGTTTAACATAGTAAACGAGCCGATCTCGAGCCGATCTCGAGCCGAGCTCGAGCCGAGCCCGAGCCCAGACAACCAATAAACGAGCCGAGCCCGAGCTAGCCTATTCGAGCTCGTCACGAGCCCGAGCCCGAGCCAGAAAAAATTAAGGCGAGCCCGAGCTAGGCTGAAGCTCAGCTCGGCTCATATACAGCCTTATTTTTAGTTGATAACTAATTATCAGGTGTATTTAAATAATAACTAGTTATCAAAATTAGTTAACATAATGATTAGATAACTAGTTAATAGATGTATTTAACAAATAACTAGTAATCAAATTTAGTTAACTAATTATACAAACTAATTAATGTTATTGAAAGACCAACTTATATAATTAAATACTAATTAAAATTAGATAACTAGTTAACAAACATACAAAAATTAAAATTAGTTTACCACCACTAACCACTGTTATCACTCATTTTCATTCACCGGTAGAACACCACTGACTAATATTATTAATTTATTATTTTTCATTCACCACTAACTACAATTGTTTGTTATAGGTCCATTGCTTCTCCACCAACTAAAAAAACAACAGATCCTCTCCCATGACCGGATTATCATATACACCCCCACAATCACCAAATCCTCAAAATACATGAGCGGACAAAAATTACTGCCAGATAAATTCCCAACACGTTAAAGAGGAGCAGAGCACCGACCTGAATCCCTGCCGATGGCGGCAGAGGATGGTCGCCGGCCACAAATTTCCACTCCAATCGGCCAATTTGCTGACCAACACGGTCATCGCCAAACAAAAAGAAAGTATGAAGTTCACTATCCCCCACAACCGCTTTGTGCCGCCGACCCACCAACCGAGCATCTCGACCCCCAATGAAGTGGTTCCGAGGACGACGGAGTTCAGAATCAGCCCCATCGCTCCGGCTAGGACTCCATTAGTGTAGACCTTTGATTTGACCGATAGATCAGTTCAATTCACCGTCGTACACCTCTCCGCCTATCCAACCGATGTCGTAGATGAGAGAGAGAGGGAATAAGGAAGACGAAGGAGCAGGGGAGAGAGGGATTCATTTAATTAATATTTTTTTCCAAATTTGTCCTTTGTATTTTGGTTGAAACTGGTTCCAACCCTGGTAAGGTTGGACGCAAATTTTTTCTCGAAAGTCTATAGTAATATGAGTATTTAAAAACTATTTACAGATAGTTTTCACGTGAGAGTAACATTAATTTGAAATTAAAAATTATGCACTACCAACGAAATTAAAATACCATTAAGGTGAATTAAAATAGAATTGCCCCAAACTAAAAAAAATTATATATATAATATTAATATCAATATGCAATTTTGTTACTTGAACATGGAAAGGGGTGAGATAATTCCCTTATTAGAATAATACATATGATTTAAATTTTTGAGTTAAATGGTTGACGCGACAATAAGAATATGGCTAATAAGACTGAGTTTATTAATTAGGGCATTCTTAAAATACAATATTACTAAAAATAAATTTGATGTTATGTTTCAATTGTAGACAAATTAAAAAAAAATCATAAATAAATACTTGGTTTCAGCGCTAGAGAACGAAAAATAGGATGAACCCGAGCTCACCCTATCCGTCCCTTACTTGGAGTTGATTAATATAAATAATCAAGGATTCTTAGATATTCATCCAAAATTAGAGACCGATAATCTCCTTGATGGTGTCAAGGAGATTTATTTTATTAGATTTATTGGTCTAAATTAAATGGGTAAAAATATCATTTTACAATTTAATTTAATTTTTATTAATTTAGCTGTTGACTCCGGTAATCGGAAAATTGTCAGTGACCGGAGCTCCGACGAATTTTCTGGCCATCGGATCACCGTCGTCGGGTCTATTTTTTTGGAAATTTTTTTCGGTGACGCTTCATACTCGTTTTTTGTGACGTGTACACATTTATATACGTGCACATACTCATTTTTGTACACGCGCACAAACTATTTTTGTACACGTGCATACAGTCCTTCTACACATGCACACTCTCTCCATACACGTGTACACATATTTTATATACGTGAACATACTCATTGTACACGTGTACGCGGTATCTTACACTTTTTTATGTACATGTGTACACCTATTCGTATAAGTGCACACTTATTTTTTACACTTGTACTGTACACATACTTCGTCTCACGTGCACATGTTTTATATATATCATGTGCACACAACTTAATAAAATAATGTGTGTACATATGTACACCTATTCGTACACATGTACACTTATTTTTTACACTAGTGTACACATACTTCATACTCGTGTGCGCGTATTTTGTATAAATCATGTGCACACTACTTATTAAATTAATGTGTACATGTGAACTCCTATTCATACATGTACACGCCTATTTTTGTAAACCAGTGTACACATACTTCATACTCGTGTGCACATTTCTTGTACAAACCATGTACACACTATTTAATAAGATAATTTTATTGTTATAAAATATCAATAAGTGCTTGGTAACATATTGTAGGAGTTTAATATTTAGAGAAAGAGGTCATGATTTCGAATCTCATCAACAACAAGTTTTTAAAATTATTTTGTTGAGGATGACGGTGATCTGGCGGCGGAGGTCCGGTGGAGGGTGGCTGGATGACATCTTTAAAATACCCAAAATACCATTCCTTGATGGGATTAAGGAAGTACCATTCCTTGATGGGATCAAGGAAATGACTTCCTTGATTCCAAGCCGGACTCCTAAAATTATATTATGTATGAATATCCATTATCTTATCTCTGTTAGTTGTATGAGTACCAAACTATTTTTGTATAGGGTCCAACTTACCATCGAGGAAAGGAGTTCCTTGATGGATCAAGGAAAGATCTCAGCTGCTGAATTAAATCTCATTAATGAAATGATTCAAAATATAAGGGTATTTTGAGAATTTTATAAAGTCATCCCAGCCATCAGTCACCGCCACTGACCGCCGCACCTCCACCGCCGCCCGCTGGCCACCATCCTCAGTAATAATTAAATAAATTTGTTTTTGGTGGGATTCAAAACCATGACCTCATTCTCTCAAAATCAAATTTCTACCACTATGTGAGTGAATAATATTGATATTATATAATAATATTATTATTTTATTAAGTAGTGTGCTCATGGTTTGTAAAAAATATGTGCACACGAGTATGAAGTGTATGTACACATTTTATTTTATTAAGTAGTGTGCACATGGTTATATAAAATATGTGCACACGAGTATGAAGTATGTGTACACTAGTATAAAAAATAGGTGTGCACGTGTACAAATAGGTGTACATGTGTACATAAAAAATGTAAAATATTGTGTACATGTGTACCAGTATGTGCACCGAAGAATTTCCGGTGACCAGAGTCAACACTTAAATTAATTTTTTTTTTGTAATAACACGTGTACACTTTGTAATTTAAACTATTAGATCTAAAATGAATCAATAATTAAGATTGTACCTCGATGACATTAAATAAATCCCATTTCTTGACACCTAGCTGGACTCACTTGTAAATTCATTTAGTAATATAACCGGCCTTTGAATAATCGGCAACAGTCGTTGGTTACATCCTTGTATATTCTGACGGCAATTTCCGTGACAATGATGCAACTTTGTTGCATCTAATGCAACAATTATCATCCACCGTTAGATCTGAGTTGTTTAATCATGTAGTCTCAATCACATGTTTAGTTTGTTGGAGTTTCTTCCAATTTTCCATCACCAAAAAATTTCTCGATGAATTTCCCGATCACATAAGCCTCCGTTGATGAATTTTTTCCACTCACGTGATCGTCGTCATTAGATTTATGATTATGAGAAAAAATTATTTTTCTGGAAAAAAATTATTTTCCTTGACAAATTTCATGTTGGCCCGTCTGTACAGTTTGTATGGGGTTTATACAAACTGTATACATTTCGTACTTCTGTTTATACAAGTTGCATACAAAATTTATAAACTTTGTACAAGAGTTGTACACTTTGTATTTATGGTTGTACAATCTGTAGGGGAACTGTATACACTTTATACGTGAATTATACCCTCTATATTTATATTTATACAATGTGTATGAGATTTGTATACCAACTGTATACACTTTGTACGAGATTGGTACACTCTGTATTTATTTTTGTATAATTTGTTTTTCTTAAATTAGGATTGTAAATAGTTCATACAAATTGTATACATTCTATATGAAATTTGTACACTTTGTATGTTATTGTACAACCAGTATATGACATGCACTCTGTTTGAAATTAGTACAGACTATAGAGATAAAAAATTCAGTGTGTATTGTTGGCGCTCCCATACATAAATGATGTCCAAAAAATTAGGATCTCTATTCGGCCAACTCGTTATTCGACCGATGAAATAGTTTGTCGAAAAGAGATCCCGTTCATATCAGATGAAAAGCTTAAGAAGAACAAGTAAAAAATATTGACTATTAGATTAAATGAAGGGATGAGATTAATGTTGCGTTGGCAATAATATTATTATTACGCTCTCCGACACTGCTCGTATATTCCTTTATTTACCCAAAAGTCGTACGTCTACGTCAGCCACGGCCTTATCCGCATGTAAAGAGTTAAACTAGGACTATGGCATATAAGTCTTGAGCCTTTGACTGTATGAAAAAGTTCACTACAACATAACCTGGCTACGGAGGCAGATTCATGGAGGCACATAATATATTTGCCTCTAAACATACTTTTAAAGAACAAATACTATATGTGCCTCTATAGATGCAAATATCTGCCTCTAATTGTACTTTATTTATTTATTTTAAGTTTAATAAATATTATTTTATAGTTTTAGAGGCAAATAATTCATAATTGCCTCTATAAGTTGTAGGATTAAATATTTTAGAGGCATATAATTTATAACTACCTCTATAAGCTATACGAAAAATTCCTTTAGAGGCAGATAATTTATAACTGCCTCTATAAGTTATACAAAAAATTTCTTTAGTGGTGAATAATTTATAATTGCCTCTGTAAGTCTTTTGTCTTATACAAAACACTCTTGTAGAGGCAGATAATTTATAACTGCCTCTATAGGTTGTATGATTAATTTTTTTAGAGGCAGATAATTTATAATTGTCTCTGTATGTTGTATGATTAGCTTAGAGATAGATAACTTGTAAAAATTTTAAAGGTAGATAACTTGTAAACTCTGTACTATTTTGTATAGATAAATGTTAGATAATATATATAATTAATGATATATATAATAAACGCTAACAATTTTCTTTTCTAATAATGAGTAAGAATTTTTTTTTTATTTTTTCAATTTGTATATTTAAAAACTGCGTAGAAAATATCAGTAAGTGCTCTTGAACCAAATGGTAAGAACTAAGAACTTAACACATTTTCTTGAACCACCCGGGTTCAAATCCCATAGATAGTAAAATAGTAGAAAATAATATATGTAAATAGTGAAAAAGTTCAATAGAGGAAAATATCATGGTTGGAATAAATTCTTTTTAAAAGCATATATATGTGCCTCTAAAAAAAATTATCAGCAACAAAAATAAGTGCCTCTAAAAGGTGGTTAAGATGACTGAATAAGAGTTGTTTAAAGTTGCAATTACCAACAATTATATCTGCCACTAATTCTTTCATTAGTGGCAGATAATATGTGTCATCGTATTTGCCTCAAAAGACCTTTAGCGACAGGAGCGTTGGTGGCACTTAAGCTATCTGCCTCTAAAACTCTATAGAGGCAGAAAATTGTCCTTTAGAGGCACATACGGTGTGCCTTCCTAGCCA
This sequence comes from Linum lewisii, assembly GCA_034768395.1. Taxonomy (NCBI): domain Eukaryota; kingdom Viridiplantae; phylum Streptophyta; class Magnoliopsida; order Malpighiales; family Linaceae; genus Linum; species Linum lewisii. The sequence continues at coordinate 15,658,636 of CM068299.1, forward strand.
GGTTATATTGTAGTGAATGGAGCATATTGTTTACTAACAAAATAAATTATTTGGTGCGAATATTTAGCCCTGAAATCTTAGACTTGCGATTTTGAATTTGACTGGTCAGACCACTACGTAGTACGCACGCATTCACCTTTTTTTTTTTACAAATAGAATCCGTAATATTATTTATCTACAAAAAGAAAACATCTTACAACATCTTACATCTTAAAAATCTTAATGGTAGTATGGTATATTTAGTTTTGACATATAGGTAGAACCCTACTAAGAAAAATATCATGGATTTCCCTAGGGTTAGGGTTGTGCGCCGTCCCTAGCATTAGGTTTTTTCACAAAATTCAAACAATTCGCTATCGGAACATAGGTTTCCCCTAGTACGGCAGTAGCACTTCGGTAAGCGTGATTTCATCATGTTGTTGGTCGTTGGTGTTTCCCGCTCGGGTGTTGTGAAGTCATGGCGGATGAGATCAAGGCGATGGAGGAGCGGTTACGAATGATGGATGTACTGGAGGAGGAGGGTGATGTGGCGGTGCCAGAAGAGCTGATCGATGCGCCGACGGATTCGTTCGATTTATGTTTAGTCAGAACCTTCATCACCGACAAAAACATAAATTTTATGGCGATGAAGAGTCAATTGGAAAACATGTGGAAGCCGGGTAGGGGTCTGTCCATTGAAGATCGAGGAAATGGTCTATTTCTATTTCGATTTTATCATCAAATCGATCTGAAGCTGGTGGTGGAGGGAGGACCGTGGACTTTTGATGGGTTTCTGTTAACCTTGCATGAAATACAGCTAGGAGAAGATATCACGACTGTGGCGCTGCATGAAGTCGACTTTTGGGTTCAAGTACATAACATAACGCCAGATTTTTACTCGGAGCTGGTGGAACGTACGTTAGGGAACTTCTTGGGAACGCTGGTGGCATATGACGAGTACAACCGATACTCCCTGGATCGTCCTTATATGAGATTGCGTGTGAGGATGGATGTTCGTAAGGCTTTGAAGAAAGAGAAGTCGGTGAAGAAGCTTAGCAAGGAGATCATGGTGAAGTTCAAGTATGAACGATTACCGACCTTCTGTTATTTATGTGGCCGTATTGGTCATATAGACCGGTTCTGCGAACTTCGTTTTCGTATTCCGGAATCAGAAATTGTTATTTTATGGGATGATGAGTTACGGGCACCGGGTAGGAGAGATCGGAAGGAGTTAACTAGTCCGTGGCTGCGACCGTCACTAGCGGAGCGTCGGGCTATAGAAAATATAAGATTTGGATCTCGAGAAGGGGGCTGGAAGGTGGGAAGTGGTAGTAACAAACCGTCGAACATCAGGGCATCAACTTTTAATTTTCGGGCCATTGTGGAATTCCAAAACAAGTTGGTGCTTACCGAGGAGGATGAGGAAGATGAGTTGGTGGTGATTGCCGAGGAAAGCAAGAGAAGGAAGAGGATCGAATTTTATGATTCAATGGAGGTGGATAAGGAGAACAGGAGTGGTGGCTCAAATAATGGACGCCAATGTCCAAAAAACTTGGTTAGGCAGGCTCGTGTTACGAGACTGCCCACCGCAATGATCGTGTTGAGCTGGAACTGCCGATGGCTTGGTCAACCACGCACGGTTCGAGTGCTTAAAGGGTTGATAAAAACCCATTGACTGGAGGTGGTGTTCTTGATGGAAACGTTAGTGGAAAAGACGAGAATGGAGGAGGTAAAAGTGCAGTTGGGTTTTGAGGGGTGCTTTACGGTGGATGTGGTTGGTCGAAGTGGGGGTCAGGCAATGCTGTGGAAGGCGGGGGTGGAGCTATCGCTCATATCGTACTCGCAGAATTTTATAAACATGGCAGTTAAGGATGCGAAGGGGCGCATCAGCAGATTAAGAGGTTTTTACGAGTGTCCGGAATGAGCTAATCAGCCTACTCTTGGGCGATGTTGCGTGCTTTGGTAGTTACAGAAGCATGGTGTTGTATTGGTGATTACAATGACCTACTCTCAGCAGATGAGAAGAAAGAGATTCACCCACATCCGCAAACTTTGATTGATAGGTTCAGAGAAGTTGTGCAGGATGCGGGTTTGGTGGATTTGCACTTAGAGGGGTATCCGTTTACGTGGTGGAAGTCGAGAGGAACACCTGTTGCAGTTGAGGAGAAGCTTGATAGAGCAATGATCAATGGGAATTGGACGGAAATCTATCCGGATGCGAGGCTTCTCAATGGCGTGGCTTCAACTTCGGACTATTCCCCATTAATTCTACTGACTGAAGGTGATCGGCGGGAGGGGATTGAAAGGAGTTTTAAATTTGAAAATTGGTGGTTAGCTAAGCCAGAGCTACGGGTGGTGGTTGAGAGGGCCTAGTCGGATACAGTGTCAATGCCAATGGGAGCCAGATTGAACCATTATATTGACAAACATAAAGAATGGAGCCGGCGGACACGTGTGCATGTGGGGAAGGAGTTGACCGAGAGCAGACAAAGGTTGGAGGAGTTGAGGATGTTTGACGATGAGGACTCAGTTCGTGAGTTTAATAACTGCAGGGAGGTGTGATGACACTCAATTTGACGTGATTATCAGCCTCATTTAAGCGACATTTCTTTGCTTAAGACATGGTTTTTAGGGTAGAATAACGAATATTCAATCGATTGCCCTATCTCGTGCCATTTGTGTTACCTTGGCCCGTTTCGGGTCTATTTGATGGTTTTCTAGTGTTTTCATGTTAGCACAGGTTTTTGCCGTCAAATAAAGTAGCCATGGACGTGTCTAAAGCATTGGAACATCGAGGAACTGAACCGGAATCGATCAAAGGAGCCAATTAAGTTCAAGCAATCTCCTGCCCATTTACAAAGAAGATTTCGCCGAAAATACCTTGATATTTTCGGCGAAAATATTAGTGCAAATCGACTGATGCCACTTGAAGGATGGTTTCGGCGAAAACAATATGTTTTCAGACCGAAACCTATTCGGCGAAAAAGACAGAAGACACAGCTGAGTGACCGGCCATTTACACAAGGATTTTCGCCGAAAATATCCCTATGTTTTCGGCGAAAATATCAGGCCAATCCAGATCAGTTAGGGTTAAGTATAAATACTTAACCCCGGCGGCCCAGAAAGAAAAACACATCATAATTAATCATAATACAACTTTTCGAGATCAGAATTCAGAGAATCCTCTCAAGTTCTGGAGCGAGGAGTTCGAGTTCGAAGAGCCGGATAGAGATCGTGACGCCATCCCTTCAATCTCGGAGAATTGGAGCTAGGAGTGTTATCTATCGAAGATCGAAGTCTGTCAGAGTCGTCTAAATTAGGTTTTTCATATTCTTTTCTGTTCTTCCTCTGAATGATGAACTCTTTCTTTGTCTTTGTTTCTTTTGTAATAATCATGAGTAGCTAAACTCGTTAGAGCTTAGACTAGATGAACCCTAAGTGACCCAGGGCTTTAAAGCGGTCACGGATCGGCGATGATTAGATTCGAAGTTCAATCAGTTTCTCATTCATGTTTGATTTATTCTTCATTGTTCATGTTTCTTGTCTGGATTGATCACCTAGATTAGATTCTGGTTAAGCTAAGGATAGAAGCGAACGCTCGCCTTACTTTAGAACATCAAATTGAACAATTAACCTTATAATTGGAGCGTGCCTTTCGTAGGAACCGGTTAGGGTTAATTCACTGCAAGAGTAACTCATTAATCATTAGTAATTACACCAGTTAATTAAGTCGTTGCGAGAGGCGACCGTACCCGGGCGGCTAGTTAATCTTGGTAGTTAGAACGGATAGAGCGAACGTTCGCCGGTCTTAAACCTAAGGGTAAGGAGTTATGGTGGTGTCTTAGTAATTGATTGAATGAGAATCGAAATCCGTTGATCTGTTGATTGTCAATGTTCTGGGGAACGAATGGGGATTCAAAGTCTAAGTTCGTCTGTCTTCCTTGTTTTCAAACCCTAATTCCCAATCTGCTTTAGTTTAATTCGTTTTAATTTTTCTGCATTTCTTAGAATTAGAAGTCGTGGAACTCACACCACGCACAACGTGTTTGCATTCGAGTACTTTGTCAGTTTTGAAGTAGTCAGTCATAGGAGACCCTCGGAATACGATCTGCTATCGCTTTTTCTTAGCATTAGTAGTTATTTGTGTGAATCGCCAACGACAGGTTCACCAAGGTGATAAACATGTTGTTGGAGAGGGAGGAGAAGATGTGGAAACAACTAGCAAAGCAATTTTGGATGAAAGATGGCGATTTAAACACGGAATTCGTTCATCGGTCAGCCAATGGAAGAAAGAAACATAAGGCGTTGACTTGTTTGGAGAAGGAGGATGGTACTTGGGCGGAAGAGGAAGGAAGTATGGGGCAGGTGGCGGTTCAATACTTTACCAAGCTTTTTTAAGCAGGAACCACGACTGTAGAGCCGGTGATGAACGTGGTGGAGCGGTGGGTAACGGAGGAGCATAATTTCATGCTCACAACTATGCTAACAGAAGACGAGGTTAAGATGGCTTGTTTTTCTATGCATCCGGACAAGGCACCGGGGCCGGATGGTCTCAATCGGCATTCTATCAGCGATTCTGAGACATGGTGGGGAAGCAGGTTTTTGAGGAGTGCAGAGACTAGTGGCAGAATGGCGTGATAAGCGAAGAAGTCTGGGCCACAAATATTGTGCTATTAACGAAGATAAGTAGCCCAACCCGAATGAGTGATTTGCGCCCTATTTCGTTGTGTAATGTCTGGTATCGTATTATGGCCCAGGTTCTTGCTAACAGGTTATGTATAGTCATGCACGAGATCATCCCTGAGGACCAATCTGCTTTTATTAAGGGTCAATCCATCATTGACAATGTACTTGTTGTTTTTTAGACGATCCTTGCAATGCAGAATAGACGAAGAGCAAAATGTGGTGAGGTGGCTTTCAAAGTAGACATCTCGAAGGCATACGATAGAGTGGAGTGGAGTTTCCTTGAGGCGATTCTCACAAAAATTGGTTTCTATAGGAAATGGGTGGATCGAATGATGATGTGTTTTTGTTCGGTGGATTATTCAGTTCTAATAAATAATACTAAAATTGAGGAGATCACCCCCGGAAGAGGGTTGCAGCAAGGATGTCCATTGTCTCCGTTCCTGTTTGTTATCTGTGCGGAGGGCTTATCAGCTATTTTTTGGAGTGAGATAGCCAGAGGCGGTTTGCATGGAGTAGAGGTATGTAAAAGAGCGCCATCTATTTCTCATATGCTCTTTGCAGACGATAGCTTTTTCTTTTTTCGAGCAGAAATAGCGGAAGCAAGAAGAATGTGTTGGGTGCTTGATACTTACGCCAAGGCCTCCGGACAGCTAGTCAATTATTGTAAATCGTGTGTGATGTTCAATAAGAGCACTGATGAGATGTTACAGGCAGGTGTGGGGTACGTGTTGGGGGTTACCACATCGTTTGACCGACGACGGGTGGGAATAAATTACCACATCGGTAATCGGGCAAAATAAAAAGGCTGCCATAAATTACCTTAAGGACAACATATGGTCGAGAATTCAGTTATGGAAAGGGAAGATGCTTTCGTCGGGTGGGAAGGAGGTGCTAATCAAAGCGATTCTTCAAGCGATACCGATGTATTGCATGAATGTGTTTATACTTCCTAAAACACTAGCTGAGGAGTTGGAGAGAATGATGAATTCGTTCTGGTGGGGTACGAAGACGACCGGAGGGAGTGGGGTGGCATGGATGAGATGGGAAAAGTTGTGCGTGAGGAAGAAGGATGGTGGTATGGGGTTCAAAGACTTGAGGGGTTTTAGTATGGCGCTAGTGGGTAAACAAGGTTGGGAGCTATTGACGAATCCTAATGCACTTGTCACGAAGGTTTTTAAGGCTAAATACTATCCTAGAGAGGATTTTTGGTCGGTAGAGTTGAGTCGTTGTCCGAGTTTCGTGTGGCGGAGTATTTTGGATAGTCGGGAGCTTTTATATCATGGGCATCGGTGGCGGATTGGGGATGGGCAGCCGGTGAAGGTTTGGTCCGAGCCTTGGGTCAAAGGGGAGAGTATACACATGATTCAAACGCCGATGGTAGTGGAGTGGGCATAAAGGTGTGCGATTTGTGGATGCCGGGTACGAGAGAGTGGGACGAGGAGTTATTGGAGCACATTTTCGAGCCAGAGGATGTAGAGGCGATTTTAAGTACCACGACCATTGTTGGAGGAGGAGCGGATGAAATCATTTGGCCAACGGACAAGAAGGGTGAGTATTCGGTTATGTCCGGGTATAAAGTGTACATGAATAGTTTTGTTGACAGGTTAGCTTTGGTTCGAATGGGTATGTGGAGTCGTTTATGGCAGCTCAAAATACCGCCAAATTTTTGGCACTTTGCCTAGCGGCTGGCCCGACAAGTGGTATCTGTTCGTGCGGAGTTGCGAATGAGGCATTATGATATACCTGGGGAGTGTGGAGTTTGTGGGAGTGGAGTGGAGGACGCATGTCATCTTTTTGGTGAATGTACCTTCATGGAGGATTGTAGTAGGGAGGCAGGTCTTTGGGAGCCGATGCAAGACTTTCTAGTTGGGAATCGGAGTACAGATGTTTGGGTGGACTACGTCTTGAATAAGTGGGATGAGGAATGTACCTGTAGGTGGACAGCTATGATGTGGGCGGTTTGGCGGGAAAGGAATCAGCGGGTGTGGTCTCATTGCTCTAGTACGGCGCGGAGTGTGGTCATGGGGGATATGGAGGCTGTTATGGAGTGGAGTGTAGTGAGAGTGGGCTCGGAGGGCAGCGGTACGGCGAGGTCTCGAAGGCTTGTCTGTGAGAGTTGGCAGTCGCCATCCGATCCATGGTTGAAATGCAATGTGGATGCTAGCTTTAAGCAGGCTGAGCGGAAATGGGGTTGTGGAATGATCTTGCGGAATTTGGAAGGAGGGCTGGTAGGTTGTCGTACGTCATGGAAGAAAGGCACACCAGAGATACGAGAAGGAGAGGCATTGTCGTTGCTAGACGCGATGATGTGGGTGGAGCAAAGTGGCTATCAGCACGTGATCATCGAAGTGGACTCAACGGAGGTGGAGACGGAGACAGCGACGGGCAGGAGGGCCGAAATGGAATTGAATTTGGTTCGATTATTGCTGAGTGTCCGAACATTTTATTGTCTAGACAAGATTTTAGAGTAGTTGTTGTGAGGAGAAATAGGAATAAGGCTGCGCTGAGTTAGCTCAACAGTCTATACCTTCGCATTGCCGTCTGTTTGGCATGCATATCTGGAGTGGCTCCATCATGCACTTGTTCCTATGTGCATGACTACTTCGCATTAATAAATGAGAGCGTGACGTTTTCCTAAAAAAAAGGATAGAACCCTACTTACAAAATTTCACATCATCACACAATTTTTAAATTAAAATTTAATTATTTTCTATTCCATATTATTAAATGCTCATGTATTAAGTACTTCAACATTATTTTCTTAGAGATGTTAGTGTGGCAAATTTTATATATTTTGAATTTATTTTATATGAGTTATAAATTAGTGAAGTTACATACCATCCACATTGCAAGTTCATCATATTTCATAGTTATGAGATTATTTTTAGTTGAAAATTGAAATTGGTTTGACTTAAGTCATTGATCAAGTGGAGTCATATTGCATAAAATTATGATTTCTATGTTAATTATTTAGAAAAACTATATTTTATTTTTTGTAGCATTACAGTATTTTAGTATCCATATAGTATAACTTATAAGTCACTCGACCAGAAGTTATATATGTTGTATGTTCATTGGTCTATCAACCGCTATAAGGGTCATTTGCATGTAGTTGATTTTTTCATAGTTTGATATGCATTTAGAAAATGTTGTGCGAACTTACTTGATTGCATTTGAGTTTAGACAAATAGAAGTAGTTAGTCATATTATGAGCTCATCTTATTATAGGTTTTAAAGGTAAATAATTTAAAATAATGAATAATTTTATCCGGCCAACGGGCTGGGTACAAAGCTAGTATGTTATAGTTAAAGAGCCCGTTATAATGTAGGTTACCCAAGCCTGCCGACTTTGTGCGATTTGGCTTATGGGTTGAAGGAAAAATATCTCACCTCAAGCTGAAACTATTTTCACCCAACAGCAAAGGGGACCACCGAAAATTAAAAGTCAAAATAATAAATAAGTTGTAATTTTGTGTGGACTGCCCGCGTGTGCCCACTAGGGCTGTTGACGAGCCGAGCCAAGCCGAGCTATGGCCAGGCTCGGGCTCGGCTCGATAAGCTGTATGACTGGCTCGGGCTTGGCTCAAGCTCGTTTCGCACTCGAGCTCAGCTCGTTAATTTTTTGTAGAGCTCGGGTTCGGCTTGAAATGAGTATTAACGAGCCGAGCTTGAGAAGCTTTAGCGAGCCGAGCCCGATAGCTCGTTAAATGTTCTCGAGCTACACTCGTTAATACTTCTCGAGCTCGGCTTGTTAATGCTCATTTCGAGCTCAGCTCGTTAAAATTAGACGAGGCTCGATCAGCAAACCTAATTATTTAAATCATCAATAGAAACGTCATAATTCTAGTTACGGGCAACAAACATTGTAGGTTTCTTTTTCAAGTTCAAAGATTACCAAGTACAATCATTATCAGGTACAAACGTTCATCAAAACATAACAAAATAAACTTTCTCATTCGATAATTTGAAGCAACAACTCCCAAGTCCCACCTCCTGCAATTTGCAATCCTAAAACTTTCAACCTCCAAATTACCTGCAGAGTTTGTACATGATGTAAGCAAAACAAGGACTTCTTAACTAGAAATCACTTATTAACAAATAGAAAACGTCAACTAGATTGCAGAGTTTGTATAGGATTGTAGAGTTTTAACAGCATCAACTAGAAAGCACTTATTAACAGAACAAGCAAGAGTAACAGAACAATCATTAACTAGAAAGCACTCATGAACTAGAAAGCACTCATTAACAAGAAAGCCACAACCGCCTTTTGTGTGTTAATTGAAAGCGCTTATTAACTAGAAAGCCCTTATTAACTGAACAAAGCAAGAGTATGAAGCATGATCCAGCAAGAGTATTAAATTAGGATACTCATTCGAATAAGGGATAAAACATGATTCATAAAGGATCTATGGAATAAAATTAATGCCAAATGGTATTAGTAATGTGTGTACTGACCACAAAATAGCATGATCCAACGATATAGCTGTCATTTCTTGTGAAATCTGATATCCCTGCAGCACATGTAAGGCATAGTCAATAAAGATGGCACAAGTCATTGATGTTATGAGAAACAGACTGTGAAACAAGGTAAATATTCTTTTCCATTGTTTCAGTTAGTAATATACACAAATACTTGATGGGCATTTGGTGCGAAAATTAATGCGCACTATGTTTTACTCAATGGATTGCTCCAAAGAGATCGTTTTTCCCTAGGGTCTTTCTGTTTCTATTACTCATAAATTGTGGAATAAGCTATTCGGGGTTTTTTTTGTCGTTTGGTTGAATTTGGTTTATGAACTAATAACTAAGAAAAGCAATTTAAATCAATCAAAGCAAGTAAACAAGTTGGAGTTTGAAAGAATGACTAAGGCGTTTGTCCAGACTCGAATCCGCTCTAACTCGATTAAGACGGAAGATGCAATGGAATTTCGGTTTTAACAGACTTGATGACTCGACACTTCCTTTGGTATTCTCTACTCCATGGCCAGGACGCAGAGAAACTATCCTATCAAACTTACAAGTTCCTATGGTCAAGATAACTCGCAAATTGTCAAGAATGCACGAAGAACGACGACATGTCACAAAGATATGCAAAGAGATTAGTTTCACCGGCCCTATGGTCAAGACACCGGCAAATCCTAACGACCTCCTAAACTCTAGAATGATTCACGTCCATGGTCAGAACCGCGAAATCAAAGATGAAGCAAGAACCCTAAGATATGCTCAATCACAGGCTAGTAGAGCTTCAAATTAGGGTTAAGGAGAAATCGCATCAAATGTCTGAATAAACCTCAATTAACATATACGGGTTAAAAACCCGACATCATATACAAAATCTAACTAGAGTTTCATCTAATCTGAACAACCTAGAGGAGTTTAGTTCGACATAGCAACAGAAGAAATCAAAGAAACAATGGAGAAGAAAACTGGAGAAGAATACATCTTACTCCGAGTAAACCTAATCCTGACGAATCCTAGAAACTCCTGAGCTAATCTTCGCTTCCCCTCGCTTAATCGTCACTTCAAACCTTCAAAATCCTCCTCCGAGAGTGTCTGGTTCGTCGAAATCAGAATGAAGTCTGAAAAGTGAAGTCTCCAATAATCCTAATCTGTCTCTCCTCTAAAAATTGATCAAAATCCGCGGCTGTTTAAAAGTGCGCCCAAAAAATGCACTCGGGCCGCACTTTTGAATCGCACTTTTATACATGATTTTTAGCTTTGAATTTCTTCCTTCAAACGCGTCCCAAAGTGCTCCAATGCGATCCGATGTGCCGCCAAAGCGATCCAAACCTCGTGCAACTCGTCTTAGACTCTCCTTTGACATCTGTAGCCTGTAACTCACATGAAAGTACTACAAAACGACATCAAATAGACTTGAAACGGGTCAAGGGCACTAAAACATAGTGTTTGACACAAAAATGAGAATATACCTCGAATTATGCATAGAAGTGTGTAAAATGGATGAAATATCGCTTAGGAATGGAGAGATGAACGTGGTAAATCTAGCGTCATCAGCATTCAAACCAATTTCATATCTCTATGAACAAACCTTGGTCTTCTTGGAGTTGTCATCTCTCATTGTCTCATAAAATTCATAAATACAAGTAGCCTTGGATGAAAGGGGGAAATTTCAAAGGCCACTTTGCAAGAGTAAGGCCTGAAACTATCTGGGTATTGCTAAGAATAGCAAATGGGGAAGGGGTGAAAAAGAAATGTGAGGCAGAAGAAGCAAATTCTCTATTGTTCTTTGGGTAAGGGAGAAAGAATAGTAGACAATGAAAGGAGAGAAGAAGAAAGTTGAAACTTAGAGTGTGCTTCAATGCAGAGAAAGCCAATTAGAGAAGAATCGTATCTGGTCAAGAAGCACCAAATCATGTTCTAGGGCAAGGCAATATCGAGTTTGATTTCCGTTTGTGATGAATTTGTGCTCTACAATAACAATAGATAAATTAAATATTGAATTCAACAATAATGTACTAGGACAAGGCGAGATATACAGTGAAACTTACCTTGGAACCATTTGTTAGGCTATAATGGTTTCGTAACCAATCTTGAGTGCAAAGTAGTCCCTCAACAGTCTTTACTCCTAGTGACGCTCGACTAGGACAATTACTCTTCCTCCAGTGCTAAAGACAGCCTCTGAAGCAACCGAAGTGATAGGAATCACCATGATATCACAAGCCATTTTTGATAATATCTTGTACTTCTCACGATTATCCTTCCACCATTCAATAACACTGAACTCTGACTTATTTTTAACTATATGCAACTTTTCTTCAAGATATGTATCAAATTCAGATTTCATAATGTTAGGAGTGGAACTCTGTATAATCTCAACTAAAGAATCCAACTTTGCTCGACCTGTGTTTTCTTTTCAGACACATTTGCGGTAGGAGTTGATGCAACATTGCCAATCTCATCTTCACTAGGGTTCTCAACACTTCTCTCGTTGAACTCCACAACATACTCATTGTAAAGATCATATAACTTCTCACGAATTAGCTGAACATGTGCGGTATAATTGTCTTGAGTGTAAAGATCCTTCAAATAGTGCTCACACTACAAGAAAATCCAGTTTTTAGTCGCGGATAAATGTCCTGTTTGTCGCGGATATGACCGCGACAAACAAGAGTTAGTCGCGGATGACACATCCGCGACTAAAGTCACCCATACAAACGGTGTTAGTCGCGGATGTGGCATCCGCGACAAAATTTGTCGCGGATAGGTTATCACGGTTTTTTCTGTGACAAATGACTTCAGTTCGATTAATGGATCAATTAATGGTTCGATTAATGGTTTGAATATCCGCGAGAAACTGAAACGTATCCACGACAAAAACCAAATTTTTTTTTTTAAATTCTGGAATCTCCTCGTCACTCTCTTCCTCTACATGACTCCTCTGTAAGAATCACAAATACAAAACTGAAGCAAATCGAACAGCTATCATAAACCCAAAATAGATATCGAAATGCGGTGAAATGATTACCGATCCGGAGGAGTAAGCAGCGACAGAAAGTTTACCGCCGAGACTGCAATCAACGGAAACAACATAAGAAATTAAGAATCATCGTAGTGAGTTTGAAATGGAGTAGAGTGAACTTTTTATTGTTTTACCTCTCGACGTAGTTGCGGAAGAAGGAGAGGGAAGGATCGGTGAGGACGGTGGGATTGGACTTGCAGAGGTCGACGAAGTTCTTCAGTTCCTTGAGCTTGGCGGTGTCTGATGGCGACACAGATGGAAGAAAGTGAAGAAGCGAAGGGATTGGGGGAGAAGAAACGAAGGGATCGGAGGAAGAGAGTGAAGAAGAAATAATAAGTAGTGTACAGATGATTCCATTTGTCGCGGATAATTATATATATCCGCGACAACGGTTGTCGCGGATGCCATTTGTCGAGGATAATTATATATATCCGCGACAACGGTTGTCGCGGATGCATATCCGCGACAAATCCCAACAAAACAGCTAATCAATGTCGCGGACAATATCCGCGACTAAATATCTGCGACTAAAAACCAGATTTTCTTGTAGTGTCAACCAATGTAAGCTTGTTTCTTGGATCTAATATAGCAGCAAATGCAATCACCAAGTTACAGTCACCCCAATATTTATCAAACTTCTCCAACATTTTTATGGCTATCGCCTTCATCCTCTAATCTTCTGACTGTAAGGTCTCATCCAACAATGTTTTGATGTTCCAATGCTCTGGAAGAACCAAATTAGCTGTTGGATATAAACTTCCCGAAATAAGAACAATGATTTGATTGAACAACTCAAGAAACTAGTAAACCCTAGAAACTTTATCCAATCATCCTCTAAAGGCAACCACTTATAATATGAATCTCGCTCAGCATATACATCCTTCAGATCTAATGCTACAGATATCATCTGATATGTGGAGTTCCAACGGGTACTACAATCTAAGATTAGCTTTTTTGGAGATAACTCTAGTTGCTTAGCTATTTCTCGAAACATGATAACACGACTTTCTGATGCAGCAATGTGTTTCACACTTTGCCTAACACAATCAATGGTGTCTTAAATTTCCTTGAGTCCATGTTGCACCATGATGTTTACAATGTGAGCACAACATCGAACATGAAATAATCTCCACAAGAGACAGTCTTTTTCGATACGTAAGAGTAACTTTAAGATGTCTCACTGCAACATCATTATACGCTTTTTAGTTGTGGCATGAAAGAAATGTGTGTTTCTATCACCATCACGAAGCCAATAAGTTTTGGCTTTTTGCTTCCAATAATTCTCCTCCATCTCCAAAAAATCGACCACTTTTTTCCGGCACACCTAATAGCTGCACCTGGAGTATTAATCTGACAGAGATTCTCCAAGCATTTCTTTACGTCCTTAATTCATGGTTGCCTAGTTAGAACACCCAGATTTTAAGAGAGTGCTCAATGGAGCCTGGCGCTGCAACCGCGGGGTTTAAAGCAATTTTAGGCATTTGACTTCAGACCTCCGACATTGGGATCAGGACACATTCGATAAATTATTCAGCAACGAAAAGTGCAACTGATGCACAAGTTAGAAAGTATGGAATTGAACGATCATAACCTAGGTGTTTCTACTTCTGTAGATAATGAGAACGCTATTAGACATGATCTTGAGCATACCCTTTGGGAATAAGAAATGCTATGGTTTCAGAAAGCAAGGAAAAACAGGATTATTGACGGTGACTGAAGCATTTGTTTCTTTCATCTTACAACTCTGAAGAGACGTTGTTTCAATATAATATCTTAGCTTCATAAGCAAGATGGCTTGTGGACTTCTGACTGCGGCGCCCTTCAAAGACTCGTCATTGACTATTTTTCCTGGAATCTTCACTGAGGATGGCGTAACTAGTCAGACTCAACCTTGGGGTTTTGCTAAAGTGATCGAGGAACAAGCAAGGTGTGTTAGCCCTGTTCCAACCAAGGATGAACTAGAAATGGTTATCGGTAGTATGAGTGGACAGAAGGCTCCAGGCAGAGATGGGTTTCAACCAATCTTCTATCAAAGGAATTGGGAAAAAGTTGGAGGTGGCTGGAATTAATGAGACAATTTTGGTTACCCCAAGCGCCCTCGCCCAGAAACCATTGATCAGTTTCGACCTATTAGTCTCTGCAATGTCCTATACAAGGTGATCACCAAATGCCTAACACGTCGTCTTCGACCTCTAATGCCGAGCGTGGTGAAGTTCACTCACGCCAGCTTCGTCCCAGGTAGACAAATTTGTGATAAATAAATCATCTTGAAGGAAGTTGTCCACTCTATGGAACATGATAAGGGAAGAGCCAGAAGACTTTCCCTGAAGATCGATATGAGGAAGGCTTATGACTGAATTTGATGGTCCTTTCTTGAGGATACTCTTGCCTCTACTGGATTTTCTGCACACACTATTCGTTTAATTATGTCTCGTGTTTCTTTTGCCAGTTTCTAGATCCTGTGGAATGACAGCTTGACGGAGCAGTTTACTCTACAAAGGGGAATCTGACAGGGCTGTCTGATGTCCCCGATCCTATTCTCCCTTTGTATGGAGAGACTAAGTCACCTCATTTTTAATGCTGTTGAAGTTGGTTAGTGGCATCCTGTTGCTCATTCTAGAGGGGGGCCAAAGCTTTCTCATCTCTTTTATGCAGACAATCTCATTTTGTTTGCAGAAGCTTCGGTTGGCCAAGAAGAAGTTACTATGGATTGTCTTAACTAATTTTGTGAAGCTTCTGGGCAAGACATCAGTAAAGACAAATCATCTCTTATTTGTTCCAAGAATACAGACAGGCGGTCGGCTATCTAAATCTCGAGAGTTATGGGGATTCCGCTAGCACAAGATCAAGGCAAATATCTGGCGGTGTCTGTTCTTCACGGAAGAACAAATATTTCGACATACCAAGGTATTCTTTCTATAATGGATTCCAAGTTAGTTGGTTGGAAGGTAAAGTCTCTTAGTCTCGCCAAAAGGGTTACCCTTGCTCACTTGGTGTTGGCTGCAATTCTGGCTTATGCGATGCAAACTTCCCTTCTTCCAGTTGAGACTTGCAAGGATATTGAAAAGCGTATCCGAAAATTTATTTGGGGTTCTTCCACAGAAGGCAAAAAAGTTCACTTTATTAATTGGGATAGAATATGAACTCCTGAGGAGAATGGTGGCTTAGGGATGTATCAAGCTCAGCAGTTGAACCTTGCTTATATGTCGAACCTTGCTTGTATTAATTTGCAGTAGCAAATACTATTTGCCACACCACTATTTGCTACACCCTGCATCCCCATCGCAAATAGTGGTGTGGCAAATAGTATTTGCTACTGCAAATTACTACATGAAATAGCGACTGCTGTAGCAAATACTAACTATTTCCTACTGCATTTTCATGTCGTTGTAATTTTGCAGTAGCTAAATGTCATTTTTTTTGTAGTGGTAGAACCCGGTTCTCATACCTTATATGAAATTATATCATTCTCTCATACATGGACTTTAATATATCAAGAACATTGTTAGTGAAAATCGATTCTCAAATTTAGATTAACCTTAGTAGAACCCGGTTCTCAAGTCTTACATAAACTTATATTATTTTTTTATATTAATAAAGAGTATGAATATTGAAATAAAAATAGAAAATAAATAAAATAAATTCCTTCATTAGTTATTTTCCTACACTAAAACTGTAAAACAAATCATATACATTTTTTAATACGAAGAAGATAAGAAGAGGAGTTATTTTTATTTCTCATTTTAATCATGAAAAGGAGTTGGACTATTTTTCAGAATACTTTTTAGTTTTTTCTCCATGATAAGGGGTTATAAAGAAAGTGGGAATTAATATTAAAAAGTTAATGAAAAGAATAAAAAAAAATTAATTGGTGAGAATGCCTCTGATTGGCTGAAATGAGAAGAATGTGGGGAGAAGTGGAAGTGTGGCTTTTAACATACGTGGCATAAAGGAAAAAAATATAATGCATATTATAGAGTGTTGATTGATATCCTATAATTTTTCTTTTGTTCCTTTATAGAGCAGAACTCTTTTATACATTTTCCGCACTCATATATTATTTTATTTTATACATTTTCCGCACTCATATATTATTTTATTGTGTGTCAATCAGGTGGTTGTGCAATATGGACCGAGAGGTAGGCCGAAAAGAAACGTAACTGTGGAAAGTCATTCTAATATTCAAAACAACAGAAAATAGCACATCGTACACTCTTGACCTGCTTTCCTCCAAGACTTACTGCATGCATGGGTTTCACTATAAATAACGACCTCTTGCTTCACTCTTTCATCACAACAACAACAACAACTTCCCAAATTAACCATCCAATTTAAATACCTTTTCTTAACCTTACTATAAGAAATGGCGTCCAGCATTTTACTCAACTCGGAAGCTGATCGTCTAACCCAGCTTAAGGCTTTCGACGCAACCAAGGCCGGAGTGAAAGGTCTAGTTGATGCTGGAGTGACGGAGGTCCCTTCCCTCTTCCACACGCCAGCCCACCTCCTCGACAATAGGTCATCATCCGACAAGAACAAATTCACTTTCCCAATCATTGATCTCGAAGGTGTGGCCACTGATCCTGCCAAGCGTAAGGAGATCGTTGAGAAAGTGAGGGATGCTTCCGCCACTTGGGGTTTCTTCGAAGTTCTTAACCATGGCGTCCCTATAAACATCCTGGAAGAGATGAAGGCCGGTGTCAAGAGGTTCTACGAGCAAGATCTTGAGGAGAAGAAAGAATTCTTCACTCGTGACTACACTAGGAAGATCGTTTACAATAGTAACTTTGACTTGTACACTGGTCAAGTCACCAACTGGAGAGATACCACTGTCTTCTACATGGCTCCTGATCCTCCCAAGCCCGAGGAACTGCCTGCTGCTAACAGGTATACATAATATATAGTTGAGTTTTTAGATATCATCAATCATCAAAGGAAAATGGAATATAATATTAAGTTTTTGAATGTTTTCAGGGAAATCTTGATGGAATACTCCAAGGAAATGTTGAACATGGGTTACTTGATCTTCGAGCTCTTGTCGGAGGCTCTAGGTCTGGAACCAAACTACTTGAGAAACAAGGAGTGCTTGATAGGACACAACTTTGTGTGTCATTACTACCCACCTTGTCCTCAACCCGATCGTACTTTGGGAGCGAGCAAACATGCTGACACCGACTTCATGACTATTCTCTTACAAGATCACGTTGGAGGTCTACAGGTCCTTCATCAGGATCAGTGGGTTGATGTGCCGCCATTGCCTGGATCTCTAGTCATCAATATTGGAGATCTCTTGCAGGTAACATTTTTTATAATTAATACAAATAATGATTCTATGGTTTTAGTACCATGACACCCTAACTTATACCAAGTTGTTTTTTTTTTTAGCTGATGTCGAATGACAAACTGTTAAGTGTGGAGCATAGGGTACTGGCGAATCGCAGTAGTGGTCCGAGGATATCAGTGGCATGCTTTTTCAGTACTGGCATGTTACCGTATCCCACAAAGTACGAACCCATTGAAGAGTTGTTATCTGAAGAGAATCCTCCCAAGTATAGGGCTACTACTGTTCCAGAATATGTGACATATGTTACAAATAAGGGTCTTGACGGAAAATCTCCTCTCCTGCATTTCAAGCTCTAAGTTTGAGGGAAACACAATATATGGAGAGAAAATGACGTCTTTATTACTAGTAGATTGAACGGTAATCTTTTGTCATGAAAGGCGATGAATATATAACATTGTCTTATGCATGTTTTCAATAAGCTAAAGGGTTTTGTGATGTGTCACTTGTGCTACTTATATAAGTTTTTATTTTCTATTTTATGGTGTATGGTGTTGTAGTAGTCAGTTACGTTGCCAATAACCATGTAATAATATTAATGCCTTATTGGAGGCTTTAATACGTACATTGTTATATTTCTTCTTGTTATGTTGTGTTTTTATTATCGCCAACTATAAATTAAAACGTCTCTAGTAGTTCACAGCCAACAAGCACCATATATTTGAATGGGTTTTACAAATTCATTTGAAACGTGAGGATTTTAGGAGGAATTAAAAATTAATATAATTTGTTTACACCATTAGCCCTCTTTTTTATCCGAAAAAAAAAAACATATCATCATCACGCCTTCTTCTTCCTGTCGTGCTTCTCCTTCTGACTTGCTTGCCGTTCAACTTCTTCTTCAACCTGCAAATACGTTTCTACTCCTACTTTTTCTTTCTTTTGCTTTTTTATCTGATACGGTGTTTCTTCCTCATACTCAAGCCGTCTTCTCCGATTAAAAACCCTAGCTTCTTGTTTCCATCTTACATCACAATACTCCTCATACTCCCGCTGTCTTGAAATCATCTTCTTTTTTTGTTGGTGGTCTTCAAACTCACCCTCTGTTTCTAGCCGCATATCAGTCTTCATAGCCTTCAAACTCGCCCTCTGTTTCTTGCGACATATCAGTCTTCATAGCTAATTATAAATATTGTTGTTGTGAGACAATTGCGAAGACAAACCAACAAATAAAAATCAACCCTACGGAACAATCCTCTAATACCAAACTATTTGAAATAGGCCGTTGCTTTCCTAACATTAGCCTCACCATTTTCATATGTGTTCTATTTTCTGCAAACAGCGGTCGTGGTCTTATTTTTTACTCTGTTTTGTCTAGGCTCTGTTTTCTGTTTTTCTGTTCATATTTGTTTCTTACTTTCCGTCCCTCTCAGCCTAGCTTTGACCGGTTTGGTGTCTGACTTTGGTTTTGGATGAGGGATGCCACTTTGTCTTGTATCCCTCTCATACATAATATATATCCATTCAGATAAAAAAAAAATTGAGTAATCGTAGGGAACTTATTCCATGGCCTTGAGTGGTGAAAGAGGGACAACTACTTTCCTCTAACTTAACAGTGAAGAATTCTTTGCTTTCTTTTGATAATTCCGTGTTCATGGTCTCTAACTGCTACAATAGCTTCAGTTGTGACATTTATTTATGTTTCATGTTGATATATCCTTCATTTCATTACACGAGGAGACGTGAAACAACTCAGATTGGATGTGGCCTTCCTAACGAAACATTAGGACGAGGAAACAAGATCAGAGATAGGTTGGAGGGGAGATACAACAATCGAAGATGAGTTGGAAAAATAACAACTTATAAGAGTTTGTTGTCGGAGATAGAATGAGGGCAACAATGGGCCGAAATATGGACATTTTGGTGGTTATTTATTTTCAATTCCTTAATATAAAAAAGACAAGGAAACAAGAAATTGAACTGATGATAATTGCACAATTCACCTAGCAATCTAATTCCATGGGAAGAGCCAATTCCCCCCGTTTTTAAATTCCTTGCGGGAAACGACCTCGTAGTTTTCACCAAGGTGAATTAGGATTTAAATATGCACCAAACTGAAATTGAAAGAATTTTTTTTTAATTTAAAATTTGAGCTAATTTTAGTTACCTGCGGCCACGTGTCAAGCAATAATTGGCTGAACAAATAAGTCCTGCTTATATGCTCATTTTAGTTTCCGATGACACATTGTGCCAATTGTGCTATAAGGTCACATCCCATATAGACGAAAATATGGTTTCAACTTGGTAAGAGAGAGCTAATCGTCTCGCGGAAAATTATCATGTTGCAAAATGTGGACAAAAAGAATGGCACGAATTAGGTCTTTTTTGCTATATATTTGCGATGACCATTTGCCTACTTACAAAAACATCTGTTTTCAACTATCCTAAATGATGATGATGTTTGTTGTTACTGTCAAACTCATAAGACTTAGTGAGACTCTACATTAATTGAGTTTTTAATAACGTCAAAACTCATTCATAGAGGTGCATGATACTTTGGAGTCGTTTGTTTCGGTGTAGTGTTCATAGAGGGAACGGGGAAATGGGTTTTTGGGGAAAATGAGTTTATGTTGTAAGTTGGTATAGTTGAATTACATTGTTTTTTTTTTTTTTGCTCAAGAACGACTGATTAATTAATTAATCATCAAAGAGGTCCAACATACAGGAGACAAAAACTCAAAAGGAACAAAGCTAAACATTCAGAGGATATGACGCCCTATCAGGTGTTGTATCCAATTTGGTTCCAGGGTATTATCCCTTTTCCTTCTAGCTACATCATCAGCTACTGCAACTTTGTTTCTTGAACATTTAACAATTGTAATTAAGGGTGCCTGGTTCAAGACCTCCTTAATATCTTCGATAACTGCTGCACATTCCCACGGGCTAACCGCATCTTCGTCGGAACAAGCCTGGACGACTTGTCTACAGTCCGACCAGACCTCCGCTTCCACCCTCTCCCGCGCCGCCATCTTACATGCTGTAAGAACAGCCATTGCTTCGGCAACGATTGGACCTCTACACAAAAGACGACGAGCTTCACCATTCACGATTCGACCTTCAGGATTCACTGCTATGATCCCGATACCTGCCTCCTGGACGTTTTCTTTGAAAGAACAGTCGCTCAGAAATCGCCATTTGTGATTTCTCGGCATTTGGTGCTCCTGTGTCTGGTGGTTTTGCTCCCCGTCAGCTGGAACGTCACTTTCACCTCTTCCTCGAACCTGCATCGTGCTTCTTTCCCATAGGTTTATCTCCTTGAACAACCTAATTCTCATACCTTGCTGCGTAGAAATTGTACCTTCAAAGCTCATTTCATTTATTGTCTTCCATATAATCCAGCAGCAGAGGCTAGCTTTTATAACTTTGTTCTGTTGTCCGTCCAGCCTCAGACCCTCCAACCATTCCTGTATCGACTGCTGATCTGTTGGGGGGGGGGAATTTCCAGCATCAGCTCCCTCCATATATATCCTTTGTCACTGCACATCCAAACAGCTGATGGGGAACAGATTCATCAACCTGATTGCAGCATGGGCACAGCGGACTCTGGGCACACCTCCTTTTCATCAAATTCTCTCGAGTTGTTACAAGGTTCGAGCACATCTTCCATATGAAAAATTTAACTTTCGGTGGCAATGACAATTGCCAGATCCATTTCCACTGTACCTGCTGATTCCCTCCTCTACCCTGCTTTAGCATTCTGTAGCATGATTTTATTGAGAAGACGCCCTTTGCTTCGTGGTGCCACACCCATCTATCCTTCATGTTGGGAGGGCCAATCAGAAGTTTTCTAATTTCATTAACGACCCCCTCATCAAATGTTGCGCGGAGCCTGTCAATGTCCCATTGCCGTGTATTCTGCACAATAAAATCAGATATCCTCCGTCCCGACGCGCCATTTGGGTTGCATCGAAAATCATCAGCTCCTGGTAACCACGGGTCGTCAATAAAAGTATCTTGACCATTACCTAAGTTCTTTCGCAGCCCCTGCACTAAAGCCACTCGTCCCTTCATTATGCTCCCCCATATCCACGACGGTCGATGATGACCCCTTGCATTTAGGAACTCCGTTCTTGGAAAATAGAGCGCTTTTAGCACTCGAACCCATAGAGCTTCCGGTTGTTGTATAATTTTCCAGCAAAGCTTTGTTAAATGTGTCAGGTTAAATTCCTTGAAGCTCCTAAAGCCCAGCCCCCCATACATTTTTGCCGTGGTCAAGCGTTCCTTTGAGCACCAATGGATTGAGTTTCGCTTGACATCCCCGGACCACCAAAACTTTGCAATAACTGAATCCAGCTTCTTAAGTAGAGTATCCGGGAGCATGAAGCATGAGAAGACGTAAGCAGGGATAGCTTGCAGGACAGCTTTGGCTAGGGTTTCCTTTTAAATATGCTTTTGGCCACTATTATTAAAAAATGAAAAAAATAGAAAGAACGCATTGATAAGACAATTATGCCCTCATTTTTGGCCGTTTCTTCATTAATAAGACAACTATTGCAACTTGAGAATACAGAATAGAAAAGGGTTATTATTTTTAAAATGCACTAAGTTTGGCAATTTATTTTAAAAATGCACTAAATTTCGGAAACCCCAAATCTATCCCAGAGTTAACGCCGTTAGTCCTGCTTTGTAAAGTTTTAAACATTTTGAACCAAGTTGCTAACAGAATTCATTTTTAAGTTATTTGTCTTCTAAAATTAGTAACCCAAGTTTTCCAAAATGCATTTTAAACCCTCGTCAATTCAATCCCTTACAAATCCTCCCAAACCCTTCCTCTTCTTCGACTCCAACCAACTCCCGCCGCCGGCTTCCACCCACGCACCTGACCGCCGCCGCCAACCAACCCGCGCCACCAACCGACCCCCGCCTACTCCAACCAGCTTTGGAGATTGCGATTAAGTGGAGGACAGCTTCGGTGTTGGAGCTGGTGTTGAAGATTGACCCGGTTTCTTCCAATTCGGCTCGGAGCTTCCTGTAATTGACTAGGTTTCCGTTGTGGGCGACTCCTACGAACCCGAATCGGTACCCGTCGACGAAGGGCTGGACGTTTTTGAGCAAGGCCGACGCCGATTATGGTTTGGAATACCTGGTCCTTGACGGCGACGATTTCGGCGCCTTCCTGGCCGCGGTGCTGCAGCGCGTGGAGGCCTAGGTAGTAGAGGCGGGAGGCTTCTGGGTCGCCTTCTTCGCGGGGTTTGTCGTCCGATTCGTTAGAGTCAGGGGTTGGGCTCCAGTAAGCGAGAGGGATGTGGGTGGGGGTGGAGGATTTAGAGAACGAGAGGTTGACGGCGACGATGGTGACGGCGGAGGGTTTTGAAGTGGTGGGAAGGAGGGAATTGGGTTTGTGGAAAAGAGGGGACTTTGACGGCGGATGGATTGGGGGTTTGGAGATGGAGGAGATGTTGGCGGCGGCGGAGGTGGTGGCCATAGCTCTGAGTCTGAAGCACGGAAGAGGAAAGAGTGTACTGGGGTTTTGTTGGGCTGGTTGGAGTCGGGCGGCGGGGGTCGGTTAGCGGCGCGGGTTGGTTGGCGGCGGCGGTCAGGTGCTTGGGTGGAAGCCGGCGGCGGGAGTTGGTTGGAGTCGAAGAAGAGGAAGGGTTTGGGAGGATTTGTAAGGGATTGAATTGATGGGGGTCTAAAATGCATTTCGGAAAACTTGGGTTACTAATTTTAGAAGACAAATAACTTAAAAATTAATTCCGTTAGCAACTTGGTTCAAAATGTTTAAAAATTTACAAAGCAGGACTAACGGCGTTAACTCTGGGATAGATTTGGGGTTTCCGAAACTTAGTGCATTTTTAAAATAAAGGGTTAATACACCTTTTTGCCCTTCTACTATGCAAAGTTAACAAAAGTATCCTTCTAATATTTTTCAACCGAATTACGCCTCTCTACTTTAACCCTTTTATCAAATCTGCCCTTCCGTTAATTTTTCCGTCCAAACTCCGTTAAGTATGCTGACTATACATTCCAACTGGAATTATTTGCCAACTAGAATTCTAAATTAAAAACTAATTTACAAAACTATTTTTTACTAAAAAAATCTTCCAAAGTTCATTGTCTTCCCCGTCAAACGTAATCACGAGACCGGCTTGGGATCAAGGAAATCAATTCCTTGATCCATCAAGGAAGGACATTTTGGGGATTTCCAAAAAGCTGTTCAGCACTCACTGTCGTCGGTCAGCCGTCGCCGCCGGTCAGCCACCGTCGTCGCCGGTCAGCCGCCATCGCCGTCACCGGTGAGACGCCGCCGCCGTCGCCGATCAGCGCCGCCATCGTCAGCCGCCGCCGTCGGTCAGCCGCCGCCGCCGGTCAGACGCCGTCGCCGGTCAGCCGCCGCCATCCTCAATAAAATTATATAATTATATATATATATTTAAAAAAAATGTTGTTGATGTGATTCAAAATCATAACCTCTTTTACTAAATACTAAACTCCTACCACTATGCTACCAAGCACTTATTGATATTGTATAATAATAAAATTATCTTATTAAATAGATGCACATGGTTTGTAAAAAAATGTGTACACAAGGACGAAATATGTGTACACTACACTAGTATATAAAAATAGGTGTGCACGTGTACGAATAGACGTTCATATGTACACACATTACATTATTAAGTAGTGTGCACATGATTTATACAAAATATGTACATACGAGTATAAAGTATGTGTACACTAGTGTAAAAAATAAGTATGCACGTGTACGAATAGGTGTACACATTTATACATGTGTACAAGATAAGTGTACGTGTATAAAAAATGTAAGTACATAAATGTGTACGTGTATAAAAAATGTAAGTACATAAATGTGTACGTGTATAAAACGTGTGCACATGTATAAAACGTGTACACATGATTCATAAAAAATATGTGCACACTAGTGTAAAAAATAAGTGTGCATGTGTACGAATAGGTGTACACGTGTATAAAATGTGTGTACACATGTACATAAACAAAATGTAAGATATTGTGTACACGTGTACAAAGAGTGTGTGTAGGGTTGGGAATCGGTCGGTTCGATCAAAAACCGATAAAAATCGGTTAACCAATGGTTAACCGCCTCTAAGAATGCTTTGACCGATTAGCCGACCGATTTTTTATGTTGGTTTTTTGGCCGAATTCGGTCAAACCGAAAGTTGACCGAAACCGATTTCTGCCCACTTGGCCGCCGAAAAGTTGACCGAACCAATTTTGGCCGACTGACCGAAATTCGACCGATTTTGGCCGACTGACCGAAATTCGACCGATTTTAACCGACTGGCCAAAATTGATCGATTTTGACCGACTATTATGTAAAAAAAATTGCAGCATTACCTAAAAAAAGTTGTGTACTGAAGCTCATGAGCTAATACTGGAGCTCAACAGCAGATCATTAAGTGCACTTTTGTTAGCAATCAACACTTTGATAACAACAATCAAGAGTAGGGGGATTAGAATAACAGTTTGATACATCAGAATAGCAAGTCAACAAATACCAATCCCAATCAGCTCATACACAAGCAGCTGCTGAATACACAAGCACATAACACCAAGCTAAAGACACAAGCCACCATAACACCAAGCTAAATACACAAGCACCATAACACTAAGCTAAATACACAAGCAGCTCATACACAAGCAGCTCATACACAAGTAGCTAAGTATTCCATAACACCAAGCTAATACACAAGCACCAAGTATTCCAACTTTCCTCTTCACCTATCAGTTAACAGTCCACGCCAAAATTGTCAAATCTGCCCTTGCCAAAATTGTCAAAGGCATTCTGCAGTCTTGAAATCTTTAGCAAAATCAACATCTAAACCATCCCCATTAGCATTAACACCACCATTATCATCACCTTCAAGCCCACCAAGTCCCAAACTTTCAACCATCTGATCCTCTTCTCTACTCCTCATATTATCAATGTAATTATGCTGAACGAGCCTCTCCATCAACATAACAAAAGCAGTTCAGCTAAAGGTTCAGAAGAAATATTATCTGACATTTGGCAGTACCTCACATACCTCCTCAGAATACTCATGAAGAATACGAGGCTTGAGCTTCATGTGCTTGTACAATGTTCCAACAATGACACATTCCTTGCCTTCTTCGAGACTCAAAACTGTACAAACTGGAAACAAAACAAGGTCGAAACCATTCAACAAGTAGAATCTTCACCCAACTCCAAACCCTAACAAATTACTACCTCAGTGAAGATTCAACAATGCAGAGCATTGTATCATCTACATTCTTCATACCACACAACACACTGAAACAAGACATTAAACTTCAGAAAAAGATTCTCCAAAACTTTCAGAACCAAAAGCCAAGAAACAAAGCAAACAGCTACTGAGCTAATCAATCAATTCTGAAATCAGGCAAAGAGAAATCGAAACGTAAGTGAAAGTATACCAGGGCTTTGAGGCTTACAATCCGCCGTCACACTCGCTGGAGAAGCCGTCGGATCGACGACGAGCTGAAGTCGCGGCGGCTGGCGAATGGCAATGGCGATGGCTGGATTCGTTGAGGGAAGGAATAGGTCACTGGTCAAAGAGGAATTTGAGAGGAGGAAGGAAAGGGAATGGAAGAGGAGAAGTGGCTTACCGTCCGCCGTCACACGCGCTGGAGGAGAAGCCTCGGATCGACGGCGAGCTGAAGTCGCGATGGCCGCGAGAGGCGAGAGAGAGCCAAGATAGAGCAGAATGCAGAATGAAGAAGATGACCTAATTTTTTATCTTTCTTTGTCTGAAGAGAAAAGCCTAAAATTGGTCTAAGTTCGGTCAAAATCGGTCACGCGGTTAACCGCCGGTTAACCGTCATTTTAACCGCTGACCGATTATTTATGGAACCTTTGACCGCAGACCGACCGAAATTATTATCGGTTAACCGTCGGTTAACTGAAATCGGTCGGTTAATTATTTTTCACAATTAACCTTAACCAATTTCCCAGCCCTAAGTGTGTGCACGTGTACAAAGAGTGTGTGTACGTGTGCAAAAATGTAAGTACATAAACGCGTGAGTGTATAAAATGTGTACAAAGCATGTACACATGTATAGAAACATGTACACATGTATAACACGTGTACGAAAAATCTTTGCAAATGAGTACACAGTTTATGTACAAAAATGTGCACGTACACATGTACAAAAATGTGTACACATATTAAAAGCGAGTACGAAGTGTCACCGGAAAAAAATTCCAGAAAAATAGGCCCGACGACAGTGGTCCGGTGGCCGAAAAAATTTTCGAAATCGGAGCTCCGATCGACTGGAAAATTCATCGGAGAAGTCGTCGGAGCTCCGTCGTCGAGCTCGGTCGCGGAGTTCCGGCTCGCCGGAGCTCAGGTCGCCGGAGTTCCGGTCGCCGGAGTTCTGGTCGTCGGAGCTCCGGTCGCCAGAATTTCGGTAATTGGCTGTTCGAACTTAATTAAAAAAACTAAAAAAGAAATTAAATTAAATTAAATTGTGAAATGACCTTTTTACCCTTTCAATTTAAACCATTAGATCTGAAAAAATAAATCAATGGCTGAGATCCTTCCTTGATAGTGTCAAGGAAGGGAGTTTTCCTTGACAGCAAGCTGGACTCCGTAATCACCATCCTCTCTAGTCTTCCTCTCCAACAATTCCACCCTTTTTGCCCCTTCGATTTGTGCCCAAATCAATATTTTAACAATTTCATCTATACTTGTGATAAGACTACATCAGGTGTGGTCAGGCCCTAAGAATTTCAAATCCCCAATTTTCAAAACTCCTGGAGCTTGGATCTGACGTGAAAGCTAGAGCAAGACTTCGCCGGCAACAGTAGAAGCCACCACAACTCTACTCTGCTACATTTTTTGAGGGAAACACGAAACCTAAATAGGCTAAGAAGGAGCAGGAGCAGGACAATGCTGGAGCTCGAAAGTTAAGCCGTCGCGGCCGGTGAACGAGCTTGGATAAGTTATGAGAAACAATTCCCTATTCAATCAGAATCAGGTGCTTATCCACACTAATCCAACCATTCATTTCCGATCATCTTTCCAAACTCAATACGCCGATTCGAAATCGCCCAAAATTTGGGTTCCGATGAGCAGAGTTTGAAAAACCACCAATTTCTGTGTTCTCACGGAAATGGATTCAAGGAGGAGAGAAAATAGGAAATCTATCTCCTTCGTGTGTCTTTGGTTCTTTTCGAGATACGACAAGTAAAGCATGGAGATGGACAAATGGGATAAGCTTACATCGTCGCAATATGCTTATGAATTGGAATCTGAATCTGAACCTTAACCTAAATCAGATGCAGAAGAAAATTGTGAGTATATTTGTTCGAAGGTGGTGGTGGGAAGAAGACAGAGAGGCGGCGAGCAAGATTGTATCTGGAGGCGTCGATGGTGGGAAGAAGATGGAGAGGGGAACGAGTCTCGTGGTGCAGATCAAGGAGAGATATGTTAGATCGGAGAGGATGTGTTTATCTATTTTGTTTTTCTTTTATAATTTAGGTGATTAGAGGTAGTGGATTTCCAAGTCAGCATTGAGGTGGACAAATACTCCTACGTGGCACGAACAGTCACCAGCTTTAACGGAAAATCGATGAAATTTTGAACGGAGGGAAATATTTGTTAAACGGCTCAAAGTATAGGATGCTAAATCGGTCAGAAAATAGTACAAGGACATGTTTGTTAACTTTGCATAGTATAGGGGCAAAAAGGTGTATTAACCCTAAAATAAATCGCCAAAGTTAGTGCATTTTAAAAATAATAACCCAATAGAAAACCATTTCATTCCCAGCTACTACTACATCAGTTGCATGAGTCGTACCATTTCATTTCTTAAACAAAAATGGCATGTAGACATTATTATCAAATTTTAAACCATAAAAAGCATAGGGATGTTCTTGTTCATTACTATTCCTTAGGAACAGTAGTGAACAGTGCCCCAAGCTTCTTTCCGTAGTTCTTTGTAAACTGATTTGGTTAGTTTTCAACTAGATTTTCTCCCACCGTTCTCTCACTTTCTTTCCTTAGTTCTATTTTAGTTTCATCACAACCAAATTCCCTTCAGTTGCTTTTTTAATCTATACTCCTCACGCCTCATCTCTTTAATCTTTCCAATCTCCTTATTCTTCTTCTTCCAGCCAAATCTATAATCTTCTCTTAGCTTTCTTTGTTACCTTTTGCCTCGCCGTTCGTTGTCATCCAACCTACCGATGGCACAATCATATCTCACCTTCAGATATCCTTTGGCTCCCAATCCTAATTCCTTTGTCTTAATCCGTCGCCTTCGCCGTTGATTGGGAGGAGGAGTGTAATCCCGGCCAGATTCAGGTCAAAGACGTCCCAAAGGTTAGTATAATCGTAACTCGGTTTTTCCTTCTCCATTTTAATCAGTCAATTAACAAAAGCCCTGGGTTAGCTTTATCTTGATTGAAAAATTAAGGGCCCGAGTTTTGTGGAAGTGGGAAGTCATAGTCTTAGTAATGTTTTTTGGAAGGTTAGTTTCTGAATGGCTGATAAGGTTGATTGTGTTTTTCAATGAGAGGAACTAATCACCTCGAAACCGATTCTGTACTTGATTTATGGGGTAAAGAAAGCTGCACATAACGACATGTTGTTAAGAAAGTTGCATATGAAGTGAAATCCCTTAAGAATTACAACCACATGAGGACGCTTCTAAATGCCGTTATTACCAATTAGTGTACCTGCTCCAACGAGTTCACTTATAGCAAAGAGAGCAAGGAGAAGAAGTCGAGGGACGAGATAAAGATGAACTTGGCTGGTTTAGAGGTTCCCTCACAAAGTTGGTATTTGATAAGCTTCTTTATCCTGCAGTACTGTGTTGTCCATTTAGTTTCTTTTTTTTCATTTTGAATTTCTTTGCAATGTGTTTATATTGGTTTCATTACTTGCAGGAAGGGATGGAGGATTTCTTTATGTGGAAATCATATTCATAGGCTGGTTGCTAAAAGCTTCTTTTGAGAATTGGGATTTTGTTGATTGTAGTGTCTGCTATGAGGATGAGGAGAATAAAGGGGTTGGTGCATTTGCTTACTTATTCAATGCTAGGGGAAAGGGTTATGGTGGAAGTGAAATGGGATATATGTAAACAACTCTTGGGTTTTGCCAAACTGCAAAGAAGTTAGATGATCGAGACCTTAGATTGGCAGTATTTCTTTTCTTTATCCCTAAGGAAGGTTTGTGGTAAAGGCTCTCCATTTGCAGCATGTTTATGTAAATCAAAAATTTGCAGGTCTCGTAAGTCTTTGAAGGTACCCTGCGATGATCTCTCCTACCTTTGAGAGCAGGGCATCCTAGAGTGACAAAACACTCTTCGCCTTTGTTTTTTGCAGCTCCTTTGTTTTTGCAGCTCCTTTGTTTTTGCAGCTCCTCTAGATGGGAATCTATGACTATGAGAGTCATAAGCTTGAAATGCCAGGATGAGATAAAATATTTGTTAAAAAAAATAGATAGAGCTAAACATTGTTCATGGTGATTTCCTTTTGTAGTAGAGGTTTCTTAAGGGAGTTGGTCTTTCATTTTTATGTAGATGTATAAAGAATTTCAATTCGAGAACAATTGATTGTGGACAATTGGTAATGTTTTTAATGATATTCAGCGATTTGCTTCTCACGGGTCGTTTGGATGGGTGATTTGAGAGAAGGAGATTTCAAATGTCTAGAGACTTGAAATAGCATGAGAATTGAGGTCCCTTGCTATTTGAAAAATAGATTGTTTGGTTAAGTGATTTGAGCGATTATTAAGGGAAGAAATTCAGAAAATTAAAAACTAAAAATTAAATTCATATTACAAATGACAAAAATATCCTTCATTAAAAATTGTGAATAGGGGAATTAGTTGAGGGCAACTAGTAAAGAGATTTATTTATTTTGCCTTCATTTGTTAGTTATCAAGTTGCTTCCCATTTTCCTTGCCATGTCTGTATTTGTGTTCATACTTCATACTTGCATGTTTCCATATTAAAATTAATCATGGAATATTTTCCTATAGTGTACATGTCATTTTATATTTAATTAGTTTGAAGCCTCATTTCATAGATACTACAACTTCATTAACTGGTGAAGCAGATATGTAATGACTTTAAAGCGGCAACAGTCAACAGATACACTAAATACAATTTTTTTCCCCAAAGTGGAGTTGTATTCTATTTGGCATATTTTTTGTTTTAAGATTAATTTCTATTTTTGTAATTGCTTCATGTACGGGTGAGCAACGTGTCACAAAGTTGGATTACAGAATCTAGTTATTTATTGAAGTCCAGGACACATTCGATATAGAGAGAATGAGAAGGCCTGTGTAATTCAATTGACAAGCCATGTGCTCATTCATGAGCTTATCAATTACCAGCAGAAACGTTCAACCTAACAGATGTCACTACTCCCTAAAGCAGCTAAACACTGATCAAACATATATCTTGTTATAAAATAGGGAGTCACTAAGAATTGATCCACTGCCTGTTTCTTCCTCCAACTTAGGATGCTGCATACCACTGTTAGTAATTAACTCCATGTTGGGTCAGCATCTCACCACAAACGAACTACGGCAAACATGTATATTCAACGAATGAGCACAACGTCCAGGGAATGCCAATATATCCTACCGTTCATTTTGTGGCAAAAAACTGACCTGGAATTTGGGGGTTGTAGTGCCTACTTTGTAGCCCGAACACGCTAATTCGTGTATGTCCTTTCCTGTCTTTGAAATGGAGTTGCGAATCAGCTAGTTGGATAAACGACTATCAACGCCGGCACAACAAAAATTTCACAAACAAAATTGGTGGAGGTGCTTCGCCGGCGCCTCTGCCGATATTTGTTTGGGTTCAACCTGTTAGTTGCAGAAAATAATTGAGAAAAGTAAAGATGGTGAGAAAGGGGTAGAAGAGGCAAATCAAAAAGTGACTCACTTAAAACACAGCGCTTCTTACAATTTTTGTGGGGAGTCGGAAATTCTGGGAATACACCTTAGGAAGGAAATTTCGGCCGTGGAGCTTCTCCAAATACAAACGCAGACATGTTAATGGGCTTAACAAACAGCCCATTTGTTAAAACTCAGTTTTCTTTAAAACATCTCCGAAACAAACGACATAATAATATATAATTTCATGAAGAGTTTTGGTCTTTTTCAGACATCTATTTGACTATTTACTGTATATGATCATTACAAGGATGAAGCACCAAGACTTTAACAATCCTTGTGGAACCAGCCATTCATTGGAAGTAGACTGCAACATCTTTATACATGTTTTTGTGGTTGGGAAAATTAGCTCTTCCATGGGAACTCATGTGATACCCGAAGATACAGAGACATGACTTGAATTCAACATGAATAGCCAAGAGAAAATTAACTAATATTGCACCTTTAACCAAAATCCTAAGCTACTCATCACTTAAGTGGCATATTAGGGACACTTTCTTGCTCAAACTTGTATTACACGATTCTTGGAAGTTATTGTAAGGTTCTTTGAGTCACGAAACTTGGCTCTTTCTTGTAAATCAACAACATTGTAGAACAAATGTTGGCAAAACTTGAATTCATTAACATGGGTTCCTTCAAATTCACAACCCAACTCCAAATTCAACAACTGAAACTCTTTAGAAAACCTAACAGATTGCTAATTTCTGAACTGTAAAACTCTATCTTGTTGGGAAAACTCATGACAAAGTTTATGCTACCCTTGTCATTCATTGCAGAAAAATTAACACCAACAACCATATTTTCCCTCATACCAACAACATTACATGAGCCAAGCGTCTTAGCAAACATCTGGTCTGCAAGTTCGAAGTCCTTATATGGCTCTTTGTAGTTCGGAAGATTGTTTCTCCCATGGTAAACAACATCATAACAACCAACCCATTGGAAAAACCTTAACTTCTCAACATGGTTGTCTAACGATTCACCAACCAGCTTCAACTGCAGCTCCTATGCAAACTTATGGACATGATACATGTCAATACTCGCAACTGAAAGTATAACTTTCAACTCATTTTCAGCTATATATCTCAGAGCAGGTTGAGTTGTCAAAACAATGGACTCGATAGAAGCTAAACATAAAACCAAATAAAAGCCAACCGCATGAGCTAGGACTTTGAGCAAACACTTGGTAGGCAGTACCTAATTCGTTTTATGGTGCGTTAAAGCATACAACATTTCCTCTTCCATGAGAATCACCATGAACGCAACAACAAATAAGACATGAGCGAAATTCAAAACTGTTGTCACCCTTACATTTCTTCACTCGGCATGCCCGCCCAACACCCTGTGCTGGTCGGCCCACTTGCACATGCCTCATATTATTAGGGTCTCCTAAGGATAATTGTATATATAATATAATATAATATAATATAATATAATATAATAATATAATAGTGAACACTCCGGTGCACCCACTAAAAGTGGGAGTACTAGATACACCCACTAACATTTTGATAGATAAACATGTTTTTAATATCTTATTTTTTCGAGTATAAGAATCTACATGTTGTTAAAGGATATATAGGACGATTTGAACAAAAAACTAATTTGGTAGAGATGATAATCTATCATATTGAGAAAAAATGCAGCTGTAGAAAGAAACCTAAAGAACATTAGTTATAATCTTATACTATGATGACTAAAAACTGTAATTCAGCTCAATTTAAACTTATTAAGATAAAATCTATTGATATAAACAATTAGTTCAATGAAAATATCACTCTAGATAGCACAAACGTCAGTGGATGTACCCGGTACTCCCACTTTTAGTGGGTGCATCGAAGCGTTTACCATAATATAATATATTAAATATGAGCCGTTGTTGTATAATATTAGGCCCACCAGCATAGTTTTTATAACAAATAGTTTCATTTTAGTCAATATATTGGGGCCACCAACACAGTTGCGCCATAGTTATATATAAAGTTTAGTAATATAATAATGTTCTGGTTGAGTTTATATTTATATTATAAATCATCTATAAAAAAAAAGGGTTAATACACCTTTTTACTCCTCTACTATACAAAGTTAACAAACATACCTATTTACTATTTTCTAACTAATTTAACACACTCTACTTTGAAAAGTTTAACAAATATGCCCCTCTGTTTAATTTTTCATCTATTTTCCATCTCATGTGTTGATTGTATGTGCCACGTCATATTATTTGTACCCCTTATCACTGATTGAAATGTTCACAATCGAAAATTATTTAAATTAGAAAACAAAAATAAAAAGGAATACCATAAATACCTCCATACATAATAGTGATTATAATGTGCTTTTCCTTTATCTTTTCTTTTTAATTTTAATATTTTCAACTTGTGGACATCCCAATTAGCGATGTTGTGGACGAATAATATGACGTAGCACGTATAATCAACTCATTAGACGAAAAATAGATGAAAAGATAAATGGAGGGGCATATTTGTTAAAATTTTCAAAGTAGAGGGTGTTAAATCGGTTAGAAAATAGTAAAATGGTATGTTTGTTAACTTTGCATACTAGAGCGGCAAAAATGTGTATTAACCCTATAATAATAATCATAATATTAATTTCTTGTGTATGTTCATGTTCCAAAATAATATTAATCCCCTGAAATCGTCAATGTAGAAGAAGAAATTAAGGGCTTAACAGAAGTGTATAAGATTCGTCCTTCATTTTCTGCAGCATTGTTTCTTTATGCTTAATCTAACTCGCTTTGCTGTCCAAAATGAAATTTAAGGAATTAACAAAAGTGTATAGATTTCTTTATGTTGTTCATCTAATGTCAAACAACCTCCCAACCCCTTTCCCTCCCCCACCTTATTTTTTTAGTTAGGGTTTTTTCTTTTTCTTTTAGTTAAGTAATTTCTTTTTTTTCTTTTAGTTAGGATGGTGCACGATCTATGATCCTCCATCTTTGCAGACACCACGACCAAAGAAGAAATAGTTTATTAATGAAAAATGGTAATTTGCCCCCTGTTTCAACTTAAAAGATAGCCCACTAAACTATAAATAGTTCTTTTTAACCTTCCTACTTTGACCACTTTGCCTTTTAAGTCCTTCCCTTCCAACTTTCATATTCATGATGTTAATTTGTGCACGTTCAGTACATCATGTTAGCTCCAACAACCATGTATTAGCTTACTAAGCATTTTTTTTAATTGAGAATATAAGTGTATATAATTAGATAGGATGAAATCGACGAAAAAAGCATGTGATTTTAAAAACTTATAACGTTGATAAATGTTTCTCTTGCAGCAGCGTGTAGAAGTAGAACTAGAACTAGGATACTACTTGAAATTTATTTTATTAAAAAATTAAGCTACATATATGAGTTGGAACAAGGTCTCCGAAAACCATTGGGCGGCCCAGTCACTCTGCGTCCCCAAAACCCAGTCCCAAAATCACAACCCTTACACAATGTTGACAATTTGGAAGGAGAAAAAGGAAAACCTAAAACTTCACCTAGGGTATGAAACTGAGACCATTCTGTGAGTGCAGAAAAACTAATACTTGTTGCTTGCTTCGATTGTTCCTTCGTGGTGCTTATGATTCCAGGCGAAGGACCAAGAGAAATGGAAGGGAGAAATTCAGTTGAACCCGCATTTCCCTTGGAGCTGGCGCACTATGATGAGAAAAGTGCCACTGATGCAGATGAAGAGGAGGAATGTGGATAACGATTCAAAACAGTAGTGCAAAAGTCAATCCAAACTAGCGAATCGCGTCCCTTTTGCCCCTCGTTGAACCAGTGGAGAGCTTCTCCAGTAAGAGCCATCCATGCTCTGCACACCTGGTTGTTCTTCGGGACATAGTAGAGTCAAAATTGACGAACACACTGACGAAGTTTTTAAATTTCATCACTACCAAAAAAGATCGACAATGAAAATGAAGGGATTGAGTTAAGTAATATGTGGAAATGGGAGCCAGAGACTTTTAATGTCCCAACGGGATTGACATAATCTTCGGCGAACAATTACGACAAAAGATAAGTCATTAAGGCAAGAAAGGAGTTGGATGAGAAGAGAGATGAGAGAAGTTGAGAAGAAGAGGCAGAAGCCTTCAAGCTGGAGAGAAATTAGGGTTTTTAATTATTCATTAATGCCTGAAACATTAAAGTATTTTGGCTTTTATAGGGGTGGCGATTACCCATCCGTGGATTATTTTGTCCATATCCAACTCGATCCATATTTAAATGGATCAAATATGGATCAATACTAAATGGATCAGATTTTATTTGGATCGGATCGGATATGGATTTTGAATTTAATTCAAGTTGGATTTGGATCGGATTCCCGTAATCCATTTACACTATATTAGAATAACCCAACACATCATCATGATTTATAATTTCATATCAACATATGATGAACAACAATTTTATTGACTCTAATCAAAATCACATATTTTTTTCGTTAGATTTTCACCAACCAACTTTTTGCCGTTAAAGTTTCAATAAAAAATATGATATCATAAATTTTACTAACATAATACTCAAGATTATACCGCCAACTTTTTTTAAGATTTGGGATTCTGCCGCCAAAATTTTGATGTTGAATTCCACCAATTAGAGTTTAGAGTTCTATCACTAATATTTATGGCGACGTAGATGGAAATCTAGCGGCGAAGAAATTTTGGCCACATCGATGGAAATCCGGCGACAGAATTCTAGCGACATCGATTGAAATCTGACGGCAGAAGTTCGGTGACATTTGCGAAAGTATGACGATGAAAATCGGACAACGAAAGTTTGGTGGTGGTGACGAAAATATGGCGGCAGAGAAAGTCCGGCGACATCAATGGAAATTTGGCAGCGGAATTCTGGCTACGTCGATGGACATTTGGCGGCAAAATTCATGTGACGTTGATGGAAATTTTGGCGGCGGAAGTTCGATGACATTTGTGAAATTACGACAATAGAAATCTGGCGGCAAAAGATTGGCGGAGGTGACCAAAATCCGGCGGCGAAGAAATTCCGACGGAGAAATTCTGGCGGCAGAATTCCGGCGACATCGATGAAAATTCGTCGGTGAAAGTTTGTCGACATATAATGATGTCAGATGACGAAAATCAGGCGGTGAAATTTTGGCGATGGTGATGCAAATCCGACAACGGCAGTTCGGCGACATCTGCGAAATTCCAAGGAAAAAAATCAGCCGACGGAAGTCCGCCAATGTCAATGAAAATTTGACAAATAAAATTGATGGTAGCGGTGAAATTTAACGACGTCGATGAAAATCTGGCAGCATTGACTGAAATTCGGCGGTAAAAATCCGGCGGCATCGACGGAATCCTCCAATAACTGTGATAATGTGATTGTGCGGAGGTCCAATAGTAACGCAGATCAAACCTTGGTCATGAAAGAAAGGTAAATTTCCATATCCAATAAAATGACTTATTAGTTAATTGGATAATTAGATAAAATCCATCCAAAGAAGTCCAAATCCTAATTTGATCCATTTAAATGGGTTTGGATGTTGATCAATCCATTTAAATTGGATATCCATTTATATGGGATCCGCTCGGATGGATCGGATGGATATTCACGAATTTGGATAAAATTGACACCTCTATTTTATAGCCTTCTCCTACTTTCTGTTTTCACTTTAGTCCCTATACTATTATCCTACG
The DNA here is from genome assembly GCA_034768395.1 of Linum lewisii. Lineage (NCBI taxonomy): Eukaryota > Viridiplantae > Streptophyta > Magnoliopsida > Malpighiales > Linaceae > Linum > Linum lewisii. Next base: position 15,695,681 of record CM068299.1, read on the forward strand.
ACATTTTAGTCCATATTCATTACATGGCCACCACAACCTTATGCGGACACTCGCCGTCCCATCCAGGTTCGGAGATTAACTCCAGTTGAGATGAAGGAAAGACGGGATAGAGGACCATCCTACAATTGCGAGAACAATTTTCCTCGGGACATCAATGCAAAAAAATGTTTTATTTAGTGATGATTTCACCGAATGATGAAAATAAGCCTCCTGATCTTTGAGGACAATGATAGTTTGAAGGATGATGGTATGTTACGTGCATGTTTTGGAGGCTACAAGTTCGGCATGTTTCATCAAATAATTATTTATTATTATTATATTTTGATTAGACTAGTATCTGGAGATTTGTTGTTGTTCGGAGGGCTTTTCACTAAAATAAATAAATTAAAAAAACTATTTACATAAATAAATAACATATGAAACAATTGATTTTTGTAGGTTAAAACGCCCAGGGGCTAGGCGAGATCGCCCAGGACCCAGGCGAGATCGCCCAGGCCCTAGGCGATCGCCCATGTAAAAACCACCCGTGATCAGATTCCTGACCAGTGGGTCCGAAAATGGCCATGGTTAAGGTCATCTCACCTAGGGCCTGGGCGATCTCGCCTATGGCTTGGGTGATCTCGCCTAGGGCCTGGGCAACTAACGAGCCTTTAAATCATTCTTAGTTTCGGGTTTAGGGTCACCAAACCAAAATTATTCAAATACTAAAATGTCCGACCACACTTTGTCACGAGAATTCCGGATCCAAGTTTTCTGGGGGGGCCGTATCGTCCAGGATTGGACCGGATTATCCTACGAAGGGGGAAATAATGTCCGTCTGAAGATGACCAAGCGAGCGACCTATGATAGTGTGGTTACCGTGTTTCGGCGAAAAATGGGTCTTGGAGCGGATCAGATAATCCAGTCATTTGTTTGGAGAATGCCGATATACAGTTCCGAGGGAAATCTATCGCATTTCGTTTCTAGGCCGATATCGGACGACAACGGTGTACAAGTCATATACGACTTAGTTCACGTCAACCCATTTTTCGAAGTTGTCGAGTTGTACGCCTTGTTGGAAGAGGAGTCGTCTCACTTCTCTGATTTCTCGGGGGTCATTCCAACTCAGATGGCGGAGCAGAACCAAACGTATGATGGGGAATACATGGCGACCAGTCATGTTGGTCCGGAGGAGGAGGAGGTTGATCAAGAGGGGTTGGCGCCAGATGAATATGTCACCACCGACGATTCGAGTGACGAAAGGAGTCGTTGCTCGGCGGACGAAGGGAACCCTAATGTCGACGATGACATTGGCCAAACCGACGAGGAAGAAGATGATGAAGAAGGGGAAGCCACAACAAATAGCGTGGAAGCTTATGTGCCACTAGAACATGCCATGAGCGTGGGTGACGACTGTGACGACATCATGACAATCTCCAACACCTACTCCATGGACAGGGGCTTCCAGATCCCAGCGAAGTCGTACTGGTCGGTGGAGATGGAATTCTACTTGGGTCAGACATTCTCTACAAAAGGTCAACTGGTGTCCCTAACGAAGAGCCAAGCAGTCCTCCGCAACTATAAGTACAGGGTAATCACTTCCAACCCGAAGGAATGGGCCATCAAGTGCATCGACCCGATGTGTCCTTGGAGGATGCGTTCTACACTTAGCAAAAGATATGGCTTCTGGATAATACGACAACTCAACAACGGCCACATTTGTGATCGGTCAACAATTCTAGGGCCCCACCCACAGCTCGATGTTACGCTAATCTCAAATGCAGTCATGCAGAACCGGGGTTGAAGGTGGAGACAGTTATTGATTGCATTCTGGAGAAGTACCATCGCAATATTTTGTACAGGAAGGCGTGGTTTGGTAAGCAACGTGCTGTCGAGAAGCTGTACGGAGACTGGGTGGCATCATACAACAACATTGAGACAATCCTGAATGCTATTTGTCTCATGAACCCCGGGACACTGTACGAGATAAGAACCAACCCGGCGGGTAACAGTAGGATGTTCAAGAGTGTGTTTTGGGCGTTTGGCCCATGCATAGAAGCCTTCAAGCACTGCGCTGGGGTCATGATCATTGACGGCACATTCCCCACGGGCAAGTACACGCAAGTGTTTGATGCGAAGAAGGCAGAATGGTTGGCGATCCATGATGAACAAAACATACGGGATCCAAAATGGGTGAACGAGGAACTAGCCTTATGGAGCTTGGCCTACGACAACACTGAGGGAGGCGGTGCTCGGTGGGGAACCATGACGACCAACACACAAGAATGCGTCAACAGAGTACTGAAGGGCGTGCTACGTTTGCCGATGTCTTCTGTGAACGAGCACACATTCCACCGCATGGTCAAGTATTGGCATAGGCAACGTGGGGAATATCAGGGGATGTTGGCAGAAGGGAACGAGCTGACCAAGTACTGTCAGAAATTAACCAAAGAATCAACGTCAAGTTCCGTCAGACACTACGTGCTGTCGTATGATGCTGCAAACGGAGTGTACGAGGTAAAGTCTAGTCCCAACAATCAGAACCGTAGCGGTAATAACAGCTACGTTTTTTGGTTTGATAGGCAGTCGAACCGTAAGTGGACGTGCACGTGTGGAAAGTTCCAGGGCTACAAAGTACCGTTCTCCCATGCTGTAGCTTGTTGCACGTTCGCTGGTGCGAACTAGCGCCACTACATCAGCCCCTTCTACCTGGTATCCAAGACTCAGTTAGTGTATGTCGTTTCCTTCCAACCAATAATGGGGCCTAAAGATTGGATCCCACACACGGGTCTACCAGTGATCCCGCAACCTCATCTTCTTCGTGGACAGGGTCGTCCACGACACTCCCGAATCAGAAACGAGATGGATTGGCATGAGGAGGGTCGACCAAGTAAGTGCAAGATATGCAGTCGCGCGGGGCATAATGCAAGGACATGCGCAAGGCGTAGGGACAGTGCTGGGGGCGTCTTCTAGTAATCAAGCTTGAAATAAATTATTATTTATGTAACCTCTTTATCATGTAATTTTGCCACTTGAAATAAATTATTATTTAAGCTTGAAATAAATAATTAGCGAAGTCAAGAAACCGAACATCATAATGTAATAATACATCGAATAAAAACAGGACATCCGATTAAAATAGTACATCAGATACAAATAGTCCAGCATATACAAATACTACATCATCTAAATAAAAGATCTGCTAAAAATAGCAAGGTACAAACAATACGTAGAAATCACTGCCTTCGACCCCTTTGTCGCCGCTGTGGCCGCTGTGGCCGCTCGTCTATGTAGGCGTATGGGGGACGCAATGTGTTAGGATCACGTAACATGTGACCGTACGGTGGTGTCTGAGTAACGTGGTGATCTGCATCAATGCGCTGGGCCCAGTCCTCAAACCCACTGTCGTCAGAGAAAGCCTGCGACCCTGAGGGCTGACTACCGTGTACTGGCTGGCTGATCGGTCGCTGGTGGCTACTCGAGGCAACTGGGTCTCTCAGGACATAAGGTTGGTACTAAGGCACCGTCGACTGATTGGCGGGTCGTCGAATGAGTACGTGCGCGGGTCGGCCTAAGACTCGTCAAAATAATAGTATGGTGGTGGCGCGAAGCCCACATCACTGTGAGATATGCCCCCAAAGTCAACCACATCTGAACTCGAGGCACCAGATCCTCTTTGAGGGATAGGGTACCCATCGTAGGGTGGGTACGTCTGATCTCGTGAGGCTGCACGTGGGCGGTGTGGTCCTCGGCTGGGCAGCCGCTCGTACGAGCCACTGATAGCCAAGCCCGATCGTAGCACGTGGGCCAGCAGCCTAGGATCACCACTCGAGTCACTCAACATGGTGGCATGCTCCAGTGAATCAACATGAAAATAATACAATACGTTAGAATAATCCTAAGTGCGACTAACGCGGATCATATTGGTCAATTATTGGGAGCACCATCGTGCGAGATAGCCAGACGAGTCCGTCTCCTGTACCACTCGTCGTACTCGTCATGGAAGTGGTGGGATACTGCATCTGGTGTGATCTCGCCAGTGGCTATGTGGTCACCTCGCTGCTCCCATAAACGTGAGTACTCTGCAAACATAACACCCCAATCCTGGACCGACGCTCTGAAATCTGTCCCCAGTAGCTGCTCAATGCGCCCTGCAAGCTCTGCGTCGTGTGGGATTTGCTGCCCATACCCGAACTGCCTCATGCAACGATCAGGATGGTGCCAGGCGATACAGTCTACACAGATCATGGGGGTAACTGCCCGCCATAGCTCATCCGGCTCCAACTGATAAGCCAGCTCGCGGGAAGCGTAGGGAAGCCACTAGAAATTAAGGATACAAAATATCACTAATATATTTTTGCGACTAATTAAGAAAATTAGGTAAATAAGCGAGAGAGGGATAAGAATCCTAACCACGAACTCCGTAGACCGGTCGAGGGCATAGCGTATCTCCTCCAGCTTCATAGACACGCGATGCTGGTGGCGGTTGATGACACTCGAATCGACGTGATTATCAGCCTCATTTAAGCGACATTTCATTGCTTAAGACACAGTTTTTAGGGTAGAATAGTGAATATTCACTCAACCGATCCATCTCATGCCTTTTGTGTTACCTTGGCCCATTTCGGGTCTATTTGATGGTTTTCTAGTATTTTTGTGTTAGCACAGGTGTTCGCCATCAAATACGGTAGCCAAGGACGTGTCTAAGGCACTGGAACCCCAAGGAATCACACCCGAATCAACCAGAAAAGTCATTCAACTCAAAAGGAATTCCAGCTCTATTTTACACACAGATTTTCGGCGAAAATACCCTTGAGTTTTCGCCAAAAATACAAGAAGGAATCCACTGTCCCGATCAAGAAGAAGTTTTCGGCGAAAATCTTGGGAGTTTTCGCCGAAAACCCTAAGCCATTTCAGCCGGAAGAAACAGACGGATCAAGCCAACTTTTCAACAGGTATTTTCGCTGAAAATCTCATTGTATTTTGGCGAAAATTCAAGCAAAAATCAGCAGTCGCTCGGTTAGGTTTAAATACAAAATCAGCGACTAAATTAAGGAACACACAATTTACACTGGACGAAAAATCCAAGACTTAGAGAGAGGGAGAGAACGAGTGGATATAGTTCGAGGAGCCAGAAACGGATCGTGATGCCATCCATCCATCTCGGAGAGCTAGTGCTAGGAGTTGAAGATCCAGCAGATTGAAGCTGGAAGGAGTCGTCGAAATTAGGTTTTGCAGTTCTTCTTTGTCTTCCCTACCTGAGATGTATTCTTTGTCTGTCTTCGATTCTTCTGTATTGAATATGAGTAGCTAAACTCGTAGAGCTTAGATTAGATGAACCCTAAGTGACCCAGGGCTTTAAAGCGGTCACGGATCGGCGTTGAGTAGATTCAAAATTCATTCAGTTTCTTCTTCATGTTTGATTTGTTCTTTGTTCGTTGTGTTTCTTGTCTGGTTTGGCCACCTAGATTAGATTCTTGTTAAGCTAAGGATAGAAGCGAATGCTCGCCTTACTTTAGAACATCAAGTTGAACAATTAACCTTATAATTGGAGTGTGCCTTTCGTAGGAACCGATTAGGGTTAATCCACTGCAAGAGTAACTCATAAATCGTTAGAATTTGCACCAGTTAGTTAAGTCATTGCGAGAGGCGACCGTACCCGGGCGGCTAATTAATTGTGGTAGCTAGATCGGATAGAGCGAACGTTCGCCAGTCTTAAACCTAAGGGTCAGGAGTTACGGTGGTGTCTGAGATCTGAATGAACTAGAATCGGAAAGCGCTGATCTGTTGATTGCTGTTGCTCTGGTGATCTAAGGGGGATTCGAAATCTAAGCTTGTCTGTCGTCCATCTTAGTCTTTCAATCAACCTTTCTTCGCCTTAATTTCATTTCAATTAATCCTGCATTTTAGTATAGAAGTCGTGGAACTCACACCACGCACTAAGTGTTTAACCTTGAATTTAATTGCCAACATATTTGAGTAAGGAAGTAGAGGATACCCGTGGAATACGATCTACCCTAGCTTCACAGCTTGGTAGTTATTTGATTGACCGCTATTCTGTAGCTCATCAAATTGGCGCCGTTGCCGGGGACTCTTCTATTTCGTTGAAAGAAGAGTTGGCATTTTTATTCTTCTACCTTTCCATCTTTCATTTTCCATCACACTTCGATTTTACACCGATTGTGTTTGTTTTTGTCTCTTGCAGGTCATAGCAGGTACAGAATCGTATCACTTCCGTTCCATCTTCCCCTTCCGCAATGGCTGCTCCTAGGAGTGTTGCGGACTACATTAAGTCGTGCGCATCTAATGTTTGGTCCCCCATCACCGTGCTTTCCAATGACAATGATCCTGACTATGAGATTAAGATTCCTCTCCTAGAATTGATCTCTAGGGACGTACAATTCGAAGGAAAGCCAGATGATAATCCCTGCACACATATAGCTGACTTTCTGGCTGTCTGTGAAACTTTCAAGTCTGGGAACCTCAACAAGAACGCTTTATGTCTCTGAGCTTTTCCGTTCTCTCTCAGAGGTGCAGCTAAGCAGTGGCTTGGAAGCAAACCACCAGACCACTACACTAACTGGGAGACATTAGCTCAAGATTTTGTTGAGGAGTACTTCCCTCCAGCAAGGACAATTGCTTATAAAGACCGCATCTCCAGGTTCACTCAGAGAGAAGATGCAAGCCTGTACGACACTTGGAATGAATTCCAATCCCTTCTCTTCAACTGCCCTCACCATGGGTATGAACAGAGGCAGCTGGCTGAATTCTTTGCTTGAGGTATGTGCGACGAATCTGCGAAGTGGGTCAACTCCTTAGCAGGCGGAGACTGCACCGCCCTTACTCCTCAAGATGCTATTCTGCATTTTGCTTGTTGTGCTCTAAAATCTAGAAATTGGGAGAGGTAAAGAGAAGGAACCAAGGGTGAGTTGAGCGTTGCAGAGCAGATCAAAGCAGAAGTTCAGAAACATCTACAAGCAGCTGGTATCCCCCTCGATCCCCCGCCAGCTACCATCTTTTCGGCTGACTATGGATGGTGTGGATCTTGCGCTCATAACGGTGGAAGCTGCCTCAACTTTGGTAAAACAGAAGTCTGGTCTGCAAAAGAGGTAAACTTCGTTGATCAAGGCTTCGCCAACAATCAAAAAGGCTACGCTGGTATCAGGAACCTTGTACCGCAGAACCAGTACAACCGGTTTGCAGATCCGTATCAAAGACCTCCGGGATTCATTGGAGGACAACAACAGTTCCAAGCAAAGCCGTATTACCATAGAGACATAGATTACGAGAAGAAGTTTGATCAGATCATGAGCAGACTCGATGACCACAACATTTAGTCAAAAGCTCAAGCCGCACTCAATCAAGGACAGAGAGCTCAGAGCCAGAGGATAGAGGATGCTATAAACAATATGACAAGACTTTTCACTAGCAATCCTCTCCTCAATCAAGCGGCATTTCAAGCAGACTCCGGTGTAAAGAGCGAACACGCTCAAGCTATTACCACCAGGAGCGGCAAGCAAACAATTGATCCAAAGGCTCCAGAACCTAACATGATACCCGATACCAGTGCTGCCATGGCTATGCCAAAAATTGAAGATATAACAGAAGAAGAAGAAGCAGCACCAACCCCTCCTCCCAAGACAGCTCCTGAGCCCGTCTTGGCGCCATACATACCTCGGATCCCCTTCCCAAAAGCTGCAATGAGCAAGGCTAAGGATCACGATACTCAGTACAAGAGGTGGTACAATGTTCTTAAGACTGCAGAGATCAAAATACTAGTAACTGAAGCTGTGGAGATCATACCACCTCTTGGAAAGTTCTTTAAGGATCTCGTGAAGAAAGTGAAGAACGGAGAGGCGTACTCTGTCACGCTCACTAATGAATGCGCTTCTCTCTTCGGTGCGCCATCTCCCATAAGACAGCCGCCACCACCTCCAGCTAAGTGTTCTGATCCCGGTCCTTTTACATTACCGTGCATCATTAATGGTATTAAAATTGATCGTAGTCTGGCTAATTCTGGCGCTTCTATTAATGTTATGCCTGCTTATCTATATGAAAAGCTGAACCTAGGGCAATTAAAACTGATTACTTTGCATCTCATGTTAGCCGATAGGTCTGTCAAACTACCTAGGGGTATAATAGAAGATGTAGCTGTTTGATGTGGTCCGTTTACTATAATTGCAGATTTTGTTGTTCTAGACACCCGTGAGTTAGACGGAACACTTATCCTAGGTCGACCTTTCTTAACTACTACTGGTGCAAATATTAACTGCAAACAAGGCCTGTTAACTCTAAGTGTAGGACAAGAGATGTTGCATTCCGCATTAAAGATAGCATGAGATATTCTGTTGCTCAAGATGATAAATGTTATACTGTTGATCCCCTAGAGTTGGCCTCGGCCAATTTCGTTACTAATGCTTTATCTAGTGATCCACTAGAGTTGTGTTTGATTTCAGGAATTGACAGTGCACTAGAAGATCCAGAGCAGCGCCTATGGCAAGATGAGTTAGACGAGCAGACGGTGACATTCACACCCATTCATGCGCCTCCACATATTGAGCCAGCATCGAGTCGGATCACTACTTCATATGAGAATCCGCCAGAACTCGACTTGAAGGAGCTCCCTGACCATCTAGAGTATGCATTCCTGGGGAAGGAATGCCAGCTGCCTGTCATCATCAATTCGAACCTATCTCCCGAGCAGAAAGAGCAACTAATCGGGCTACTCAAGAAGCATGTCCGAGCTATTGCCTGGCAGTTGGCCGACATCAGAGGCATCTCTGAAACCTTATGCAAACATCGGATAGTCGTTGATGAAGAATTCAAACCAGTTAGACAACCGCAACGCCGACTTAACCCTCTGATGCAGGAAGTTGTGAAGAAAGAAGTCCTTAAGCTTTTGGACGCCGGTATCATCTATCCTATTGCCGACAGTCCTTGGGTCAGTCCGACTCAAGTCGTTCCGAAGAAAGGAGGAATCACCGTCATCCCTAATCCAAAGGGTGAGCTCATCCCGACTCGCACGGTTACCGGATGGAGAGTCTGTATCGATTATCGACGACTAAATGATGCCACCAAGAAGGATCACTTTCCACTACCGTTCATTGATCAGATGCTTGAACGATTGGCAGGTCATGACTACTATTGCTTCTTAGATGGGATGTCCGGTTACTTCCAGATCCCTATCGAGCTTGATGACCAAGAGAAGACGACCTTCACCTGCCCGTTTGGTACGTTTGCTTATAGTCGTATTCCTTTTGGTTTATGTAATGCTCCTGCCACTTTTCAGAGATGCATGCTGGCTATATTTGGAGATATGGTAGAGAATGTGGTGGAGGTATTCATGGACGACTTCTCCGTCTATGGAGATTCATTTTCAAAGTGCATGGCCAATCTGGACAAGGTGCTAGCTCGTTGTGAGGAGGCCAACCTGGCTCTTAGTTGGGAGAAATGTCACTTCATGGTTACCGAAGGCATTGTTCTGGGCCATAGGATCTCTAAGACCGGTATAGAACTCGATCGTGCCAAGCTTGAAACCATCGCCAGCTTGCCGCCGCCATCCTCAGTTAAGACAGTTCGAAGTTTCCTCGGTCATGCTGGGTTTTCTACCGAAGATTCATCAGAGATTTCACCAAGATCACTCTTCCAATGACGAAGCTTCTTGAGAAAGATGTTCCTTTCATTTTTGATAAAGCTTGTCTTGAAGCCTTTGAAACTTTGAAGACTCAACTCACCACCGCACCGATCCTTACAACACCAGATTGGAATCTTCCATTCGAAATTATGTGCGATGCTAGCGACTTCGCCGTTGGCGCGGTTCTTGGTCAGAGAAAGGAGAAGAGATTTAATCCTATCTACTTTGCTAGCAAGACGCTCAACGATGCTCAGAGGAACTACACCACTACAGAGAAGGAGCTCCTGGCTATCGTTTTCTCCTTTGATAAATTCAGACAGTACTTGGTTCTTTCACATACCATTGTCTACACAGATCATGCTGCCCTGCGACATCTATTAGCCAAGCAGGACTCGAAGCCATGTCTCATCTGATGGATCCTTCTCCTCCAAGAGTTCGACATAGAAATTAAAGACAAGAAGGGAGCAGAGAACTTAGCAGCGGATCATCTTTCTCGACTGGAGGAATCACAAACAGGTAAATCTACTACTCCTATCAATGATTCTTTCCCTGACGAGCTGTTGCGTGTTGAAACGTATGAACAGGTTAACAGCATAGCTATCGAGCCCTGGGCAATCCCTCACGCTCAAGATCTGAGTAATGCAACCGACTCGGAAGAACCATGGTATGCAACCCTGGCTAATTATCTCTCTCACGACATTGTACCTCCTGAGCTGGATTTCAATGCACGCAAGAAGCTCTTTAAAGAAGCCAAGTCATACTTCTGGGATGAGCCCTTCTTATACCGCATCAGCATTGACGGAATGATCCGGAGATGTGTCTCTTACATCAAAGCAGCTGACATTATGCGTAAATGCCATGAAGGACAGTTCGGAGGACACATCGGAGGCAACCGCACTGCGAGAAAGGTACTCGAAACAGGTTTTTATTGGCCTTCAATCTTTAGTGATTGTGACGTCTTTGCTCGTCGTTGTGATGCGTGCCAGCGATCAGGTAACATCTCTAACCGTAATGACATGCCCCAAATTGTTTCTTTAACTGTTGAGATCTTTGATGTTTGGGGAATTTATTTCATGGGTCCCTTCACACCCTCCAACGGAAACAAGTACATTCTTGTAGCCGTTGATTATGTCTCTAAGTGGGCTGAAGCTGAAGCTTTACCCACTAACGATTCAAGAGTGGTGGGTCGGTTCCTTACCCGTCTTTTCACACGTTTTGGTTCACCACGCTTTATCATAAGCGATAGGGGTACCCATTTCCATGGACATTTCGATCGGGTGTGCAAACGCTTTGGCGTCACCCACCGTATGTCCACAGCTTACCATCCTCAAGCTAATGGTCAAGCGAAGTGACGAACCATGAGCTCAAGCAGATTCTTGATAGGACAGTTGGCCGGTCCCGCAAGGACTGGTCATCTAAGCTCAATGATGCCTTATGGGCCTATCGAACTGCCTTCAAGACTCCCATCGGTACCTCACCGTATCAGCTGGTCTATGGCAAGGCATGCCATTTGCCGGTTGAGCTTGAGCACAAGGCATTCTGGGCTAATAAAGAGTTGAATATGAGCTATGCAGTAGCAGGTAATAACCGCCACGACCAGATCGCTGAGCTTGAGGAGTACCGTCTCCACGCATATGAGAGCACGAAGCTGTATAAAGAGCGCACGAAGAGAATTCATGACTCTCAATTAAAGACGATCAAACAGTTCTACCCCGGAGATGAAGTCCTCTTATATAACTCTCGATTGAAGCTCTTCCCGGGTAAATTGAAGTCCCGTTGTTCCGGCCCTTATACCGTGGTGCGGCAGACATCTTGAGGCAGTGTCTTAATCAAATTACATGATCAAGAGCCGTTTATGGTCACCGGCCATAGGCTTAAGAAGTATCTGCAAGGATTAGCTGTCTCTTCCATTGACGTACACTACTTCAGGACGGAACCATGACACGAATCCAGGTATCGTCTGGCTCACGGACGTTAAACAAGAGCGCTTCGTGGGAGGCAACCCACGGCTGGAGTCAGTTGTTTTCGTTTCGAGTCGTTTTGTTTTAAAACCCCTCCTTAAAAAAAAAAGCTGCCGACCGATTTTCAAGTGAATTTTCGGCGAAATATTCACCAGATTTTCGCCGAAAGCTCTTGTTTTTAAACAGCCTGATCCTCCTGTTTCTCGCCACTGCCGCCTTCTCGTCAAAAAACCCTACTTTTTCGCCGAGAACATTTCTTCATTTTAACTTAAATTTTCGCCAAAAATTCATCAGATTTTCGCCGAAAATTTAGCTCTTTTCGCCAGTTTTTAAACACCCCCTCCGGATTTTGTTTTTCGCGAAAACCCCCTGCGGAACAGTGATCGGGTTGTTTCTATCCTTTCCATTTCTTTTCTTTCTTCTTTTTGGATTTCGATCCAATTTTATTCTGTGTGGATTCGGGCACTTGTCCCGGTATCGTTTTGATCTTTTTGTTGTTTGTGTTTTGTAGGATTTTGAGTAGCTACTCCGCTCCGCCCCAGACTCTTCGTGCTCAACCGCTACACCGCCCATCACCCTCCAGGTTCTTCGTATCTCTCTACTTTAGTTTGGTCCTGTGAGGACATAGAACCGTCTAAGTGTGGGGTAGGATGTTAGAGAACCATGCATGATCTTGATTGCCTATATCTTTGTGTGCCTCGTGATTCCTGTCCAGTCTCTCTAGCAATAGAATGGCTCAGTTCTTGATTTTTGATGTTAAGTTGTTGTTCAATCCTTCATAATGATGCTTAGACTGCTTAACCTAGAACTTGAGAACCAACGTGTATACTTTGATGCTAAATTGCCTAGTCAGAACATAAATTTTTTGAAAAAATCACACTTGTAGTTTGTAGCCTTGATTGCATGAAAATGACCGAATCCGACTAGCAAACCAACTGTGCGCTTTTGATCCATTGCACGTAACTTGCAATTTCAATTCTTTTTGAGTGGTTTTCTGTTTGCTTGAATGAGTTAGAATTTGCATGAGACCTACTCGAGACCACACGATGACACGAGTTCTAGAATGATAGGGGCACCTAGATTCAGCTACTAAGCCAGATAGCCTACCAAACGATTAATCCACTAGGTTTAAACCCTTGAGCTTGGCCTGTTCTTTCGGTTCGATATACATTATAGCCATTTCCCATTCTTTCATCCCCCGTTGATCCCCTGTGGTTGTAGTTCTAGATTGACCTACCGGAAGTCGGTTTGTGGTAACCTGCCTGAAGCCATTAAAACAGGTGGTCTTAGCTGTTATGTCCAGACGTGTAAACCCCTCTAGCAACTAAAAGAAAGAATCGGCACAAAAGAAGAAAAAGAGAAGTAAATTTTGAAAAGAAAATGATGAAGAAAGAGAAAAATCAGAAAAGCCAAAACGTTTTCAAGTTTTCATTTCAATAAACGTTCTTCTCCCTACATATGGAAGAACGAAGTCAAAAGAAAAGTTAGTAAGAAAAGAAATGTGTAAAGAAAATAAGTGATAGGTTGCTTGAGGGTATCATAGGACGAGCGTTCACTATTCCACCCGTGTCTGGTTAGACGGTAGGAAGCCATAGGCTAGATTCAAGGGAAGTTAGTCGAAAGCTACACCGCACCAAAACCATCATCATATTTTCCCATCATCCATCTCATTATAAACCCTTGTAGTGTAGAATTCGTTACAGACCTAACAGGGAAGTCCTTCTTGACTGGTTACTCGTGTTGTCACAGTGGTGGAGATGTGGTCGAAATGCAAACTTATGACAGAATTCAGTAACAGAAAATGATTGAGAGCTTAAACACGTCCTTAAACACAGAGAATGAGACTTCCCATTGTACTATATTTTCCCTGTGTGAGGAGTCTGGTCGGTCAGGTCAAATTCGTGCATAATTGGTTACGATCACTTGTCGTGTGCATATTATTAGTGAGACCAAGTTATTTGGCTGATCTGTATGCATACTAGGTTTCGTGTTCTAGGAATTATCTGTCTAATAATTCATTATGTTTGATTGAGCTTCAATTTGATCGATCTTATCATTTGTGAACATGAGCGTTTCTATTCAGTTGCTTGAGGACAAACAAAAGCTTAAGTGTGGGGTATTTTGATGACACTCAAATCGACGTGATTATCAGCCTCATTTAAGCGACATTTCATTGCTTAAGACATGGTTTTTTGGGTAGAATAGTGAATATTCACTCAACCGATCCCTCTCATGCCTTTTGTGTTACCTTGGCCCATTTCGGGTCTATTTGATGGTTTTCTAGTATTTTCGTGTTAGCACAGGTGTTCGCCATCAAATACGGTAGCCAAGGACGTGTCTAAGGCACTGGAACCCCAAGGAATCACACCCGAATCAACCAGAAAAGTCATTCAACTCAAAAGGAATTCCAGCTCTATTTTACACACAGATTTTCGGCGAAAATACCCTTGAGTTTTCGCCAAAAATACAAGAAGGAATCCACTGTCCCGATCAAGAAGAAGTTTTCGGCGAAAATCTTGGGAGTTTTCGCCGAAAACCCTAAGCCATTTCAGCTGGAAGAAACAGATGGATCAAGCCAACTTTTCAACAGGTATTTTCGCCGAAAATCTCGTTGTATTTTCGGCGAAAATTCAAGCAAAAATCAGCAGTCGCTCGGTTAGGTTTAAATACAAAATCAGCGGCTAAATTAAGGAACACACAATTTACACTGGACGAAAAATCCAAGACTGAGAGAGAGGGAGAAAACGAGTGGATAGAGTTTGAGGAGCCAGGAACGGATCGTGACGCCATTGATGACACTCGATTTGACGTGATTATCAGCCTCATTTAAGCGACATGGTTTTTAGGGTAGAATAACGAATATTCAATCTATTGCCCTATCTCGTGCCATTTGTGTTACCTTGGCCCGTTTCGGGTCTATTTGATGGTTTTCTAGTATTTTTATGTTAGCACAGGTTTTTGCCGTCAAATAAAGTAGCCAAGGACGTGTCTAAAGCGTTGGAACCTCGAGGAATTGCACCAGAATCGATCCAAGGAGCCAATCAAGTCGAAATAATTCCTGCCCGGTTTACAAAGGAGTTTTCTCCGAAAATACCTCAGCATTTTCGGCAAAAATATCAGTACAAATCGACTGATGCTCATGAACAGAAGTTTTCGGCGAAAACCCTAAGTTTTCGACCGAAAACTATTGGACCAAAATTTACAGAAGAAATCAACCGGTGGGCTCCCCATTTACACCAAGATTTTCGGTGAAAATACTCTAGTATTTTCGGCGAAAATATCAGGCAAAATCCGGCTGAATTAGGGTTAAGTATAAATACTTAACCGGCGGCCCAAAAATCATATATACTTTTCATACCTCATAATACATCATAATTACCGAACTTGAGAATTCTCTCAAGTTCTGAAGCAGAGAGTTTAGAGTTCGAAGAGCCGGAAATAGATCGTGACGCCATCCCTTCCATCTCGAGGACTCGGAGCTAGGATTGCAGTCGACCAGAAGATCGAAGTTCTGTCGGAGTCGTCTTAATTAGGTTTTTCAGATACTTTTCTGTTCTTCCTTTGTATGATGAACTATTTCTTTGTCTTTGATTCTTTTCTGATGAATATGTGTAGCTAAACTCTTAGAGCTTAGACTAGATGAACCCTAAGTGACCCAGGGCTTTAAAGCGGTCACGGATCGGCGATGATTAGATTCGAAGTTCAATCAGTTTCTCTTTCATGTTTGGTTTGTTCTTCATTGTTCATGTTTCTTGTCTGGATTGATCACCTAGATTAGATTCTTGTTAAGCTAAGGATAGAAGCGAACGCTCACCTTACTTTAGAACATCAAATTGAACAATTAACCTTATAATTGGAGCGTGCCTTTCGTAGGAACTGGTTAGGGTTAATCCACTGCAAGAGTAACTCATAAATCGTTAGTAATTCCACCCGTTAAGTTAAGTCGTTGCGAGAGGCGACCGTACCCAGACGACTAATTAATCTTGGTAGCTAGAACGGATAGAGCGAACGTTCGTCGGTCTTAAACCTAAGGGTTAGGAGTTATGGTGGTGTCTTAGAATTGATTGAATGAGAATCGAAATCCGCTGATCTGTTGATTACCAATGCTCTGGGGAACGAAGGGGGATTCAAAGTCTAAGTTCGTCTGTCATCTCTGTTTTAATCAACCAATTTCCAATCTGTTCTTAGTTTCTATTTTTAATTTTTCTGCATTTCTTAGAATTAGAAGTCGTGGAACTCACACCACGCACGAAGTGTTTAAATCCGAGTAATTTGCCAGCTTATTTGAGTAGTCGATCATAGAAGACCCGTGGAATACGATCTACCCTAGCTTGTTAGCTTTGTTAGTTATTTGGTTGAACGTCCGAACAACGACCGGACGGATCATCAAATTGGCGCCGTTGCCGGGGAACTTCTTTTGATAGTTTGAAAGAAGAACCGGCAATTTATTCTTCTACTTTCCATCTTTCATTTTCCACCCACTTCGATTTTACACTGGTTTTTGTTTGTTTTTGTTATTTGTAGGTTTGTCACAGGTGTATGCATCGCCGCCCTTGGACTCGCTCTGAAACCGACAAGGCTAAGAGTATAGAGAGACCAAGCAGTTCTGTTCCACCTCGACAATCACAGATTCCAAGGAGAGGCAGAACCAATCCACCTCCACCCGTCACTCTGATTAAGATTGAGGAACTGAAGGAGAGTCCCTCATCTTCACCGTTACCATCACCTACATCCGTTTCATACACCGAGTCACTTTCACCTCCCCCATCTCCTACCATGACTGATCAATTACCACCACCACCACCAAGCGGAAATCCACCACCGCCGCCTGCACAGAAAAGTCTAGCTGATTACAACAAGCCGAGCGCGACTAGAGTTCGATCTGCCATTGTTGTACCGCGCATTGAAGGAGATCCTGACTTGAGATCAAGATTCCATTCTTGACTATGATCTCTAGGGATCTACAGTTCGAAGGCAGGCCCCTAGACAATCTGTGCACTCATCTTGCGGATTTCCTTGATCCCTGCAGCACTTTCAAGAACGGAAACCTCGACAAGAATACTCTTTGTTTGAGAGCTTTCCCGTTCTCTCTGAAGGGCGCTGCTAAGAGGTGGCTTACTGGCAAACCACCTAGATATTACACTAACTGGGATACTCTGGCTCAGGACTTCGTTGAAGAATACTTTCCTCCGGCCAGAACAACAGCCATCAAGGACAGCATTGCCAGATTCTCCCAGAAAGAAGGAGAAAGCTTATATGATACTTGGAATCGATTCCAAGAACTTCTCTACAACTGCCCTCATCATGGATTCGAGCAGAGGTAGTTAGCTGAAATTTTTGCTCGAGGTCTTCGAGAAGAATCTGCCAAGTGGGTCAATTCTCTGGCTGAAGGGGATTGCACTACACTCACAACTGAAGCTGCTCTTCTTCACATCGCAAACTGTGCTTCCAAGTCAAGGAACTGGGAACGACAATCTGAAGGATTAAGGAGCAAGCTCGATCTCGAAGCAGCTATCAAGGCAGAAGTAGAGAAGCATCTGAAGAAGTCTACCACACCAGTCAAACCGCCGGCAGCTTCTGTCTATGTTGCCGATTGTGAATGGTGTGGAGCTTGTGCGCATAACGGAGGCTGTGCCAGAATTTTGGTAAGGCAGAAGTCTGGTACGCAGAAGAGGTAAATTTCATTCAACAAGGCTTCGTTAATAATCAGAATGGTTATGCTGGCTACCGCAACTTCAGGCAGTAAGGGAACTATCAAGACAGACCTCCCTACAATGCTGGCGACAACCATACCCAGAACCAGAATAACCGCCCAGCTGGTCCAGCTCAGGACCAGAAGCCTAACCATCCGCCGGCAGGTGTCTATCAGCCGCCGCATCGCAATCTGGGTAACTATGGAACTTCCCCTGGCAATCGCCAGAATCAATATTTGAATAACACCTATCCAGGGTAGCAGTACCAGAAGGAAAACAATGACAGTGACCTGAACAAGAAGCTTAGCCAGATCATCACCAGACTCAATGATCATGACAGTCAGTTTAAAGCTCAAGCTCTTCTCAATCAAGAACAGATAGCAGCCGGTCAAAAAATTGAGCAGGCTGTGAACAACATCTCGAGCATGCTAGCATCTGGTCGACCATTTGGCCAACTTCCGAGCCAGACAGAACCAAACCCGAGAAAGGAGCAAGCCAAGATTGTATCTGTTAGAAAATTTACAAGCTTATCTGCTGATGCTTGTGCTGTTTTACGCAGGATCGCTGAATCTCCAGAGAAGAAGGAAGCACTACAAGTGGCGCCTAAGGAGGAAGATCCTCCTCTTACACCATACGTCGTTAAGCCTCCTTTTCCAAGAGCATTGCTGCCAAATGCAAGGATCGAGACTGGCATGAAGGGGAATAAAGAAGGATATCCTGATGCTCGTAGCAAGAAACCTTCCTCTCCATATCCAGCTAAGTGCTCTGATCCTGGTTCTTTCACTCTACCTCTTGTCATTAATGACGTTGAGATAGAACGTTGTTTGGTTGATCTTGGCGCGTCTGTTAATGTTATGCCTATGAGTCTATATGAAAAATTGAACCTAGGAGAACTTGAACCGCCTAGTATGCAACTTATCTTTGCTGATAGATCACTTAAAACTCCTAGAGGAGAAATCAAAGACGTTGTTACTAAATGTGGTCCTTTCATGTTCTTAGCTGACTTTGTTATCATTGACACTAGTAAGGATGATTCTACCATTCTCATAGGACGACCTTTCATGGCTACTACTGGAATGCAAATTAACATTCCAAATGGTTCTTTAACTTTGAGAGTTGGTAAAGAAACGGTCACGTTCCGCCTTAAAGACGGAATGAAATATAATCCTAAGAATGAAGAATTTCATTGTTTAGCTGTTGAAACTGTGGAGTTGACTCCGGTCAACTCCTTTACTGATGTCTCTTCTAGTGTGCCTAGATCAATTACTGTTGCAGGTGCTGGACAGGTTATCAAGCAGAAACCGAAATCCGCTCCTCAAAAGCCGTCAAAGAAGAAGGAACTGAAAGCCTCTTCTAAGCCACCGAGCACAAAACCTAGCAGACCTCGGGGAAAGAACAAGAAGACGAAGACTCACATGGTCTGGAGACCAGTTGTGCCGCCACTTTCCACCGAGCCAGCTGCACCACTAATTCGTTCCAAGCTACCGGCGCCGGAATAAGTATGGAAGGAGAAGCCAAAAGCATCTCCTAAGGAAATACCTACGATCACCGATCCTGGTGATATCAAGCCGGAGGTTAAAGAAAAGAAGGAGCTGATCGTTCTCATTCCGTCCACTGTCTTCCTTGTGGAAGATGAACCCTTGACAGAACTGTTCGGACCCTTCACAATCACTGACCACCTTCCCGATCTTACATGCGAACGGGAAGAAATTCATGCTCACCGGAGAAGCCCCGAAGCTCTACTTTATGAACTCCGATGCTAGCATTAAGGAGAATCTGAGTTGGGATGTCTCCTAATACCGTCCAGGTATCGTCCAGGTCAAGGACGTTAATAAAAGAGCGCTTCGTGGGAGGCAACCCACGGCTGGAGTCCGTTTTTCATTTGTGTCAACCTTAGTGTTTTAGAGTCAGTTCGGGGAGCCAAAAGTGTCAGTTTGTTTGTTTTCTTATTTTTCGTTTGTAGTCTGTATGTCATAGTGTCAATTTCAAGTCGTTTGAGGTCTTTCCGATTTTTTTGGATTTAACTGTGATTTTCTGAAGTCTGCCGGGATTGCGAAAATATTTTCAATCATAGAGTTCAACATTTTCGGCGAAAATTCTTTTGAAAACCGGCAGTACTTTTTAACTAACATTTTTCGTGAAAACTTGAACTTATTTTCGCCGAAAATGTCTTTGAAAATCAACCAACTATTCACTTAAAATCCGGATTCACCCTCTCTCTCTCCTCACTTTCTATTTTCGAAACAAAGCCGAAAACTCCCCCTGTTTTCTCAAACCCGACCGCCGCCACCATTTCTCGCCGCCGCCGACCGTTGCCGACGCCGCCGCCGCCCGCCCCCTTCCCCTTCCATTTCCGATCAATCCAAGCCCTAGAACAGCCGAATCGGAGCTTTACAGCTCTAGTTCACCCAAACCCTAAAATTTGCGATCTTTCACCGATTTCTCCCAATCCGTTCATTTTTAGCATCCATGGCTTCAAGGTAAGTTGTAGAACTTTTCATTGCGAATCTTTTGACATGTTGATTGCTGAATTTCGTCGGGGTTGACTTTCGGTTGACTTTTCGGTTTCCCTCGATTTGCGTGCTGACTGATTTCGTGTGAACTGGGTTAGCTGAACTTGTTGAACTATTCTAGCATGCTTAGGGAGTATCGTGCTTAATTGTTATATCGTTTGATCATGTGTTGCTATGCCTAAGTCCTATTCCTTGTGAGGTTGACTTTTGAGAAATGTCGGTTTGACCATGAACTGTTTTTGATCATTTGGCTGCCCTATGTGCTCATTCTCGTTTAGATTATTGTGTTTGCCATCTGAGACCATATTATACCATCATTTCCCGAATTGTGATAGTCTTGCCATGATTGGGGTTCAATGTTCTATTATGTTGACTTTTTGAATGTCGGTTTGACTTCTGAACTCTGATTGTGCTAATTCCATTCTGGCTGTTCCTGAGCATGTATTTTATTGTTCGTGATTACCTGTTAATCTGCTTTGCTTACCCCCACTCGGTTTTTCTCATTTCTTTGTGAAATTGAGTTTTTCGACTAAGTGTGGGGTAGGGTTTTAGTTTGACTAATCTAGTTTGTTTTCTTGTTTAGGAACACCACTTATGAGCGCAGGACCAAGCAGAGACTTGACGCCGCCTCGAGCTCCAGAGCCCCCGCTCCCGTCACACCCGCCGTCCAGGGCCCTCCACCAACATTCCCTAGCCGTGCTGAGCACCATCGCACTGTCGCTCGTCTACCCGACTACTACTTTCAGTGCTACCAGAAGCTCGAGCACATTCCTGGAGCTAATGTTCGACCACTCTCCATGGATTCCCTCTTCGATCACAATGAGGACTACCACCGAAACGTGCACGACGCCCTGGCACCGGCCGGCCTCCTAGAGCTGACCACCATAGCTTCCGACTTCCCCGACGTCGCTCTACAGGAGTTCTGGGCCACTTTTGATCTGGACGAGCACAAGAGGAGGCAGAGCAAGAAGGTTGTTTCCTTCTACCTGGGCGGGGTGTACAGGAACCTCACCTATGATGAGTTTGCAGCTCATCTAGGCATTCCCTACGAGCATTACCACGGTCATCACCTCGGCTGGGCGGACGACGAGGATGACGGAGAGGCCTACCATGCACTCTGGAGCCACATGACTGGAGTGCTCGGCGATCGTCTCTCGGACCACAACTCAGTTAAGTCTCTCTCTCACCCTCTCTATAGATACATTCATATGGTTTGGCGTAGATCGCTATTATATGCTCCAGAGAAGGACCGCCACCATATCAGCAAGAAGGAACTTCTGCTTCATCGCCCCATCCTGGAGAGCTACCCTCTTCACCCCGGATGGGTGCTTGCTCGCATCTTCCGCCAGAAGACCAAGAGGAGGACGCCACCTCGCTCACTCCTGGGAGGCAACTTCATCGGCCAGTGATAGCTGCAGTTTTAGCGGTATCAAATACTACCAAGCTGCGAAGCTAGGGTAGATCGTATTCCACAGGGTTTCTACTAATTGACCACTCAAAGAAGCTGGCAAATTACTCAGGTTTGAACACTTAGTGCGTGGTGTGAGTTCCACGACTTCTAATCTAATGAACAAAGGAAAATAAAAGACAGAAAAGTAAAAGGTTGACTAACGAGAAGATAGACGAACTTAGATTTCGAATCCCCCTTAGATCACCAGAGCAACGGCAATCACAAGACCAGCGGTTTTCAATTCTAATTCAATCAATTACTAAGACACCACCATAACTCCTTACCCTTAGGTTTAAGACCGGCGAACGTTCGCTCTATCCGTTCTAACTACCAAGATTAACTAGCCGCCCGGGTACGATCGCCTCTCGCAACGACTTAATTAACTGGTGCAATTACTAATGATTAGTGAGTTACTCTTGCAGCGGATTAACCCTAACCGGTTCCTACGAAAGGCACGCTCCAATTATAAGGTTAATTGTTCAATTCGATGTTCTAAAGTAAGGCGAGCGTTCGCTTCTATCCTTAGCTTAACCAGAATCTAATCTAGGTGATCAATCCAGACAAGAAACATAAACAATGAAGAACAAATCAAACATGAAAAAGAACAGATTGAATTTCGAATCTAATCACCGCCGATCCGTGACCGCTTTAAAGCCCTGGGTCACTTAGGGTTCATCTAATCTAAGCTCTACAAGTTCAGTTACTCATATCGGAAACAAGAGAATCAAAGGCAACAATGAAGATCATCATACAGAGGAAGAACAGATAAGAACTGAAAAACCTAATTCTGACGACTCCCGCGAAGCTTCAGTCTCCTGGATCTTCAACTTTAAGCTCCGAGTTCTCTGATGTGGAAGGATGGCGTCACGATCTCTCCACAGATCTTCGAACTCTCTAAACTCTATCTATCGACCCTAGAGTCGGCTGACTCTCAAAAGTCTGATTTGTGAAAATATGAATAATGATTTTCTCCCCCCTTTTGGGCCGCCGGGTTAAGTATTTATACTTAAACCCTAAGTCGCCGGATTCCTTCTGTTATTGTCGCCTAAAATAATGAAGTATTTTCGCCGAAAATATTCTTGCAATTGAAGAAATCGCCGGCTGATTTCTCTGTACTCTATTTTCGGATCGAAGAGTTAATCAATTTCGCCGAAAATACCTTTGACTCGGCATCAGTTGGTTTGTACTATTATTTTCGCCGAAATCAATAGGGAATTTTCGGCGAAAATATCTTTGTAGTCGGGTAGGGATTTGCTTTGACTTTGATTGGCTCCTTTGATCGATTCCGGTTTGGTTCCTCGAGGTTCCAATGCCTTAGACACGTCCATGGCTACTTTATTTGACGGCGAAAACCTGTGCTAACACAAAAACACTAGAAAACTATCAAATAGACCCGAAACGGGCCAAGGTACACAACTGACACGAGATAGGGCAATCGATTGAATATTCGTTATTCTACCCTAAAAACAATGTCTTAAGCAAAGAAATGTCGCTTAAATGAGGCTGATAATCACGTCAAATCGAGTGTCATCAAATACACCACACTTAAGCTTTTGCTTGTCCTCAAGCAAACTGAACTAGAACACACTCAAATTCACAAATGACACGAGATTAAACTGAGATTCAATTCTAACAATTTGGTTTAGACTGTTCCACGTAGAAAAAGTGACCTACACATGCAAGAACATCAACCAAACAAGTTTTTGATCTCACTAATTTCTGCACACTTCAAGTAGTTGTTTTAACAAAGCTCGTTTATTGGCAAAACAATTAATCATAATTAACTGACTACGATAACACCAATTCTAATCAAAAAGACTTTAAGCTCTGGCCATGATGTGAATGTGGAGATAGGAAAACTGACGTGGCTATCGACTCGACTTCATCCGTTTTTAGATCTGTACGTTACATGTTCTAGCTAGGACCGATTTAAACAACAATTAATTTCAAGCTTCAACTTCTTCCTTCAATTTATTTACTGCATACTAGTGCTTGATACCAAACACTTCACTTAGGTGTTGGACCTGCCTAGCTCACAGTATTTGTGCTTATGCTAGTGCTCAACTCGAACACTTCACTTAGGTGTCGGGCTTGCCTAGCTTTATTTTCAGCACTTTAAAGAACTTTACATTGATTTGCACAACTTATTACTTGATTCAATCATCTAGCCACTTAATCCTAGCTAGTTATAACTTCTTACACAAGATTTCGAATTGGATTTCCGTCTAATCTCTAGCCACAATCACAGGTGAACAAATATGGAGTGAAAAACATGGAAGAAGCTAGCATCTATCATCTTAGAACGGTGTTATCGAGCTTTGTTATTAACAAACCAATCAATTCAATTAATTCAAGTTTTAACTACTGAAGTGATTTATGATCTGTTCTGACCTACACTCATTTAATATCAGTTTCGACACGTTGGTTACAGGTTCTAAGTGGAACAGTCTAGACGTCATTGTTCAAAATTGAAGTCAATTTAACATCAAAAGTCAAGAATTGAGCAATTCTATGCTAGAGAAATTTCAAAATTGAACCATAGAATCACAGATAATTCAAAATTGAACCATAGAATCACAGATAATCAAACAAGATCATGCATAATCCTAGAATCCTACCCCACACTTAAACGGTTCTGTGTCCTCACAGGACTAAACTAGAGTAGAGAGATATGAAGAACCTGGAAGGTGATGGTCGGTGTAGCGGATGAGCACAGAGAGTTCGGAGCGGAGCGGAGTAGCTATTCAAGATCCTACAAAACAAAAACAACAAAAAGATCAAAAAGGATACCGGGACAAGTGTCCCGGATCCATACAGAATAAAAGTCGAACAAAGAAGGTTAAGGGGAATTTTGAAAATATTTTGACTCTTTTTTTTTCTTTTCAAATTCACGGCACGACACTCCTAGAGCAATCTAGATCATCCAAGCTCAATTTGTTCAGAAAAAATCACACCGAAACAGCAGACACGCAAAATGAGGTAGACCGGTATTAAACTCATCAAAATTCAACAATCAATATGTCAAAAGATTCGAAATTGAAAACCCAACAACTAACCTTTTAGACACGACTCAAGAAAATGGACGGAAAGCGACGAAGTTGGCCAAAAACGTGAAAAACTTGTTTCGGGCATAACTGGAGCTACAGAGCTCCGATTTGGACGATCAAGTATGCGTTAGAATCGGGCCAAAAAAATCTAACTGATTATCAAAACAACACAAGTTTTCGGCGAAAAATTTAGGAGTTTTCGCCGAAAACATCTTCGGAAAACACACAAAAAATAAAGGGACGCTCCTGTGACTTGTTTTCGGTCGAGAATTTTCAATTCTCGCCGAAAATTTATTTTAAAACCCTTTTTTTTCAAAAACTAACGAAAAACAAATTAAAACGAAAGAAAATTAAACTGACACTTTGGCTCCCCCAAACTTGACTCGAACGACGAAAAGACTGACTCAAAAAAAAAATTCAAAAACGGACTCCAGCCGTGGGTTGCCTCCCACGAAGCGCTCTCTTTTAACGTCCTTGAGCCGGACGGTACCTGTTAGGGACCCCAACTTAGAAGTTCCTAGAAGTCAATCGTCTTCTTCAAGGTGTGCGGTTGAGTGCCATGTAGCACTCCAGAAGGGTGATGTAACCGGTAGTGCTCCAATAGATCGCGATCTTGGTTGGATGACCAGTTCTTCTTGAATTCTCCTACTTGAGGAGGAAAGAGGTAGTACGGCACGGCATGTTCAATGAGCTCCATCTTCTCTACAGGTTGACTCGGCGGAAGTGTAGGTGAGGGTATCTCCTCAATCTCTATGTGCTCCTCTTCGGCTTCAACTTCAAGATGGATTGGCTCTTTGTCTTCATCAACCACCACCGCCAAGGATTCTTCAACAGATGCTTCTAGCTCGCAATAGTCATGGGTGAGGTTGTCATGTTCATCTTCGTACGGCTTTTGAGGATCTTCTTCCATTAGTGGATTTGGTTGCTCGAGCTCGACATCCATCACGCTACGAGCTTGTATAAACGAAAGGAGATCATCCAAGGTGGATTCTACTCTTGCCGTCTGTTGTCGATGCTGATGAGCCGGTATATACACCTCTTGATGAATTTGTTGGTCGTGTGTAGCTTCTGGCTCTTATTCGAAATGCTCTTGAGCATCTTCTTCCATTAATTGCACTAGTCGCTTGAGCTCAGCGTTCCTTGTATCAGCAGCATCGTTCATTGATTGGAGGTTGTCGATCGCGGCTTGGGTGATTGCCATCCATTGTTGATGCTCATAAGTGTGTAAATCCATCTCTTGGGAGTCTTCAATATATGGTGCTTCATTGATGTACCACCCTTGGTACTGGTCATCCCACCTGTAATCATGCATAATTAAAACTCAAAAACACTACCCAGGTAAATCATGAAAATATGGAGGAAAATAAATGGTAAGGCGGAAAGGTAGAAGAATAATTTGCCAACTCTTCTTTCAAACAATTAGAAGAGTCCCCGGCAACGGCGCCAATTTGATAGCTTGCAGTTTTAGCGGTATCAAATACTACCAAGCTGCGAAGCTAGGGTAGATCGTATTCCACAGGGTTTCTACAAATTGAACACTCAAAGAAGCTGGCAAATTACTCAGGTTTGAACACTTAGTGCGTGGTGTGAGTTCCACGACTTCTAATCTAATGAACAAAGGAAAATAAAAGACAGAAAAGTAAAAGGTTGACTAACGAGAAGATAGACGAACTTAGATTTCGAATCCCCCTTAGATCACCAGAGCAACGGCAATCACAAGACCAGCGGTTTTCAATTCTAATTCAATCAATTACTAAGACACCACCATAACTCCTTACCCTTAGGTTTAAGACCGGCGAACGTTCGCTCTATCCGTTCTAACTACCAAGATTAACTAGCCGCCCGGGTACGGTCGCCTCTCGCAACGACTTAATTAACTGGTGCAATTACTAATGATTAGTGAGTTACTCTTGCAGCGGATTAACCCTAACCGGTTCCTACGAAAGGCACGCTCCAATTATAAGGTTAATTGTTCAATTCGATGTTCTAAAGTAAGGCGAGCGTTCGCTTCTATCCTTAGCTTAACCAGAATCTAATCTAGGTGATCAATCCAGACAAGAAACATAAACAATGAAGAACAAATCAAACATGAAAAAGAATTGATTGAATTTCGAATCTAATCACCGCCGATCCATGACCGCTTTAAAGCCCTGGTCACTTAGGGTTCATCTAATCTAAGCTCTACAAGTTCAGTTACTCATATCGGAAACAAGAGAATCAAAGGCAACAATGAAGATCATCATACAGAGGAAGAACAGATAAGAACTGAAAAACCTAATTCTGACGACTCCCGCGAAGCTTCAGTCTCCTGGATCTTCAACTTTAAGCTCCGAGTTCTCCGATGTGGAAGGATGGCGTCACGATCTCTCCACGGATCTTTGAACTCTCTAAACTCTATCTATCGACCCTAGAGTCGGCTGACTCTCAAAAGTCTGATTTGTGAAAATATGAATAATGATTTTCTCCCCCCTTTTGGGCCGCCGGGTTAAGTATTTATACTTAAACCCTAAGTCGCCGGATTCCTTCTGTTATTTTCGCCGAAAATAATGAAGTATTTTCGCCGAAAATATTCTTGCAATTGAAGACACCGCCGGCTGATTTCTCTGTACTCTATTTTCGGATCGAAGAGTTAATCAATTTCGCCGAAAATACCTTTGACTCGGCATCAGTTGGTTTGTACTATTATTTTCGCCGAAATCAATAGGGAATTTTCGGCGAAAATATCTTTGTAGTCGGGTAGGGATTTGCTTTGACTTTGATTGGCTCCTTTGATCGATTCCGGTTTGGTTCCTCGAGGTTCCAATGCCTTAGACACGTCCATGGCTACTTTATTTGACGGCGAAAACCTGTGCTAACACAAAAACACTAGAAAACCATCAAATAGGCCCGAAACGGGCCAAGGTAACACAATTGGCACGAGATAGGGCAATCGATTGAATATTCGTTATTCTACCCTAAAAACAATGTCTTAAGCAAAGAAATGTCGCTTAAATGAGGCTGATAATCACGTCAAATCGAGTGTCATCAGCCAGCTCATCATCTCCTTCGGCCTCAGCCACAAATATAGCCCGAACATCCCACGCCGCAGAGTACGCACCGTTAGAGGAGTATTTGGCGGTCGAGTACGACCTCGAGCTGGACCTCAGTCCCCAGGTAGCAGCAGATCCTCTCCTCCAGTACGAGGATGAGTCAGGAGGAAGAAGATGATTCTGAGGAGTCCCGGCCTCAGTATGAGCCAGAGTCTCATGACCATACTCCCTCGCCACATCATCAGGCAGGGTATGCACACCAGTCGCCGCCGGCCATCCCAGATCCATACCAGGTGGTGAACCTAAGATCGTTGTTCGGGTTCAACCAAATAACTAACAAAGCTACAAAAGCTAGGGTAGATCGTATTCCATGGGCCTTCTATGATTGACTACTCCAAAAACTAGCAAAATACTCGAATGTAAGCACTTCGTGCGTGGTGTGAGTTCCACGACTTCTAATTCTAAGAAATGCAGAGAAATTTAAAAATTAAACTAAAGCAGATTGGAAATTAGGGTTGAAAACAAGGATGACAGACGAACTTAGACTTTGAATCCCTCTTCGTTCCCCAGAGCATTGGCAATCAACAGATCAGCGGATTTCGATTCTCATTCAATCAATTACTAAGACACCACCATAACCCCTGACCCTTAGGTTTAAGACCGGCGAACGTTCGCTCTATCCGTTCTAACTACCAAGATTAATTAGCCGCCCGGGTACGGTCGCCTCTCGCAACGACTTAACTTAACTGGTGTAATTACTAACGATTTATGAGTTACTCTTGCAGTGGATTAACCCTAACCGGTTTCTATGAAAGGCACGCTCCAATTATAAGGTTAATTGTTTAATTCGATGTTCTAAAGTAAGGCGAGCGTTCGCTTCTATCCTTAGCTTAACAAGAATCTAATCTAGATGATCAATCCAGACAAGAAACATGAACACTGAAGAACAAATCAAACATGAAAGAAACTGATTGAATTTCGAATCTAATCACCGCCGATCCGTGACCGCTTTAAAGCCCTGGGTCACTTAGGGTTCATCTAGTCTAAGTTCTAACGAGTTTAGCTACTCATGTTTATCACAAAAGAATCAAAGACAAAGAAAGAGTTAATCATCCAGAGGAAGAACAGAAAAGAATCTGAAAAACCTAATTAAGATGACTCTGGCAGACTTCGATCTTCGGTAAACTGCAATCCTAGCTCCGAGTCTTCGAGATGGAAGGGATGGCGTCACGATCTCTTTCCGGCTCTTTGGACTCTAAACTCTCTGCTCCATAACTTGGGAGAATTCTGAAGTATTTGGTATTAGTTGGTAATTATGATGTCCCCCTAATGTTGGGCCGCCGTTAAGTATTTATACTTAACCCTAATTAATCCGGATTTCTTCTATTATTTTCGTCAAAAATGATGGTGTAAATGGACGGTCCTTTGGCTGGTATCTCCTGTAATTTTCGCTTCGGTCGAAAACTTAACGGTTTCGCCAAAAACTCCTTCAGTCGGTTACTAGTTGATTTGTGCTGATATTTTCGCCGAAAATACTAGGGTATTTTCGGCGAAAATTCCTTTGTAAACCGGGCAGGAATTTTCTGAACTTGATTGGCTCCTTTGATCGATTCCGGTGCAATTCCTCAAGGTTCCAACGCCTTAAACATGACCTTGGCTACTTTATTTGACGGCAAAAACCTGTGCTAACACAAAAAACACTAGAAAACCATCAAATAGACCCGAAACGGGCCAAAGTAACACAAATGGCACGAGATAGGGCAATCGATTGAATATTCGTTATTCTACCCTAAAAACCATGTCTTAAGCAAAGAAATGTCGCTTAAATGAGGCTGATAATCACGTAAAATCGAGTGTCATCAAAATACCCCACACTTAAGCTTTTGCTTGTCCTCAAGCAAACTGAATAGAAACGCTCATGTTCATAAATGATAAGATCGATTAAATTGGAGCTCAATCAAACACAATGAATTATTAGACAGCTAATTCCTAGAACAAAAAACCTGACATGTATACAGATCAGCCAAACAACCTGGTCTCACTAGTAAACTGCACACGACAAGTAATTAGCAACCAACTATGCACGAATTTGACCTAACCGACCAGACTCCTCACACAGGAAATATTTAGTACAATGGGAACTCTCGCTCTCTGTGTTTAAGGACGTGTTTCTGCTCTCGATCATTTTCTGTTACTGAATTCTGTCATAGGTTTGCAATTCGACCACATCTCCACCACTGTGACAACACGAGTATCTAGTCAAGAAGGACTTCCCTGCTAGGACCGTAATGAATTCTACACTACTTGGGTTTATAATGAGATGGATGATGGGAATGTATGATGATGGCTTTGTGCGGTGTATCTTTCGACTAACTTCCCTCGAATCTAATCTATGGCTTCCTACCGTCTAACCAGACACGGGCGGAATAATGAACGCTTGTCCTATGATACCCTCAAGCAACCTAGCACTTATTCTTTTTCTTTACACGATTTTTTTCTTTTCTTTTCAACTTTTCTTTTGACTTCGTTCTTCCATTTGTAGGGAGAAGAACGTTTTATTGAACTAAAACTTTGAAACTTTTCTGATTTTTCTGATGTTTCTTTACTTCATTTTTTTTTTTGAAATTTTCTTTCTTTTCTCTTTTTTTTCAACTATTCTTTTGACTTCGATTCTTTCTTTTAGTTGCTAGAGGGATTTACACGTCAGGACATATTAGCTAAGACCACCTGTTTAATGGCTATAGGCAGGTTACCACAAACCGACTTCCGGTAGGACAATCTAGAACTACAACCACAAGAGATCAATGGGGAATGAAAGAAATGGGAAATGGCTGTAATGTATTATCGAACCGAAAGAACAGGCCAAGCTCAAGGGTTTAAACCTAATGGATTTATCGTTTGGTAGGCTATCTGGCTAAGTAGCTGAATCTAGGTGCCCCTATCCTTCTAGAACTCGTGTCATCGTGTGGTCTCGAGTAGGTCTCATGCAAATTCTAACTCATTCAAGTAAATAGAAAACCACTCAGAAAGAATTAAAATTGCAAGTTATGTGCAATGGATCAAAAGCTCACAGTTGGTTTGCTAGTCGGATTTGGTCATTTTCATGCAATCAAGGCTACAAACTACAAGTGTGATTTAAAAATTCTGTTCTGACCAGGCAATTTAGCATCAAAGTACACACGTTGGTTCTCAAGTTCTAGGTTAAGCAGTCTAAGCATCATTATGAAGGTTTGAACAACAACTTAACATCAAAAATCAAGAACTGAGCCATTCTAATGCTAGAGAGACTGGAATGGAATCACGAGGCACACATAAAACACAATTAAGGGCAATCAAGTTCATGCAAGGTTCTCTAGCATCCTACCCCACACCTAAATCGGACTATGTCCTCACAGGACTAATTCTAAAGTTTAGAGTGAAGTAGAAAAACCTAGACCGAGATGATTGGCGTAGGGGATGAGCACGGGTCCTCGGAGCGGAGGGAATCTACCGAAACGAAGCAAAGAGAATCTCCCTACTGCCTACAAAACAAAAACAAATGAAACATAAAAAGGAAACCTGGACAAGTGTCCCAGATCCACACAGAAAAATGTTGGATCGAAATCCGAAAATAATAAATAAAAAGAAGGGACAAGAAAGAGGATACAACCCGATCACAGCTCGTCAGGCGCGTCGGGAGGTGGAAAGTGGAGGTAATCGCCGAGCTGGCGTTGCCATGCCAGCTGTGCCTCATACCGCCTGTCGGCGTGGCGCATATGTTGCTGCATTATAGTCCATCTCGCCTCTTGAGTGGCGTTGTCAGTGATGCGCCACTCCTGCAGTCGCTCTTACAGCTCACCAATGTTCGCGGGGTGCGGTCGGTGCCGAGGGTGAGGCGCCTGGTATGGATCAGGAATGTGCAGCGGCGACTGGTGTGCATACCCTGCCTGATGGTGTGGCGAGGGTATATAGTCATGGAACTCTGGCTGTGGCTGGGGCTGCTGTTGCTCAGTATCATCATCTTCCTCCGACTCGGCTACATGCTGGAGGAGAGGATCTGCTGCCACCTGGGGACTGAGGTCCAGCTCTAGGTCGTATTCGACCGCTAAGTCTCCTCCAACGGTCCTAACGTAATGTCGGGGAATGTTCGGGCCATATTCATGGTTGATGCCGAAGGAGATGATGAGCTGACCTATGAAGTTACCTCCCAGGAGTGCACGAGGTGGCGTCCGCCTCTTGGTCTTCTGGCGGAAGATGCGAGCAAGCAGCCATCCGGGGTGAAGAGGGTAGCTCTCTCAGATGGCCCGGAGAAGCATAAGCTCCTCCTTGAGGATATGGTGGCGATCCTTGTCTGGAACATATAAAAGCGATCTACGCCAAACCATATGAATAAATTTAAAGAGAGGGTGAGAGAGCGACTTAACTGAGTTGTGTTCCCCAAGGCGATCGCCAGGCACTCCTGTCCTGTGGCTCCAGAGTGCATGGTACGCCTCCTCGTCATCATCGTCGCCCCAGCCGAGGTGATGGCCATGATAGTGCTCGTAGGGATACCTAGATGAGCAGCAAACTCATCATAGGTGAGCATCCTGTATACTCCGCCCATATAGAAGGTAACAACCTTCTGCCCCTGCCTCCTCTTATGCTCATCCAGATCAAAGGTCGCCCAGAACTCCTGAAGGGCGATGTCTGGGAAGTTGGCAGCTATGGTGGTCAGCTCTAGGAGGCCGGCCGGTGCTAGGGCGTCATGCACGTTCCGGTGGTAGTCCTCGTCGTGCTCGCTGAGGGACTCCATGGAGAGAGGGCGTACCTTAGCTCCCCGAACATGCTCGATCTTCTGGAAGCACTCGAAGTAGAAATCAGGTAGACGAGCGATAGTGTGATGGTACCCAGCCCGACGAGGTAATGCTGGAGGAGGGCCCTGAACGGTGGGTGTGACGGGAGCGGGGGCTCTGGAGCTCGAGGCGGCATCGAGTCGTGCCTTGGTCCTGCGCTCATAAGTGGTCTTCCTAAAACCAGAATGAAACCAGATCAGTCAAACTTAAAACCCTACCCCACACTTTAGTAGAAAAACTCAATTTCACAAAGAAATGAGGAAAACCGAGTGGGGGTAAGCAAAGCAGAGTAACCGGTAATCATAGACAGTAAAATACATGCTTAGGAACAGCCAGAATTGGATAAGCACAATCAGAGTTCAAAGAGTCAAACCGACATTCAGAAAGTCAACACTATAGCATAATGAACCCTAATCATGGCAAGACTATCACAAAGCGGAGAACGACGATAAAATACGATCTCAGATGGCAAACACAATAATCTGAATGAGACTGAACACATACGGCAGCCAAATGATCAAAAACAGTTCATGGTCAAACCGACATTTCTCACAAGTCAACATAACAAAGAATCAATCGTATGCATAGCAACACATGATCAAATGATATGAAAATTAAGCACGAAACTCCCTAAGCATGCTAGAAAAGTTCAACAAGTTCAGCTAACCTAGTTCACACGAAATCAGTCGGCACGCAAATCGAGGCAAACCGAAAAGTCAACCTGTTCCAGCCTGGTCGCCTGGTCCAATAATGGAGGCCCAAGCTTGTTGGTCCTCGCGGAGTGTTGTACCTCGTAAGTAGCGTGAGGGGTAGTCAGTTCAAGGAAAAGGGGGAGGCGATCAGTTTAAGGAATGGGAGAGGAAGGAGAGTAACGTACCGCGGAGCGTTTGTCCGCTGGGTAAAGGTGTTGTCCTCTGGTTAATAGGGTGTACGGGGGTATTTATAGTACCCCTGCCTTGGTCGCCAAGGCTGAATCTTAGCCACTCGTTTGTAGCTCCCGTAGGATGTTGACACGTGTCCGCTCTGTCTTGGAAACCTAAGTGTCGCCGAGTAACCCTAGGAGGCCGCCGAGCTGGGCCGTCGCTTTGGGCCTCACTCCATTTCCTGGGCCTGCCTGTTCGGCCCACCTGATTTACCGCCTGAGTCTGGACCCCCCTGCCCTAGCCGCTGTGTTCGGGCTGCTATGTGGGTCGCCTCGTGGGCCGTCGTGTGGGCTTTTGGACTTCATCCGGCTGGGCCTATCAATTGCCCCCAAGCCCTTAGTCGAGCTTTGCTTGGCTGAGGGTTTACTTATAACTCGGATCGCTTGTCTCGTGATCGCCGTAAGAGGGCCCATCAATTGCCCCCGAGCCCTTAGTCGAGCTTCGCTTGGCTGAGGACTTTTGATCGCCTACGATGCGTCGCTTTATCGCTTTGTTGTCCTATCGCTTTGTTGCTCTGTCGCTTTGGTGTTTTGGTTCTTAACCTTCCGTTGAGTTCGCTCTTGTGTTCATGTTTTTTATTGCCTTGTCCCTTTTGTCGCTGCCTTCTGTCGCGTCCCTTCTTTCTAGTTTTTCATGCCCCCTCTATCGCTCGGGGTACTATGGTCTTTACTCTCTGGCTTGCTGGAGACGCTGGGGAAAGCGGGGCATGTCGGTAATTGCTCAAAGAGCCATCATTACCTTATCCTTTCAGACGTCTCTTCGACCGCGCGTGCCCCCAATGAAACGTCGCGACGGTTTGCCTTCCCGCCAACACGTCCTTTTAGCCGCGCGTGTAACTCACACACTCACCGCGACGGTTCCGTTCCCGCTCATTGCACTCCTATATAAACCCCCTTCTTACCGTCCTCCTCCTTTTTTTACTCCTTCTCTGCCACCTTGACTCCTTGCTTTTACTGTCCTCTTGCCTCCACTGCTTCCTTGTTCTTTCCGGCGAGCCCTCCACTATCTTCTCCTTCTCCGTCGATCGGGAAACGTTCGTTTCTCCTTCTTCCGATCACTAGAAAACGTTCGTCTCTTCCTACCATTTTTCAGATGTCTGGAGCCCCCCGACGTCCACCTGGTACGTGACTCTTCCCCTCTTTCTCACTCCCATTGCCGTCCTGCCGTGTGTTTCCCTCTCTTTTCTACTTCTTGTTATTTTCTTTGAACCATGGATTCTGACTCTGATAGCCAAAACCAAAGTCATTCCTACTCCGCTGGAACCGATTCTTCACCCTCTCCTTCATCTCCTCCTTCAACCTCTTCTTCCTCCTCCCGTCAGTCCCCTGAACGAGCACCCTTAGATCCTCCATCTATGGCGGAAACCTCGTCTGCCCAAATTTCCGACATAGCAGAGGAGAATTTTGATGAATCGTCTGCCCTGCCTTTTTGGGGTCCCCACCAAAAAGGATTCGAGCGGGCCCGCCATGGGTTTGAGATTGATCCTGAAGCGACTAGAGTCACCGGCTCCTACTCCATTGGCAACTGGCGGTCTATGTGGGGAGGAGCTACTTGTGACGAGCGAATGGTCATCGGCCCGGGCTACTTTCCTTCAGGGTCGGTGGAGAAAATCGCCCGCGTTCTTCCATTCGCCATGCTGCCGTCTTCCTGGGAGTTCGCCGTGGCCTCTCGCTTTCCACTATTGGGAATTGCCCGCCAGGGTGGCACGGCGTCTGGACCGAGGCCTTCACCAATGGCCTTCGCCTTCCGCCATCATCGTTCACGGTCGCCCTGCTTGGTTGCTTTGGCGCTTCTCTTGGCGCCTTTAACGTCGGGTGTTGGGCTACCGCCTCTGCTTTTGAATGCAGCTGCAAGACTAAGAAGATCGCCCCCACTCTGAGGTTGTTTCAATTAATTCACTATGCCAAACACACCTCCAACGGCATTAGCTTCGTTCGCCGAGCCGATCTCACTCAAAAGGGCACTTACTCATCTCCGAAACCTCGCCCTACATGGTACCATTCGTTTTTCTACTTCCACCCCAGCGACGCGGACCATCATTGGGCTTCGCTGCTCCCTTCGTCCTGGTCTTCTGGTGACGTGAGCTCCTTCAATGCCGAGCTTGATCCTACTCCTGACGAAATACTCTTACGTCGCCAGATCCTTCTTGATTGCCATCACTTGTCGACCGCTTCTGGCCTGCGGACTGCCCAGACGAGAATACGAGGAGGTATACTTTATGTCTTAGGCGGTGCTGATTGTTTTCCTAGCCGCCGCCGTTCGTCTTGCGTAATTGAGTCGCCGTAGCCAAACCCTTAGAACGTATAACCTTTATATTATCGCCTTTTTATGCTCCCTTCTCTCTTTTTTTATACTAATCTTTGGATGTACCTTTCCTAGGTGCCGTAAGTCTCGCTGGGTGCCTCCTTAGCACCACTGCGCGTGGTCCTGTTGCCGAGACTCGTCCCGGCCGCTCTGAGACTGCCTCCGTCGCCCCTGCTTCTGCCCAACCTTCGCCTGACAAATCTAAGGGGAAGAGGAAGGCAGCTGAGACAGATGAAAGCTTCCTTTCAAAGAGGAAGAAAAAAGCTGGGGTTTCTAAGCCGAGGAGGAAGGCGGGTGAGGGCTCCAGCAATCCATTGCCGCCGCCCCCACCAGTGATAGAGGTGGAGGATGTCGATGCTGAGCCTGAAACTCCCCTCCGCCGCTCTCGTCGCCAATCGCCCTTAGAGCGTGACAATCCTTCTACGAGGGAGCCCTTGGAGCATCTTGCTGACGAGAACGTCATCTCGTATGATGACTCCTATCTTCCTGATGAACCCATTCCTCTTCCCCGGGATCCGGAGCACCCGGAGTCTGTGCCGGCTGCGGAGCTTGACCTTCGCCCTACCGAGCCTGCTCGCGACCATTCTCGTCCGCCTCCTGTCAACACCGATCGTGCTCGCCGGGCCAGCTGGACAGAGCGGGCTAACACTCTTTTCAATCGCCCTGCTCCCGCTGGTCGCGAGGGCGAGGGTCCCTTTCGTCTTCCCTACTTCGCTGTCGTTCATCCGGTGGCATCCCACATATCGCCCCGGATGGCGAGTGATATCGCCGAGGAGTTCTCTCGAGGTATCTACGAGGGGGTGACCGCTCCTGGCGAGGGCTCTGAGATTGCGGACCTCCACGGGGCGACTTCCTGTCGCCTTCTCCAGGTACTTATGGAATGTGTCAGTTATTTGCTTTGTCCTGTTACTTTAGCTCTGCTCGCTGCTTCATACCCTTTACACTTGTTTTTGCTGCCTAGGCCGTGGCCGAGCTTGGCGATCTTTCCTTTGCATGTAAACACATGCAGGAGGAGAATCGGAAGCTGAGGGAGGATGTCGAGAATCTGCGTTCTTTGCGCATTGATCTTACTCGTTATCATAACGAGGAGAAGGTATTTACTCATTTGTCTCTTCTTTCATCACTTCTCGGCTTGTCGCCTTACGGTCCTTGCTAAACCCGCGGGTTGTTGTATGTTTTCTTTATCTTAGCGACGAGCGGATGCAGCGACCTCTGCTGCTGAGTCTCTGAAGGAAAGCCTGGCTGAAGCGACTGGGCGGATCTCCCAGATGG
Organism: Linum lewisii; assembly: GCA_034768395.1. Lineage (NCBI taxonomy): Eukaryota > Viridiplantae > Streptophyta > Magnoliopsida > Malpighiales > Linaceae > Linum > Linum lewisii. The sequence goes on from CM068299.1 coordinate 15,732,297, forward strand.
AGGGCGTTCAGGAGGACTTGCAATCTGCCAATAGGCACATTGTCGCCCTTGAAGCCGAGTTGGATGAGGCTCGTGCCAAGGTTGCTCAGGTGGAGGAGATAGCCGCCGAAAGGGACAGGGCTAAGGAACTGCTTAACGACTCACTGGCGGCTGAATCGGCGGCGGATCGTGACCTTGCCGCTGCCAAAGCTCAGCATGATGAGACTGTGGCTTACTATACTCATGCTCTCGGCGAGAGCATGCGTGTGGTAATGCGCAGCTGTCGTAACGAGTTCTACGAGCTGTTTCCCCACAAGGGCTGGCCGGGGCGAAAGATGGTTCGAGCCGTCCTCCGAGGTCTCAATCGCTATAACTTCGGGGTTCCCGACCTTCCTGATGCCGAGGAGGAGACTTACTTTTGGGATGCTGCTCGCCTGGAGCGGGAGATAGTGGCGGCAGATGCGGAATATGTGGCGACCACTCGCCGCAGCCGTGGTCTGCCTGATCTGAATCTCGATGGATCAGAGGTTCAGCCGCCATCATCCGATCAAGTCCCCTCGTCCAGCGGCAGGGACTTCAATTCCGTCGTTTCTCCTTCCAAGGCTGGCGGGAAGAGCTCCGGCGCTCAAGGCCCGTGATCTCGCTTTTAACTTGTTGCTACTGTTGCCATCTGTTCAGACAATCCTCATGTTTCTACTTGCTGTTGCTGTTTTCCTCTCTTTCTCATTTTCCTTTTGTAAAAACTACTTTATTAAACTCTTACTCGTGAGTTTTCAGTCTATGGGTTTTTTTATATCTTATTACACCTCTCTTGATCGCTTTGCTTCTTTTCGTCATTAACTAGATGTTAGACTGATAACTTTGATGTCCTTAGGCCTTACATAATAAATTTGATGCCCTTAGGTCTTTCATGATAAATTTGATGCCCTTAGGTCTTACACAGTGATTTGTTAATGCCCGTAGGTCTTACATAGCGATCCCAATGCCCTTAGGTCTTACATGATAAATTTGATGCCCTTAGGTCTTACACAGCGATTTGTTAATGCCCGTAGGTCTTACATAGCGATCCCAATGCCCTTAGGTCTTACATGATAAATTTGATGCCCTTAGGTCTTACACAGCGATTTGTTAATGCCCGTAGGTCTTACATAGCGATCCCAATGCCCTTAGGTCTTACATGATAAATTTGATGCCCTTAGGTCTTACACAATGATTTGTTAATGCCCGTAGGTCTTACATAGCGATCCCAATGCCCTTAGGTCTTACACAGCGATTTGTTAATGCCCGTAGGTCTTACATAGCGATCCCAATGCCCTTAGGTCTTACATGATAAATTTGATGCCCTTAGGTCTTACACAATGATTTGTTAATGCCCGTAGGTCTTACATAGCGATCCCAATGCCCTTAGGTCTTACACAGTGATTTGTTAATGCCCGTAGGTCTTACATAGCGATCCCAATGCCCTTAGGTCTTACATGATAAATTTGATGCCCTTAGGTCTTACACAGCGATTTGTTAATGCCCGTAGGTCTTACATAGCGATCCCAATGCCCTTAGGTCTTACATGATAAATTTGATGCCCTTAGGTCTTACACAACGATTTGTTAATGCCCGTAGGTCTTACATAGCGATCCCAATGCCCTTAGGTCTTACATGATAAATTTGATGCCCTTAGGTCTTACACAGCGATTTGTTAATGCCCGTAGGTCTTACATAGCGATCCCAATGCCCTTAGGTCTTACATGATAAATTTGATGCCCTTAGGTCTTACACAATGATTTGTTAATGCCCGTAGGTCTTACATAGCGATCCCAATGCCCTTAGGTCTTACATGATAAATTTGATGACATACTTGACGGGCGTTACTCCATCTTCTCTTTCGCCATCCTCGCCTATCAGAGTGGGCATCGCTGATGAAGCCATTCGCCTTGAAAAGTCGCCTGACCGTCCCCCTATCTGGCGCGCCAATTGTTCCAGCCTGGTCGTCTGGTCCAATAATGGAGGCCCAAGCTTGTTGGTCCTCGCGGAGTGTTGTACCTCGTAAGTAGCGTGAGGGGTAGTCAGTTCAAGGAAAAGGGGGAGGCGATCAGTTTAAGGAATGGGAGAGGAAGGAGAGTAACGTACCGCGGAGCGTTTGTCCGCTGGGTAAAGGTGTTGTCCTCTGGTTAATAGGGTGTACGGGGGTATTTATAGTACCCCTGCCTTGGTCGCCAAGGCTGAATCTTAGCCACTCGTTTGTAGCTCCCGTAGGATGTTGACACGTGTCCGCTCTGTCTTGGAAACCTAAGTGTCGCCGAGTAACCCTAGGAGGCCGCCGAGCTGGGCCGTCGCTTTGGGCCTCACTCCATTTCCTGGGCCTGCCTGTTCGGCCCACCTGATTTACCGCCTGAGTTCGGACCCCCCTGCCCTAGCCGCTGTGTTCGGGCTGCTATGTGGGTCGCCTCGTGGGCCGTCGTGTGGGCTTTTGGACTTCATCGGGCTGGGCCTATCACAACCTAAAGTCAACCCTGACGAAATTCAGCAATAAATATGTCAAAAGATTCGTAATGAAAAGTTCTACAACTTACCTTGAAGCCATGGATGCTAAAAACGAACGGTTTGGGAGAAATCGGTGAAAAACTCTGAAAATAAGGGTTTGGGTGAACTAGAGCTGTAGAGCTCCGATTCGAACGTTCTAGGGCTCAACGGGATCGGAAAAGGAAGGAGAAGGAGGCGGCGGTGGTCGGCGGCAGTGGTCGGCGATGGCGGCGGCGGCGGCAACAGTCGGCGGTGGCGATTAAAAGGGGCGGCGGTCGGGTTTGATAAATAGGGGATTTTTGGTTTTGGTTCGAAAATGGAAAGTGAGGAAAGAGGGGCTGAAATCCGGATTTTAAAGTGAAATTTTGGGTGATTTTCAAAGGGATTTTCGGCGAAAATAGAAATGAGTTTTCGCCAAAAATATGTGTTAAAATCACTGCCGGTTTTCAAAAGAACTTTTCGCTGAAAATACCAATTGTTTTCGCCGAAAATGTGAAACAGGAAGGGTCGAAAAACTCAATTGGATTTCAAAGGGGATTTTCGCCAAAATTAATAGGTTATTTTCGCCAAAAATAATGAACTCTACGATTGAAAATATTTTCGCAATCCCGGCAGATTTCAAAAAATCACAGTTAAATCCACAAAAATCGGAAAGACCTCAATCGACTTGCAACTGACACTATGACACACAGACTACTGATGACACTCAATTTGACGTGATTATCAGCCTCATTTAAGCAACATTTCTTTGCTTAAGACATTGTTTTTAGGGTCGAATAACGAATATTCAATCGATTGCCCTATCTCGTGCCATTTGTGTTACCTTGGCCCGTTTCGGGTCTATTTGATGGTTTTCTAGTGTTTTCATGTTAGCACAGGTTTTTGCCATCAAATAAAGTAGCCATGGACGTGTCTAAGGCGTTGGAACCTTGAGGAATCAAACTGGAATCGATCCAAGGAGCCAATCAAGTCAAACCGAAAATCTGCCATTCACACTTACAGTTTCGGCGAAACCAGGCCTCCAATTTTGGCGAAACCAGCAGTTCAAATCAACTGATGCCAACAGAAGGATGGTTTCGGCGAAATAAATCAACTGCTCGGACCGAAGACATTGAACAGCCGGCGGGGCCCTGAACTCAAAGCCATTTTCGCCGAAACTATCCCTATGGTTTCGGCGAAAACATCAGCTCAACCAGGCCCAACTAGGGTTAAGTATTTATACTTAATCCGGCGGCCCAGAGAGGGGACGAGAAATCATAATTAATCATAATACAACTTTTCGAGATCAGAATTCTCTGAAGTTCTGGAGCGAGGAGTTGGAGTTCGAAGAGTCGGATAGAGATCGTGACGCCATCCCTTCCACCTCGGAGAACCGGAGCTAGGAGTGCAACTTACCGAAGATCGGAGTCTGTCAGAGTCGTCTGAATTAGGTTTTTCAGATTCTTTTCTGTTCTTCCTCTGAATGATGAACTCTTTCTTTGTCTTTGTGTCTTTTGTAATGATCATGAGTAGCTAAACCCTTTAGAGCTTAGACTAGATGAACCCTAAGTGACCCAGGGCTTTAAAGCGGTCACGGATCGGCGGTGATTAGATTCGAAATTCAATCAGTTCTTTTTCATGCTTGATTCATTCTTCATTGTGCATGTTTCTTGTCTGGATTGATCACCTAGATTAGATTCTTGTTAAGCTAAGGATAGAAGCGAACGCTCGCCTTACTTTAGAACATCGAATTAAACAATTAACCTTATAATTGGAGTGTGCCTTTCGTAGGAACCGGTTAGGGTTAATTCACTGCAAGAGTAACTCATTAATCACTAGTAATTACACCAATTAATTAAGTCGTTGCGAGAGGCGACCGTACCCGGACGGCTAGTTAATCTTGGTAGTTAGAACGGATAGAGCGAACGTTCGCCGGTCTTAAACCTAAGTGTAAGGAGTTATGGTGGTGTCTTAGTAATTGATTGAATAAGAATCGAAATCCGTTGATCTGTTGATTGCCAATGCTCTGGGGAATGAAGGGGGGTTCAAAGTCTAAGTTCGTCTGTCATTCTTGTTTCCAAACCCTAATTCTCAATCTGCTTTAGTTTAATCTTTTTAATTTTTCTGCATTTCTTAGAAGTAGAAGTCGTGGAACTCACACCACGCACTGAGTGTTTTTTTCCTTCTTTGAATAATTTGTTAGTTCTGAAGTAGCCAATCATTCGAAGGCCCGTGGAATACGATCTGCTATACGCTTTTTCTTAGCATTAGTAGTTTTTATTTGGCTGAATCCCGACCAACGACCGGAGGTTCCACCAAATTGGCGCCGTTGTCGGGGACTTCTTTTGATTGTTGAAAGAAGAACTGGCAATTTATTCTTCTATTTTCCATCTTTCATTTTTCCACCCACTTCGATTTTACGCCGGTATGTTTGCTTTTGTTGCTTGTAGGTTGTTCTACAGGTTCATGAACCGCTCGATTGCTCATTCTCAGTTTAAGCCGGGTAATTCTGCTTCGCCGAAGAAACCGCGAGCTCAGAAGCAAGACATAACCACACCGCCTACACCACCTATCCCTGAAAAGATCGAGGAGTTGAAGGAGAACTCCTCATCTTCATCCGTTTCATCCACTACTTCAGATTCACCACCACCTTCTCCTCCCGTACTAGTTACTCAGCGCACCATGGCGGATTACTGTAGACCAAGTGTAGCTCACCTCCGAGCTAGCGTCGTCGTGCCGCACAACGATGACGACCCTGATTATGATATCACAACCTTCATCCTGAACATGGTCTCTAAGAGTCTTCGATTCGAAGGGAAGCCGCAAGAAAACCCCCGCACCCATTTGGCAAACTTCCTTGACATGTGCGAGACGTTTAAAAAAGGGAATCTCAACAAGAACAATCTTTGCTTGCGGGCATTCCCATTCTCTCTTAAAGGCAACGCCAAAATGTGGCTCAGCTCGAAACCACCAGGCTACTACACCGACTGGGATAATCTAGCCCAGGACTTCATAGAGGAGTACTATCCACCTTCAAGAACTACATTCTACAAGGATAGTATCGCTAGATTCTCTCAGAAGGAAGGAGTAAGTTTACACGACGCGTGGAACGACTTCCAAGCGCTTCTCTCTGAATGCCCTCATCACGGATTCAACCAGGGGCAGCTAGCTGAAATCTTTGCCCAAGGGATGAATGAAGAAACAGCTGAATGGGTCAACATCTTAGCTGATGGCGACTGCACAGCACTTGAACCAGAAGCTGCTCTACTTCACTTTGCGGACTGCGCATCTAAGTCCAGAAATTGGGAAAGACAGTTTGGAGCAGCCATGAGTCAACCAAGTTGTGAAGATCAGATTAAGATCGCAGTACAGAAACAAATGGAAGAGATCCTCGGTACAACTAATAACTGGCCTAACAAGGAAGTCAACTTCATTGATCACAGCTTCACCAGGGATCAAAGAGGCTACTTCGACTACCGTCAGTTCAGAACACCTCCTCAACAACGGGAAGGCTTCTATGAGCGTCCTCCCTACAACTTCCAACTCGACCAGAGCCGAAATCAATACATGGACAATGGTTATCAAGATCCTTCCAGATTCACCAGAGTACAGCAGCCTCTGAATTTTAGATCTAAGGACAATTGGGAGAGGAGAATAGCCATGAAGTTTGATCTAATTACAGCAAGACTTGATGATCACGAGGAGAGGTTCAAAATGCAAGCCGTTCTCAACAAAGAACAGATCGCATCTGGACAGAGAATAGAGGATATGATAAATAAAATTGCTAGTGCGATGGCTCGTATTCCCATCTTCAATCAGGCTCCGTCTCAAAGCAGTTCCTCGAGAAGAACGTGCAAGCTAAAGTCGTAACAACCAGGAGCAGTGAGCAGACTAGCCCGCCTAAGGAAGAAAAACCGCCCGCTGTTGATGAGGGAGAGTGCTCGGCTATCATTCCTCGACCACCACCGATACCTATTCCAGCTAAGTGCCCCGACCCTGGTCCTTTTACTTTACCTTTGAGCATTAATGACATTGAAATCGAGCGTAGCATAATTGACCTAGGTGCTTCTATAAATGTCATGCCTATGTGTTTATATAAGAAACTGAACCTAAGGGAATTACAACCTGCCAACATGAATTTAATGTTCGCTGACAAAACTCTAAGAGAACCTAGAGGAATGATCCAGGATGTAATCACTTGCTGTGGCCCGTTCCGGTTTTTCGTTGATTATATAGTTATGGATACTCAAGAGACATATTCTACCCTTCTCTTGGGTCGGTCATTCATGGCGACAGCCGGAATGAATGTCAATGTTCCTAATGGCTCTCTAACCGTAAGGGTGGGGAAGGATACTGCAACATTCCGTCTCAAGGACGGGATGAAATACATTCCTAAGAAAGAATTAAATTGTTTATCTGTAGAGATTGTGGAGTTGGCCTCGGTCAACTTCATTTCTAATGTTTCTTCCAGTGTCTCTAGATCAGTTGTTGCTGCAGGTATTAAACAGGTCACTACGAAAAAACCAGAAATTTCGGTTCAGAAGCCGCTTAAGAAGAAGAAGAAGAAACTGCAAGCCTCTTCTAAATCACCGAGCAGACCTCGAGGAAAGAACAAGAAGACAAAGACCCAAATGGTATGGAGACCAAAAGCTCCACCGTTTTCCACCGAGCCAGCTGCACCACCATTTCGTTCCGAGAAACCGGCGCCAGAACAAGTATGGAAGGAGAAGCCGAAAGCGTCTCCTAAGGAAGTACTAACGATCACCGATCCTGGTGATAACAAGCCGAAGAAGAAAGAAAAAAGAGAAACCGACAGTCCTCATTCCTTCCATCGTCACACTAAAGAAGGATGACCTCTCTAGAGAGCTGTTCGGACCATTCAAGTTCGTTGATCATCTTCCCGACGGACGTACCAAACTACTACATGCAAACGGGAAGAGATTCACGCTTACCGGAGAAGTCCCGAAGCTGTACTTCATGAACTCCGACGCGAGCGTGAAGGAGAATCTAAGTTGGGATGTCTCCTAATACCGTCCAGGTATCGTCCAGCTCAAGGACGTTAATAAAAGAGCTCTTCGTGGGAGGCAACCCACGGCTAGAGTCAGTTTTGTTTTGTTTCAACCTTGGTATTTTAGAGTCGGTTCGGGAGAGCCAAAAGTGTCAGTTTGTTTGATTTATTATTTTTCGTGTAGAGTCTGCGTGTCATAGAGACAGTTGCAAGTTGATTGAGGTCGTTCCGATTTTGGATTTAACTGTGATTTTCTGAAGTTAGCCGATTTGCGACAATATTTTAAACCCGAGCAGTTCAAAATTTTCGGCGAAGCCACTACCATTTTCGGCAAAACTGAGTCTTGATTTTCGAACTCATTCTTCCTGTTTCCTATTTTCGGTTCGAAAATTTTCTGATTTCGGCGAAACCATCCCAACTAAGATTTCGGCGAAACCGAGCTTCCATTTTCGGCGAAACTGCCTTTTCAAATCGGTCAATCCATGTTCACTTGTAGTTTCGGCGAAACCACCCCCCTACTTTCGCCGAAACTGATTTGAAAAATCACTTAATTATTCCCTTTAGAAATCCGGATCTCTCTCTTCTTTATCCCATTTTCGCACAGCCTACCCGAAACCCCCCCTCTCCTTTCGAAATCGTCGAACGCCCCACTTTCAAAACTCACCGTCACCGCCGCCGACCGCCGCCGCACCTCTCCCCTCCTCATTCCGATCCCACCAAGCCCTAGAACGTTCGAATCGGAGCTTTGCAGCTCCAGTTCTCCGAAACCCCAGTTTTCAAGTTTTTCACCGTTTCCTCTCACCTCGTTCATTTTTAGCAATCATGACTTCAAGGTAAGTTGTATAACTTTTCAATACGAATCTTTTGACATATAGATTGCTGAATTTCGTCAAGGTTGACTTTCGGTTGACTTTTCGGTTTGCCTCGTTTTGCGTGCCGACTGTTTCGTGTGAACTAGGATTGACTGAACTTATAGAACTGTTCTAGGATGCTTAGGGAGTTCCGTGCTTAATCTCCATATCATTTGGTCATGTGTTGCTATGCATGCGATTAATTTCTTGTTATGTTGACTTTTGTGAGAAATGTCGGTTTGACCTTGAACTGTGTTGATCGTTTGGCTGTCATAAATGTTCAGTCTTATTCATATTATCGTGCTGCCATTTGAAATAATATTTTACCGTCATTCTCCGAGTTGTGACAGTCTCGCCATGATTAGGGTCCAATATGCTTAAAGGTTGACTTTCTAAATGTCGATTTGACTTTTTGAAATCTGATTGTAATTATCCGATTCTGGCTGTTCCGAAGTATGTATTTTACTGTCTATGATTACCGGTTACTCCGCTTTCCTTACCCCACTTAGTTTCCCTCGTTTCTTTGTGAAATTGAGTTTTTTCTACTAAGTGTGGGGTAAGGTTTTGGTCGACTAATTTGGTTTCATTCTGGTTTAGGAACACCTTTGAGCGCAGGACTAAGGCGCGACTCGATGGCGCCTCGAGCTTAGGAGCTGCCGCTCCCATCACACCCGCCATTATGGGTCCTCCACCTGCACTCCCTCGCCATGCTGGATACCATCCCACCATCGCCCGTCTACCGGACTTCTACTTTGAGAGCTTCCAGAAGATCGAGCACATCCGTGGAGCTGACGTGCGTCCTTTATCCATGGAGTCACTCCAGGAGCATGACGAGGATTCCTACCGGAACGTGCATGACGCCCTAGCACCGGCCGGTCTCCTAGAGCTGACCACCATAGCCGCCGAGTTCCCAGACATTGCTCTCCAGGAGTTCTGGGCGACATTTGACTTGGACGAGCATAAGAGGAGACGGGGCCAGAAGGTGATCACCTTTTTACTTGGTGGGGTGTACAGGCAGCTCACCTACGATGAGTTTGCCGCTCATCTGGGCATCCCCTACGAGCACTATCACGATCACCACCTCGGCTGGGGCGATGATGATGATGACGAGGAGTTACACGCCCTCTGGAGCCACATGACAGGCGTGCCTGGCGATCGCCTCGGGAAGAGCAACTCAGTTAAGTCTCTCTCTCACCCGCTCTATAAGTTTATTCATATGGTTTGGCGGAGGTCACTTTTATATGTCAGAGACAAGGATCGCCACCACATCCTTAAGGAGGAGCTCGTGCTTCACCGAGCCATCCGAGAGAGCTACCCTCTCCACCCCGGCTGGGTGCTAGCTCACATCTTCAGCCAGTGGACCAAGAGGAGGAAGCTACCACGCAAACTCTTGGGAGGCAACTTCATAGGTCAGCTCATCCTCTCCTTCGGCATCAACCATGAATATGGCCCTAACATTCCACGACACCCAATTATGACCGTTGGAGGAGACTTGGCGGTCGAGTACGACTTAGAACTCGACCTCAGTCCCCATGTAGCAGCAGATCCTCCACTCCAACCTGCGGTCGAGTCGGAGGACGAAGATGATGTTGAGGAGCAGCAGCCGCAGCCGCCGCCTGAGTTTCAAGATTATATACCCTCGCCACACCATCAGGCAGGGTACATCCACCAGTCGCCGCCGCGCATTCCAGATCCATTTCCGGCGCATACTCACCAGCCGCGAGATCACCCCGCGGATGTGGGAGAGTTATACGAGCGACTGCAGGAGTGGCGCATCACCGACAACACCACTCAAGAGGCGAGATGGACTATTATGCAACAACACATGCGCCGCGCCGAGAGGCGATATGAGTGTCAGCTGGAGTGGCAGCGACAGCTCGGCGATTACTTCCACTTCCCCCACCCCGACACCTCTGACCAGTGATGATCAGGTGGTGTCCTTTTCCTTCTCCTTTCTTTTTATTTATTCTTTTCGGACTTCGGTCCAACTTTTTTTCTGTGTGGATCCGGGACACTTGTCCCGGTTTCCTTTTTATGTTTTATTTGTTTTTGTTTTGTAGGCAGTTGGGAGATTCCCTTTGCTTCGCTTGGGTAGATTCCCTCCGCTCCGAGGACCCGTGCTCATCCCCTACACCAATCATCTCGGTCCAGGTTCTTCTCTTCACTCTGAACTCTAATTTTAGTCCTGTGAGGACACAGTCCGATTTAAGTGTGGGGTAGGATGCTAGAGAACCTTGCATGAACTTGATTGCCCTTGATTGTGTTTTGTGTGCCTCGTGATTCCATTCCAGTCTCTCTAGCATTAGAATGGCTCAGTTCTTGATTTTTGATGTTAAGTTGTTGTTCAACCTTTCATAATGATGCTTAGACTGCTTAACCTAGAACTTGAGAACCAACTTGTATGCTTTGATGCTAAATTGCCTGGTCAGAACAGAATTTTAAAATCACACTTGTAGTTTGTAGCCTTGATTGCATGAAAATGACCGAATCCGACTAGCAAACCAACTGTGAGCTTTTGATCCATTGCACGTAACTTGCAATTTTAAATTCTTTCTGAGTGGTTTTCTGTTTACTTGAATGAGTTAGAATTTGCATGAGACCTACTCGAGACCACACGATGAAACGAGTTCTAGAAGGATAGGGGCACCTAGATTCAGCTACTAAGCCAGATAGCCTACCAAACGATAAAATCCACTAGGTTTAGACCCTTGAGCTTGGCCTGTTCTTTCGGTTCGATAATACATTACAGCCATTTCCCATTTCTTTCATTCCCCATTGATCCCCTGTGGTTGTAGTTCTAGATTGACCTACCGAAATTCGGTTTGTGGTAACTTGCCTATAGCCATTAAACAGGTGGTCTTAGCTAATATGTCCGGACGTGTAAACCCCTCTAGCAACTAAAAGAAAAAAATATTAAAAAAAAAAGAAAGAGAAAAATTTTGAAAAAAAAATGAAGAAATAAGAAAATCAGAAAAAGTTCAAAGTGTAGTTCAAATAAAACGTTCTTCTCCCTACAAATGGAAGAACGAAGTAGAAAGAAAAGTTAAAAAGAAAAGAAAAAAATGTGTACGCAAAAGGAAAAGAATAAGTGCTAGGTTGCTTGAGGGTATCATAGGACGAGCGTTCATCATTCCACCAGTGTTTGGTTAGACGGTAGGAAGCCATAGATTAGATTCGAGGGAAGTTAGTCGAAAGCTACACCGCACCAAGCCATCATCATTCATTCCCATCATCCATCTCATTATAAACCCGAGTAGTGTAGATTTCATTACGGTCCTAGCAGGGAAGTCCTTCTTGACTAGATACTCGTGTTGTCACAGTGGTGGAGATGTGGTCGAAATACAAACCTATGACAGAATTCGGTAACAGAGAATGATCGAGAGCAGAAACACGTCCTTAAACACAGAGATTGAGAGTTCCCATTGTACTAAATATATCCTGTGTGAGGAGTCTGGTCAGTCAGGTCAAATTCGTGCATGATTGATTGCTAATTACTTGTCGTGTGCAGTTTATTAGTGAGACCAGTAGTTTGGCTGATCAGTATGCATGTTAGGTTTCTTGTTCTAGGATCGATCTGTCTAATAATTCATTGTGCTTGATTGAGCTCCAATTTAATCGATCTTATCATTTATGAACATGAGTGTTTCTATTCAGTTTGTTTGAGGACAAGCAAAAGCTTAAGTGTGGGGTATTTGATGACACTCGATTTGACGTGATTATAAGCCTCATTTAAGCAACATTTCTTTGCTTAAGACATTGTTTTTAGGGTCGAATAACGAATATTCAATCGATTGCCCTATCTCGTGCCATTTGTGTTACCTTGGCCCGTTTCGGGTCTATTTGATAGTTTTCTAGTGTTTTCATGTTAGCACAGGTTTTTGCCATCAAATAAAGTAGCCATGGACGTGACTAAGGCGTTGAAACCTCGAGGAATCAAACTGGAATCGATCCAAGGAGCCAATCAAGTCAAACCAAAAATCTGCCATTCACACTTACAGTTTCGGCGAAACCAGGCCTCCAATTTCGGCGAAACCAGCAGTTCAAATCAACTGATGCCAACAAAAGGATGGTTTCGGCGAAATAAATCAACTGCTCGGACCGAAGACATTGAACAGCCGGCGGAGCCCTGAACTCAAAGCCAGTTTCGCCGAAACTATCCCTATGGTTTTGGCGAAAACATCAGCTCAACCCGGCCCAACTAGGGTTAAGTATTTATACTTAATCCGGCGTCCAGAGAGGGGAGGAGAAATCATAATTAATCATAATACAACTTTTCGAGATCAGAATTCTCTGAAGTTCTGGAGCGAGGAGTTGGAGTTCAAAGAGCCGGATAGAGATCGTGACGCCATCCCTTCCACCTCGGAGAACCGGAGCTAGGAGTGCAACTTACCGAAGAT